>CM023152.1:34434861-35024861 GCA_013133815.1 Cromileptes altivelis | reverse complement strand
TGTTGAAGGACAGTGAAGAGCACACACACACACACACACACAGACACACACACACACACACACAGACACACACACACACACACAGACACACACACACACACACACACACACACACACAGACACACACACACACACACACAGACACACACACACACACACAGACACACACACACACACACACACACACACACAGTATATTGTGCTGTAGATTCTCCATCTGAGATGTGTCATAATAAACATCAGCTGTTTCTCATCATCATCTGAATGAAGTGTTGACATCACACACAGTCCGACTGAAGCTGCATGTCAATGAGGACGTCTGTAGAGACCACTGTACACACTGTGGAGGGAAGGTTTCACTGGTTCATGATGGTTTCACTGGTTCATGATGGTTTCATGGTTCATGATGGTTTCACTGGTTCATGATGGTTTCACTGGTTCATGATGGTTTCACTGGTTCATGATGGTTTCATGGTTCATGATGGTTTCACTGGTTCATGATGGTTTCATGGTTCATGATGGTTTCACTGGTTCATGATGGTTTCACTGGTTCATGATGGTTTCACTGGTTCATGATGGTTTCATGGTTCATGATGGTTTCACTGGTTCATGATGGTTTCATGGTTCATGATGGTTTCACTGGTTCATGATGGTTTCACTGGTTCATGATGGTTTCATGGTTCATGATGGTTTCACTGGTTCATGATGGTTTCACTGGTTCATGATGGTTTCACTGGTTCATGATGGTTTCATGGTTCATGATGGTTTCATGGTTCATGATGGTTTCACTGGTTCATGATGGTTTCACTGGTTCATGATGGTTTCATGGTTCATGATGGTTTCACTGGTTCATGATGGTTTCACTGGTTCATGATGGTTTCACTGGTTCATGATGGTTTCATGGTTCATGATGGTTTCATGGTTCATGATGGTTTCACTGGTTCATGATGGTTTCATGGTTCATGATGGTTTCATGGTTCATGATGGTTTCACTGGTTCATGATGGTTTCATGGTTCATGATGGTTTCACTGGTTCATGATGGTTTCACTGGTTCATGATGGTTTCATGGTTCATGATGGTTTCACTGGTTCATGATGGTTTCATGGTTCATGATGGTTTCATGGTTCATGATGGTTTCACTGGTTCATGATGGTTTCATGGTTCATGATGGTTTCACTGGTTCATGATGGTTTCATGGTTCATGATGGTTTCATGGTTCATGATGGTTTCACTGGTTCATGATGGTTTCACTGGTTCATGATGGTTTCATGGTTCATGATGGTTTCACTGGTTCATGATGGTTTCACTGGTTCATGATGGTTTCATGGTTCATGATGGTTTCATGGTTCATGATGGTTTCACTGGTTCATGATGGTTTCATGGTTCATGATGGTTTCACTGGTTCATGATGGTTTCACTGGTTCATGATGGTTTCATGGTTCATGATGGTTTCATGGTTCATGATGGTTTCACTGGTTCATGATGGTTTCATGGTTCATGATGGTTTCACTGGTTCATGATGGTTTCATGGTTCATGATGGTTTCACTGGTTCATGATGGTTTCATGGTTCATGATGGTTTCACTGGTTCATGATGGTTTCACTGGTTCATGATGGTTTCATGGTTCATGATGGTTTCACTGGTTCATGATGGTTTCATGGTTCATGATGGTTTCACTGGTTCATGATGGTTTCATGGTTCATGATGGTTTCATGGTTCATGATGGTTTCACTGGTTCATGATGGTTTCATGGTTCATGATGGTTTCACTGGTTCATGATGGTTTCACTGGTTCATGATGGTTTCACTGGTTCATGATGGTTTCATGGTTCATGATGGTTTCATGGTTCATGATGGTTTCACTGGTTCATGATGGTTTCATGGTTCATGATGGTTTCATGGTTCATGATGGTTTCACTGGTTCATGATGGTTTCATGGTTCATGATGGTTTCATGGTTCATGATGGTTTCACTGGTTCATGATGGTTTCACTGGTTCATGATGGTTTCATGGTTCATGATGGTTTCATGGTTCATGATGGTTTCACTGGTTCATGATGGTTTCATGGTTCATGATGGTTTCATGGTTCATGATGGTTTCACTGGTTCATGATGGTTTCATGGTTCATGATGGTTTCACTGGTTCATGATGGTTTCATGGTTCATGATGGTTTCATGGTTCATGATGGTTTCACTGGTTCATGATGGTTTCACTGGTTCATGATGGTTTCATGGTTCATGATGGTTTCACTGGTTCATGATGGTTTCATGGTTCATGATGGTTTCACGGTTCATGATGGTTTCACTGGTTCATGATGGTTTCACTGGTTCATGATGGTTTCATGGTTCATGATGGTTTCACTGGTTCATGATGGTTTCATGGTTCATGATGGTTTCACTGGTTCATGATGGTTTCATGGTTCATGATGGTTTCATGGTTCATGATGGTTTCACTGGTTTATGATGGTTTCATGGTTCATGATGGTTTCACTGGTTTATGATGGTTTCATGGTTCATGATGGTTTCACTGGTTTATGATGGTTTCATGGTTCATGATGGTTTCACTGGTTTATGATGGTTTCATGGTTCATGATGGTTTCACTGGTTTATGATGGTTTCATGGTTCATGATGGTTTCACTGGTTCATGATGGTTTCACTGGTTCATGATGGTTTCACTGGTTCATGATGGTTTCATGGTTCATGATGGTTTCACTGGTTCATGATGGTTTCACTGGTTCATGATGGTTTCACTGGTTCATGATGGTTTCATGGTTCATGATGGTTTCACTGGTTCATGATGGTTTCATGGTTCATGATGGTTTCACTGGTTCATGATGGTTTCACTGGTTTATGATGGTTTCATGGTTCATGATGGTTTCACTGGTTCATGATGGTTTCACTGGTTCATGATGGTTTCACTGGTTCATGATGGTTTCATGGTTCATGATGGTTTCACTGGTTCATGATGGTTTCATGGTTCATGATGGTTTCACTGGTTCATGATGGTTTCATGGTTCATGATGGTTTCACTGGTTCATGATGGTTTCATGGTTCATGATGGTTTCATGGTTCATGATGGTTTCACTGGTTTATGATGGTTTCATGGTTCATGATGGTTTCATGGTTCATGATGGTTTCACTGGTTCATGATGGTTTCATGGTTCATGATGGTTTCATGGTTCATGATGGTTTCACTGGTTCATGATGGTTTCATGGTTCATGATGGTTTCACTGGTTCATGATGGTTTCACTGGTTCATGATGGTTTCACTGGTTCATGATGGTTTCATGGTTCATGATGGTTTCATGGTTCATGATGGTTTCACTGGTTCATGATGGTTTCATGGTTCATGATGGTTTCATGGTTCATGATGGTTTCACTGGTTCATGATGGTTTCATGGTTCATGATGGTTTCACTGGTTCATGATGGTTTCATGGTTCATGATGGTTTCATGGTTCATGATGGTTTCACTGGTTCATGATGGTTTCATGGTTCATGATGGTTTCATGGTTCATGATGGTTTCACTGGTTCATGATGGTTTCACTGGTTCATGATGGTTTCATGGTTCATGATGGTTTCACTGGTTCATGATGGTTTCATGGTTCATGATGGTTTCATGGTTCATGATGGTTTCACTGGTTCATGATGGTTTCATGGTTCATGATGGTTTCACTGGTTCATGATGGTTTCATGGTTCATGATGGTTTCATGGTTCATGATGGTTTCACTGGTTCATGATGGTTTCACTGGTTCATGATGGTTTCATGGTTCATGATGGTTTCACTGGTTCATGATGGTTTCATGGTTCATGATGGTTTCACGGTTCATGATGGTTTCACTGGTTCATGATGGTTTCACTGGTTCATGATGGTTTCATTGTTCATGATGGTTTCACTGGTTCATGATGGTTTCATGGTTCATGATGGTTTCACTGGTTCATGATGGTTTCATGGTTCATGATGGTTTCACTGGTTTATGATGGTTTCATGGTTCATGATGGTTTCACTGGTTTATGATGGTTTCATGGTTCATGATGGTTTCACTGGTTTATGATGGTTTCATGGTTCATGATGGTTTCACTGGTTTATGATGGTTTCATGGTTCATGATGGTTTCACTGGTTTATGATGGTTTCATGGTTCATGATGGTTTCACTGGTTCATGATGGTTTCACTGGTTCATGATGGTTTCACTGGTTCATGATGGTTTCATGGTTCATGATGGTTTCATGGTTCATGATGGTTTCACTGGTTCATGATGGTTTCATGGTTCATGATGGTTTCATTGGTTCATGATGGTTTCATGGTTCATGATGGTTTCACTGGTTCATGATGGTTTCATGGTTCATGATGGTTTCATGGTTCATGATGGTTTCACTGGTTCATGATGGTTTCATGGTTCATGATGGTTTCATGGTTCATGATGGTTTCATGGTTCATGATGGTTTCACTGGTTCATGATGGTTTCATGGTTCATGATGGTTTCACTGGTTCATGATGGTTTCATGGTTCATGATGGTTTCACTGGTTCATGATGGTTTCATTGGTTCATGATGGTTTCACTGGTTCATGATGGTTTCATGGTTCATGATGGTTTCACTGGTTCATGATGGTTTCACTGGTTCATGATGGTTTCATTGGTTCATGATGGTTTCACTGGTTCATGATGGTTTCACTGGTTCATGATGGTTTCACTGGTTCATGATGGTTTCATTGGTTCATGATGGTTTCACTGGTTCATGATGGTTTCACTGGTTCATGATGGTTTCATTGGTTCATGATGGTTTCACTGGTTCATGATGGTTTCACTGGTTCATGATGGTTTCACTGGTTTATGATGGTTTCATGGTTCATGATGGTTTCACTGGTTCATGATGGTTTCATGGTTCATGATGGTTTCACTGGTTCATGATGGTTTCATGGTTCATGATGGTTTCACTGGTTTATGATGGTTTCATGGTTCATGATGGTTTCACTGGTTCATGATGGTTTCATGGTTCATGATGGTTTCACTGGTTCATGATGGTTTCACTGGTTTATGAAGGGTGAAGCTGAAAGATGATGTTTTAGTGTTTCTGTGACGTTATTCACTGGCTGATGACACGATGCAACATTCACCCTTCAGCTCCTTTCACATCTGCACTGTGTTATGTGGAGGAGCCTTCTTTGAGAACACATATGTCAGAGCACCTGGAGGAAACCCACGCTGACACAGGGAGAACATGTGGGAGCATGACGGACGGTTTCAAAATATGTCTATTAAAAATCATGCATTAGGATGCTGTTCACAGTTTCACAGATTTCATAAATAATAGATTATTCTTTGCTCGACATTAAAACACCAAAACAACCAGAAAAGGTGAAACGTGTTCTTTGTAGTTTGCAGAAAATAAACTGGTTCATTTCTCTGATCACAGACCTTCACACATTTGTCTGAAACTCGACCCAGCAGCTTTTAGCGACGTATTGTTCAGTTTCTGTTGTGAGACGAAGACATGAGCTGAAAACAATGATTTGATTGAGGGTCATAAATGCTACCTGCCAGCCGCGGCTCACTGTAATACCTCAGCTGCTGCACTGACCCCCTCAATTAAATCACTATTTCATACCTGTGCAGACGCCTCTCACAGGAAACATAAAGACATGACATAAAGGGAGCTGAAGGTGACTGAGGAGCATGAAGGCCTCCACCACGTCTGTGAACAATCGACTCTCAGTCCAGACTGAAACGTGAGATACGGCCACTTCAGAATGCAGAAACATCAAGGTTAGCAGTGTGGAAAGAATCAAAGAGAAAAAGATGTGTTTTTAAATGTACCTGCATCACTGTAAATGTGGTGTAAGTCTGTGCTCTGAAAGCAGACTGATGAATTTCTTTCAGGTGTGATGACATCTTATTAAAGGTGCTGCAGACTTACAGGGGGCAGCATTTCACCTCTCAGCCATCTACTGACTAACAGCAGAGTTTCAGCAGTTTGATCGAGCTGCTGAAACTCTGAGAGCCGCTCAAAATAACACTGCTGTCTCATAGTATTCCAGCCTGTTGTAATTCAAATACCGCCACTCTGTCAGTGATTTCAGCGTCAGACCCCTGTAGCAACCCATTGAAATGTCAAACTTTGAATGGGCATATCTCATGCCCCGTATGTGATAGAGACATGAAACTTTGCACAGAGATGCCTCTCCTCATGAGGAACACATTTGCCTCAAGAACCCATAACTTCCGCTTATATAGATTTTCCACCATTTTGAATTTTTTGAAAAACACTTCAAATGGATCTCTTCCTAGGAAGTTTGAGCGATCTGCATGAAACTGGGTGAACATAATCTAGGGAGCAATATCTAAAGTTCCCTCTTGGCAAAAGTTGGAAAACTTCCTAAAACTGAGCTTCTATAAGGCAATGAATATTGCGGAGGGCGTGGCTCATCACATAAAGGTGTAGAACATCTCAAGGGTTTCAGCCATCACCACGCAACTTTGTAGGCATATGAGCACACATAATCTGAGGGGACCCCTCCATTATTGACCCCATCAAACAAAATGGGGGCGCTAGAGAGCTCATTTCTTATCTAGGCCTAACCGCCATATGGATTTTTACTAAACTTGGTAGATATGTAGAACAGGACGCCTCAAGGTGACTGGAGAAATTTAACTCTAATTGGCAACTGGGTGGCGCTATAACAACAGAAAAATGCTTCAAAATGACTAAAATGCGACCGATCGCTGTGGCTCCCCCTGTGGACCAATGTTGGTGTTGTTTTCTAATGTTTGGTATGACTAAGTCATGGTATGGTATGCTGTACATAATCACGGAAACTGTGTTTTTCAAACACTCTGTCTGAATACATTGCTCTTCTTAATGGGTTCAGCTGACTATTTAATCTGCAATTTCCTGTGACCTGTATCCCAAACACACACCATGTGAAACTGTACGTGGGCAACCGTGCACTCAATGGGTATGGACAGGTTAGACAATATTTTTAGAAATCTGAACATGAAACATGAATCCAACACCTGCAGTTCCTCTAATGTCCACTAGAGGCCGGCTGTTAACATGTAGAAATAAACATGTTTACAGTCTGGTACAGAAAACAGTTTGGGTCTCTGTAGCTAATTTCAACATCCATGACGACTGTATGGGGATGAATTGTTATAGAACTCACCTGTTTATATTTTATTAAAGTTCTTCATAATTATGGGCGGGGCCTCTTTGAGTCAGATCCACCTCTTGCTCCTCCATAGCTCCACCCTCTCTTCCAAATATGGTCACTTCTGGCTCCAGAAAACAAGATGGCGACAGCTGAAATGTCAGCTTCGAAACAAGACTTTTCTCATTAACTTTAGGTCCACAAGACATCGATCAACGTGTAGACTGTCCAACAGATCACTGTCACCTCTCCAGGTACAAGTGATGTTCCTTTATTCACACTTTTTTCAGTAACTATTGGCCTAAAAGACTTCAGACTGTCCAACACATCACTATCGCCTCTCGAGGTATGGCGGTTTTACATGACAGGACAGTCCAGTACGAGCTAGTTAGCATGCTAATATCAACAAGTATCTCTGCAATGTGTTCTCATACAGTTTTGATGATATTCTACAAATTAGCGCCCCATGGATGACGTTACGTCCTGAAACTGATGCAGTGTTATGAAGGATAGGTTTAGGGAAAAAAACATGGTGACAACGCATCTTAAACGTTCTGGACTCAATCCCAATGATACAGTCCAGCCTGTTCTCATCCCAAACTCAACAAATACCATCGCTTGGTCAGTGATTTTGGGGTCAGACACCGACGCACGGCTGGATGATACGCAGTCGAGCAGCATCTGTTAGTGTTTGTTAATTTTCTGCATCTAACGGGTAGAAACTGCACATTTCTTGTGAAAACAAAAGTTATTTTTGAAAATACACAATGTATTTTACAGGCGTAAACTGACACGGTGTCCCGCAATGTCAAATGCAGGAGGATAACTAGTGAGTAATATGTAGACATGAATGGCACTGACAAAGCGGCGATATTTGATGAGTTGGGATGAGATCGCGTTGGAAAGTCCTGCGTTTCGTGAAGCATCCATCAACAAAACCTGCCGTGTTACAGACTGCTTCCTTCTTTACTCCTGTCAGTGCATTGGTCATTTTATCACAGCCTTCCCAAATATGCAGGTTATTACTGGCTCATGATTATGTGGAATATGTATGAATTTTGGTGCGTTCCCTTATGTGAGAAAACACATGAGCAGTGCACGAGAACTGCCTGAAGTCTGCAACACAACACATCTAAACTGTCACCACAGTCTATTGATAAAGTTGGTTCATTTTTTGAATGTTTTAAATTCAAATTCTGTCCATATCTGACAGTCAGAGTCTGGTTTGACTGCAGATGAGGAGAACCAGAGGACCCTTCATCACGAGTCGACGCCACCTGTCTGATTTTTTAAGCCAAATATTGGCCCCATACATCATCAGACCAATATCCAGTCCATCGATCTCACCCTGCGACGTGTCTCACACACAGAGAAAATGAAAACAGCGAAGATACAACAGACGCCAGGCGGCAGGATGCAAATTGAATAGTGAGCAGGACAATACAATGAAGCGTAGTGCATTTAGGATGTTATTTAAAAAGCCCATTGAGTGGAGCTTGGTGTAATGAAGCTGTTTTTCTGCACAACACCCACTCGCCCTCGCTCCGTCTCATTCTGAGTGAAAACCTTTTCTCTGTGTAATGAAGCCTCTGAAGAGACGCAGACACTGTCTCATACAAAGATGATCCTACACTCACAAGAAAACCTTCACCTGCTCTTCAGCCACGGAGAAACTTTTATCCTTAATGAAAAATAATAATTATATATTTAAAAATACACATGTAGAAGAAGAGAGTCCAAAGACGAGCAGGTTTCAGAGTATGTGCGGCCCATTTAGAGATTCTGAGGATTTATTAATGTCTGTGGAAAGATAGAACGTAGAGTAAAATCAGCACTGTAGAAAGGTACTGTTTATGTGTCCAATGAAATGTTGCCCCTCGGCTGATTTTTCAGAAAAGTAGCCCGGTGGCGAAATATTTTAACTGTGAACGCACTTCTGCATCGAAATATTAAGTGTAAGTACAGAAGTACGCGATTTGAGACACAGCAAATGATGTTTTCTCTGAACCTAATCATGTGCTTTTGTTGCCTTAACTTCAGGAAGAAACCTTAAAATTAAGTTTGGAAGTTTATTTTGAAAAATACGTTCATGAGCAGATACTGTACGCTACCTGTGAAAATAAAATTGAAGTTTGAAAAGACACAATGCAGCACGACACAAGCATAAACTGACACGCTATCCCTGAACATCCAAAACTGATGCTGATCATGTAACAGTTGAACTTAAGACCCAAATGCAAACACAGTCAGCAAACTGTGAATGGTTAGAGGCAGTTTATTGTAGTGTGAAGAAATGATGGCTGAGGTGGGCTGGGAACAGTGAAGCAGAGCAGGCAGAAGGGCTGAAGACAAAAAAGACAAATAATCAAAAGATGCAGAAGTTGGCCTTGACGTCTGTTCGGCAGAGAAAACTAAATGATCTGGATGTCTGAGCCGAGGTTTTATAATGCAGTGGACTCATTGTAGATGAAGTTCAGGAGGATTGGCAGGAGGAGGGAACCAGGAGGCCATGCCCAGCAAACACACAGCAGCCCTGTTTAGACAGGAGTTGTGCAAATATGCAGGAAAGCCCAATCAGTGTTTTTTCAGCATTGGCAGTATAAAAACAAAATCAGGGAGTGCAGCAAAATGCCGCCTACCTACTTTTGTTTATACAGAATGTGCCTTTTTCGGGGCAATGGGGGGCGTGAGCAAGTAACAAAATGTGTAGCTCAGCGTGTGACGTAAACAGTGACGTGGGAGGGAAGCCGCGGCTGGTCAGTCCTTCTGCGATTCTCTCATAAGTCGGCCCGTTCTTCACCGTCCCCGTCATCTGATGGTTAATGGCCTCTTCGTTTGCGAGGACAAGGAGGGCGCGCAATTCCTTGTCTCCCCAGTTGCTCATCTTTACAGTGTCTGTCAGGTTTGTGTTTCTAATTCCTGCTATCAGCTGTTTCCTGTTTATCCACCGCCAGTGGCTCGCACGTGCAGCGGCATCAACAGCTCCTCCCACAAGTCATCAACAGCTCCTCCCACAAGTCATCAACAGCTCCTCCCGTTGTGGAAGGCCGCCTCGGCCTGTTTAAACTAAAAGTGTTCCGCCAATATGTATGAATAATATATGAAAATTGGGCACCTCAGATCAACTCAAATCTGGCTCTGTGTGTCTAAACACTCTCAGCTTTCCCGCAAAACGGCCCAACATTTGCTGAAACCCTGGCAGCGTAAAAGGGGCAAGTGACAGGCTGAATTCAAATGTCCTCCTTCTGGACCTGCAGACTGAGCCCTCAGCACTTACAGACTTCCCGTGAACATGCCCACAGAGTCTGCAAGTCTGCAACTGCGGTGAATTGCGGACATTTGGAGTCAGCCAATCATGAGACACTGGGGAGAGGCAAAGCTGAAACCCTACCAGCTGAGGGGAGCTAGTGTGTGACGTGAAGGTTCACTGATGAAATGTTGGTATTTGAGGAGTCTGGATGAGAACGTGTTGGATATGTTGAAACTTTGCATGTCAACAGATGAATGAATGAATAAGATCATGTTTGGGCTTCAAATACCTGGTCATGGGGACACAAGTCCTCCTGGAAACACAGCGACAGGTTCCTATGCATGTTGGTGTTGAACAGTGGTCTGCAGCTTGGCAGGCGTCTCTCTATCATCCACCCTCCACTCCACCTCCTGATGTCAAAGTCAGCTCAGATAATACGTCACTTTAGAAACGCTGATATGAGACGACTGAAATTCGACTTATTTGTGGTTTGAAGAAACGTACAATGCCAACAGTTTCTTCTGGACACTGGTCTGTCATATCATGTCTTTATTATTATAATGCTAAAGCATGCAGATGTGTTTTTTATCCTTACAAACTGTTGAGAACTCAGTCGACGTGTCAAAATAAGCAGCAGGTAGTGTGATGAAGTGTTGGCGCAGAGACACAAAGGTCAGTTAAAGCCTCCACAAACTAAATCTGCTGACGCTCCAGTTTGTGTTCCCAAGCGTTCGCAGGATTCAGGACTGGAGAGTGAATATTGATCGGAGGGAATCATACAGAACTGGCTTCATCTTCTCTGCAATTATGTTGGAAACAAATTGAGCGACTCCTCCAGTCCATTAGGGAACAAATAGAATATCTCACTTACATCAATATGTGACTTGTTAACAACACGTCCAGTGATGCTGAGAGAGATTCATGAGCTCCTGAACCTCTCAGACGACCTCAGACGACCTCAGACACCTCAGACACCTCAGACACCTCAGACGCCGTTCGTCCTACACACAGTTTATTCTGAGAGCGCTGCCAGTGGCCGAGGAGGAGGTGTGGGCCCCCTTTCTGAAATACTTCCAGAGCTTTCAGTCAAACTAAAGGTTTTGTGTTTGTTTCTTTCTGTCAGTGTATATTCTGATTAAGTAGCTCATTATTCTGAACCTGCCTGTTACAGCTCCATCTCTCCTTCTGTCTTAAATTATTATATTAAACCTGACTTTCAGCTCATCTCTCATTTCTGTGCTATTCAGGAGATGGAGGACGCTCTATTGATGATATTCCAGCTCTTATTTGGGGTTAGTTGCAACGATTTCATGCTTTGTCCCTCATCCTTTACACTCACTGACCACTTTATTAGGTACACCTTGCTCGTACCAGGTTGGACCCCCTTTTTAATTCTTGGTGTCACAGATTCAACAAGGTGCTGAAACATTCCTCAGAGATGTTGGTCCATATTGACATGATGACATCACACAGTTGGTCCATGATGAGAATCTCCCGTTCCAGCACATCCCAAAGGTGCTCTATTGGACTGAGATCTGGTGACTGTGGAGGCCATTGGAGTACAGTGAACTCATTGTCATGTTTGAGATGATGTGAGCTTTGTGACATGGTGCGTTATCCTGCTGGAAGTAGCCATCAGAAGATGGGTACACTGTGGTCATAAAGGGATGGACACGCTCAGCAACAATACTCAGGTAGGCTGTGGTGTTTAAACCATGCTCAGTTGGTACTAAGAAAATCTCCCCCACACCATTACACCACCAGCAGCAGCAGCAGCAGCCTGAAGCGTTGATACAAGGCAGGATGGATCCATGCTTCCATCTGAATGTGGTTTTTCCAATCTTCTATTGTCCAGTTTTGGTGAGAAAACCCGTGTGAATTGTAGCCTCAGTTTGCTGTTGTTAGCTGACAGGAGTGGCACCTGGTGTGGTCTTCTGCTGCTGTAGCCCATCTGCTTCAAGGTTGGACAAGGTGTTGTTGCTTCAGAGATGCTCTTCTGCACACCTTGGTTGGAACCAGTGCTTATTTGACTTGCTGTTGCCTTTCTATCATCTTGAAGCAGTCTGGCCATTCTCCTCTGACCTCTGGCATCAACAAGGCATTTTGGCTCACTGGATATTTGCTCTTTTTGGGACCATCCTCTGTAAACCCTAGAGATGGTTGTGCTGAAAATCCCAGTAAATACTCAGAGCAGCCCGTCTGGCACCAACAACCATGCCACGTTCAAAGTCACTTCAATCACCTTTCTTCATCATTCTGATGCTCCGTTTGAACTTCAGCAGCTTGTCTTCGCCGTGTCTACGTGACTAAATGTTAATGAGCTGCTGACACCTGATTGGCTGATTAGCTATGTGCTGTAAACATTGATTACAGCAGCACTAACACACTCTGTATTCCCATCTGTCTCTTGGAACAAAAACGTCTCAGCAGAATATTTTTAACTATTCAATGAAAGATAGAAAATGTGAGTGCATCACATTAGAATTCAGAAACCTGTCAAACCTTCAGTAAAGCTGATCCTGCTCTGTGATGACTCACTCACAGAAGACTCCTAATCAGAGAGAGACGAACCTCTGACCGAGACTGACTTAGCGTCTCGATCTACACGCTGATCAAGACTCCGAGCAGAGAGGAGGAGCCACAAAATATGACCATGAACAGAGAGTGTGTGTGTGTGTGTGTGTGTGTGTGTGTGTGTGTGTGTGTGTGTGTGTGTGTGTGTGTGGTGGTTACAGAGCTGTGAAACAAAGAGCAGGTAGATTGATGATTGATTAGCTGAGGCTGTCTGGCTGACTGAGACTCATTGGCAGCCGTCACTTTGATAAATTACACCGCTGAGAAAAACACACTGCACTCTGATTACTGCCAGCTACACTAACTCTGTGTGTGTGTGTGTGTGTGTGTGTGTGTGTGTGTGTGTGTGTCGGGGTTGATGGCCTGTGCACACTGTATATATCCTCATGTATGTCGCTGCTGATACGCCTGTGAGTCTCTCTGCAGGGACTGTTCCAGAGGATGTTGTTTTCGTGTTAATCCGCTGCTCGAATGTGCATCCATATTTCACACATCCAGAATCTGTGTTTAGTATTCAGCCGGAGGAAACAGTTCATCCCCATAAGTCTGGCCCAAGGTCCTGTGCCTCTCGTAAACAGAGGGCGATTTGTTCATATTTAACAGGATGGATGACAGGTGTGTACGTTTTCATTGTCTCTCAGCTCCGCCTGTTGTCGGATGCTCTGAATAATTTACGCTGATAAAAAAAGGCCGCTGTGTTTCTTTTGATGTGGCAAAGATCGAGATTTGACTGATGCATTAAAATTATGGGCAATTTATTAAATAAAATGTTTCAGAGGTGACGCAGGGGCCGGACCTACATCAGTGTTTGATGGACTGGAGCTGCTGACGGCTGAGCTTTGCAGCTCTTAAATGTGCACATTTGTAATGCAGGACAACAGCGTTCAGACTCATAGTTTCAATCCTCTTGCTTCAATGTTTTACCTCCATTATCTCCACACATCAACCTGTCTTATGACCTGGATCCATTTCAGTTTACAATAAGATAAACGGAGGAAGCTGATAACTTTAATGGGTGTATTTGGTCGGGGAAGGTGATGAGGACACTTTGAGGTCTAAACAAAAGTTCAACCATCAGACTCAGGTCCTCACACACAGTCAGTCACAGTTCATCCTCAAACTGCTGTGACACTGATTTGACTGGCAGCTCTGCCTCTCAAGGTGAGTTCATCATGTCACCTGAACCAGCTGTTCACTTCCTCTCCATAGTCTCCGCTGACATTTAGTCATTCACAGTTCATCATCAAAAAAGTTGTTTCTCATGTTTGTTGACCTCCACACGTCCTGAACTAAAGTGATGTTTCAGACGTCTGCAGACGACAAGAAGAGGTGCTGGAGGCATGTCCATGTTTTGAGTCATACATCAGTGGATCTCCAGACGGATCAGGATGTATTGTCAGGCTTTTTTAATCGACACTTTCGCCGATGCTGAGTCAGACCTCAACCACATACAGCAGGGTCAAACACTGTTTATTTGTTACAAAACTATTTTCTTGAATAAAATCAGCTTCACGCAGAAAGAACCAGGTTGGTTGGTACTCACAGTGTATCCCCTTAACAAGGCAAAGAAATACACCAGCCTATTGCAAGAGGAGTTTACAAGCTAACTCTTAAAGTGGATTTATACTTG
The DNA here is from genome assembly GCA_013133815.1 of Cromileptes altivelis. Classification (NCBI taxonomy): domain Eukaryota; kingdom Metazoa; phylum Chordata; class Actinopteri; order Perciformes; family Serranidae; genus Cromileptes; species Cromileptes altivelis. Next base: position 35,010,258 of record CM023152.1, on the reverse strand, counting down.
TGCCTCAGCTTTATGTAGAGTATCATCGTGGCTTACATGTGCCTACGCTGTTGTGAGCATTTATTCTTGTGCAAGGAAGCAGGGCCCAGGGGCGATGAACAGGGACGAGGGGGCATACATACTCTCCTACACGTGGAGCAGTGTCCTGGAGAGGCAGTGGACAGACAGCGGGAGGCGTGATCGTTTTGACAGGATGATCACGCCTCCCTAGCATCACCTGATTGACGGATCAGCCGATAAAGACGCATCACAATCACCACCAAGTGACACTTCTGAGGAAGGCGGAAATGGCGCCGAAACATGCGAAGAAGTCTTAAAAGGTATGTAACACCTTAATACATGTCTGAGATAAAAGAACAACTAAAGTGATTATCAGAAAGTGAAGACATAATGAACACCATTGAACTACTAGAAAGTTTTGCATGGAGGCGAAGAACAATCTGGTAAGGCGTGTATGTGAAGTGGGCGTCTTTATAGTGACAGGGGGTAATGATCCACAGATCAGTGTTGTTAAGGCCCTGACACACCAAGCCGACGGTCGGCCGTCGACCAAAGTCGAGCCGTCGGTGAGCGTCTGTCGGCCTAGTTTTTGCAGTGTGTCCCGCACCGTCGGCACTTCGGCGTCGGTGGCTTTTTGGCCGATTGAGCATGTTGAATCGGCGGCGGAGCTTGTCGGTGAGAGAGATCACTCTGATTGGCTGTTCAGGTTTTATTTCCTCGCCCCTGTGGCGAGTGAATCTGCCTGTAGTGAAGCCGGGGCTAACCGGTGCTTCCTCCTCAGGCTCCACTTCACTCAGCTGCCCCACAGACCCGCTGCTTCTTCACACTTTAACCTGAATAACAAACCGGAGCTAGCTGGGAGCGGCTAGCGGAGCGTTAGCCGCAGCATGACCGGAGGGAAGCACAGCCAGTCAGCCTCCGCTAGTCTCTGAGCTAGCCCCGGCTCTCTGTTTGGATCCAACCGGAGCACCGAGCCCTGGTTTGTTATTCAGGTTAAAGTGGGAAGAAGCAGCGGGTTTATCGGGCAGCTGAGTGAAGTGGAGCCTGAGGAGGAAAGTTCAAATGCAACTGACACAGGGCGACGTGAGGCGACGCAACAGTTGGCTTTCATCACCGCTAGTTCTTTGATGTTGGTTTGGTGTGTCCGCACCTTTAGCCTGATGAGGTGATAGACAGGTCGGTGTAGTGACGACGCAGGGTGAGTGGAAAATTACTGAATGAGCTGAGGAGATGGCATGTATGGAGGACGAACAGTGCCAACTGTGGCAAGAGGACCTGCCGTTACGATCAGCGAACCTCCGCTAACTTCAGTCAGCTCCTGTTTCCACACCGGAACGATGCAGCTACCTTCTAGTAAAAGCAGCTTGTTTTTTTACTGAAAAAAAAAATACATTTAAAAATCAGCTTTAGTGGGGTACAGTTACATGACAAGCTGCCTTTTAAAGCAAATTAGACATAATTGAGGCATTTGATGCCACATGTGGCGTTCCATATCCAGCGTACGCACATGTAGAGAGAAAATTAAAGAACTCTGACGAGCGTGACTCAAAGTCACGTTTGTGCCTGAACCAACCGAACTGTGCACACAGTGCTGTCGCATCATACAACACATTTGTTTAATGAGAGTTTAGATACAGATCAGGACGTGTGTTTGTGGAGTCTGTGGACAAACAGCGTGGTGTGTTGTTTACTCAAAATGACTTTTCAGAGGATTTGTTACCATCAGAGTCGAACACAGAGCTCAGTGTGAGTCTGTCAGTCTGAGCCGCTGCCCTCTTCAGGGGTTTAAAGACGCCTCCAGCAACACCGACGATCCACAGAAACTCCTTCATTTCCAACACTACTGGAATTTTAAACATCAAATTAGAGATGTTGTTTCTGTCTCTCTGTTTTACACTCCTGTCAGAGAGCTCTTGATGATCGGCTGGGACTGTGTGTTGGTTTATAATGAAGGTATATCTTATTGTCCTGCAGCAGAGTCGTGTTCTGCTGAGGTTAATCTGCACTAACAGGATCCTCATCACTCACAGACTAAATATTGTTTCTGTGAGGTCACTCTTTGCAGTTATTTTGCCCTGTGTACTTCTTTGACTCTAAGCGTTGCCCCTGAACGCCTCTCTGTCCTTGATGAAGGCCGACCTGAACACTGTGTGCTGCCCGGTGTGAACGTCCTGTTTCTGGCTTACCTCCCAAAGCTGCTGAGAGTTTTTACTGAAAAACGAGAAGCCCACTCAGCAATGTTTCCACAGAAACACAGAAGTGAAGGTTTGATGTTACAGCAGCCGGTCTGTGGACACTGCTGTCATCTGTGACCCGTCCTCTGAGCTGTGCAGATGAAACACACACTGAGGCCATAAATCAAGAGGAAGGTGTTCTCTCTGAGCAGGAAGGAAACAGAAAGACATAAATATAATAATGATGTTAGATTAAAAACTTCTCAGAGCCTCAACACAACAGGAACAACACAGCAGACGTTACTGTGAGAGCCTGATGCTGCAGAATGTAAAGGTTTATGAGAAATAAATGAGGTGCTAAAATTAAGATTGTATTTTGGATTATGTTTTCATCATGTGCTGAAATCAGGTGAACGTGCCATATCTGTCACAAAAGCCCCGTTTCCTCAGTTCAGTTCATAGTTTCTGTCTCCTCAGTGTAAAGTTGTGGATGGTCCCAACAGAAGCGTTCCTTAGCGTCCCCATGTTTGGTCCCCCCTCTGTTGGGGTACCTAGCACACAGATCTGGTGCTAAAAGGTGGAGCTAGAAACCCTGCAGTCTGATTGGTCAGTAGAGGACGCTCACTCTGGTTTTATGTAACCTCTGTTCATACATCAGTAAACTACAACTATAAAATGAAAAAGAAAAAATAACTTCATTCACTGGGCCGACTGCCGGCAACTTTTAAGGTGGAACGTTAACTTGTAATGTTACTCAATGCATGAGTTGATGACGTGAATCCATCAGCACACCTTAAATTTCACTGTGACAACTTTGAGCATCACTTTAGTTTTTATATGACACACACTTTTAGTAATGACTTTAAAAATATAGATTGATTTGGAGCGGATTATGTGAAGGTCATATATTCTAATCCTCACTTCCTGTGGGCTACAGCAACGCTAAACCCCTGAGCTTGCCTGAGAAGGACTAAATGCACAAAGCTGCTATTTTTAAATATCCCATGGAGAGAGACTCTCACTGCAGCCTGTTGTATTTTGTTGTGAAAATGTGGGCGTGCAGCCTCGTTCTGTGGACGATAAACCAGGTGCAGACTTCCATCTGTGTCACCGCTGATGAGGAAATACAGCGAGTGCTGGACGGAGCAGTGAGTGACAACAACCCCGCCCACATTTAAGAGGACTGTCTGAACACACCCAGGGTCTAGGGACCATGTCTGAAGGGTCACTGCTGGTTCCAAAGGTGCTGGACTGAAAGGGTTTGGTGGAGATGGGGCTAAAGTGACAAGTAGGGAGTCCAGACAAAACATTCATTTAACCCTTTAAAAAGGCTCCTGAGAGGAAACTTGCTAAATACCAAGAGCTGGTGGAGCGGTGCAGAAGCCGAGACTGGTACTCACAGGTTTGTCTCAAGGTCTCTCAAGACAAAGTGTTGGACCAGTGGAACCAAGTGGAGAGTCAATCACAGAGCAGACTGAGGGTGTTCGGTTCATTTGGCCACACCGGAGGGGAAAATGATCGATTGCTGCATTTTAGTTTTGGTTCAGTTCCTGTTCACGCTGACTTTTTACAAACAAATCAAGAGGAGTAAACATGAAGTTCTTCTGACTGACAGGAAGCTGGTCAGTTGGACAGTTTAGGTGTTTGTCCTCCTGCATCATCAGGACCCGGGGGGGGACCAAGCAGAAGTTTGTGCAGAAATCATCAGATGGATTAATTGTTGGTGTATCTGTTGCTAAAATCACATATCTGCATCTTTAATCCTGATGTTGGCTCGTTTTCTTTCACACCACAAATGAACCGGACCAGAGTCTGTTTGGATGCAGACCCAGACCCGACTTTTCGAGTGTCAGTTTCAGTTGTTTGGTCCACACCAGGGTTTGACTGGCGAACGAACTGGCCCAAATTAACTATATTAACAAATGGACCTGAGTTTGTTTTAAAGAGTGTGTTTTTAACAAGGTGCAGGAATGTGCAGATTATTGTCCGAGGGACAAGTTCACAGTATAAATATAGAGATGTGTTCACAGTCGTGATGTTGCTGCAACACGTTCTCAACCCAACTCATCAAATCTAAGTCAGGAGAAAGTTTGATTTAATGGTATGAGAGTCAAAACCAGCAGACTCATAACTGAGCTGAACATCTGCTCTCATCTCTGTGCTGTATATGGAGTATTACTGTGATTACCATCCTCAAAATGTTTTGTTTGTGTTTATTATTTCCTGCTGAGAGGAAATCTGTCCTACACCTGAAGTGATGATGCATTTGATATTTCATATGGATAAATTCAATTCAGTTCAATTCAATTCATACTTTATTAAAGACACATCTCAAGGAGAGGTCCATAGCACAGAGCAAAACAAACAACATACACAATTTAAAAAAGATAACAACAATACATAATAAAACAGTGATGTACAGAAAATAAAATATAAGAGTCACACACAGGTGTACAGGCAAGATCGCCAGTGACTCCACATCTTAGACGTGAACCTGACTGAGCTGAGTGCAGGGTCAATTAGGCATGAAATAATACAATTTAATGAGTTTGATATTCTACATATGAATCTATACATCAGATTCCGTATCACTGCGGCACAGGTAGGGACCCTAACACTAGCAAACATATGACTTGCACTGCAGCTTCTTGGAGCCTTAAGCAGCAACCTCATACAATCATTGTAAGCCACAGTGAGTCTCTGCATGCTGCTTTTCTTGTATTGACACCACGAGTGGGCAGTATACAGAGAAATACAGAATGCTTTAAACAGACAAATCTTTATATCCACTGAGCACATGCTGAATTTGCGCAACAGCATTGTCTATGAATATCCTTGTCATCAGAGAGATCATTTGTCATGTAGTGACCGAGATATTTCACCTCATCACACTCTGTGAGGGATGGGTCTGACAGAACAAAACCAGGAAAGACTGATCGTCTGTCCTCCCTACTACGGACAGTCATCACATTGCTTTTCTTTGCATTATACTTAATGTCACATTCAGTACCATACTGTGAACATATCCTCAGCAGGTGCTGGAGACCAGCACTATATGGACAAAAGATAACAAGATCATCAGCATACATTAAGTGATTGACCATGCATCCTGTGCCACACTTGTTTAACTGGACAGAAAGGTCCTCCATATAGATGTTAAACAGGACTGGGGATAAAATCCCCCCCTGCCGAACACCACTGGTTACATGGAATGGGGCAGATATAGAGTTTCCCCACTTTACTCTCATAGACTGTTTCGCGTACCAGTACACCAGGAGTCTAACTAGGCATACAGGAACACCTCTCTGACACAGTTTGTTAAATAACTTTTCATGGTTTATGCAATCAAATGCTTTTGATGCATCAATGAAACACATAACAATAGTGGTGTTTTGTCTCTTATATTTATCTAAAATTTCCTTTAGAGCAAATATACACATATCTGTGCCATGGTTTTGTTTAAACCCAAATTGGTTATCAGATGTAAGAATATAGTGTTCCAGTCTACTCAATAGAATTCGCTCCAACACTTTAGATAGATTACTGGCTAGGGCTATAGGTCTGTAGTTGTCTGAACTGTTAATTTTTCCCACTTTATCTTTAATGACAGGCACTAATGGAATCGATAACATAGATTCAGGTAGTATACCATGTACTAGAAACCCTGTGAAACATATAGCAAGCAGGATAGACAATTTTATACCAGCAAATTTTAGATGTTCAGCACTGATTTTGTCTAAGCCACAGGCTTTATTGCCACTTAATTCCACAACAGCTTCCTGCACTTCTTGAGGAGTAACAGTAACATTTGCATAAACAGAGCGACCCATGTGGAGCTGCAACAGATGATTAACTGGGTGCCAACTGTTAAATTAATCACCAACTAATTTGATAAGAGAAAACTGTGGTGATGTGTTTCAGGAACAAAGGAGAGTCGGACAAAGTTTAGATTTAATCTGTTCTACACTGAGCACTACAAATATTAAGGACTGACTCCAGATGACTATGTTACGTTGGGTAGAGGAATAAAAACTTCATCAGACTGCAGGTGAGGCTTTGGGCGCTGTCTTTAGAAAGGTTAAGCTGTGTAGGTGTCTTGGCTAGAGTGCACTGCAGGGTTTGGGTTTACTGTGAGCCAGGGGTCAGCAACCTTTGGTGGCATAAAATAACCTGTGTGGAGCTGCGTAACATATTCAAGCTGTATAATGAAGCTAACAGTGAAGTCTACATGAGCTTATTAACACTACTGATCGGTCTAAACAAGTGTCAGGGACCAAGCAGTGAAGCAATGAGAAAAACAGGGTTTGGTTGGAAGAAATAGGGTTTGATTTACCCAGAAGATCCAAAATACAAACCAAGAATTTGATACCAGACCTGGCTGGTGTGCATTGAATGGCTCCTAAACTTACAGTATGTGGTGAGAGCCTGGTCTCACTCCAAAGTTGTCGAAATCCGTTGTTTTGGCAGTGATTTGTGCCGTCAGAAACCAACGAAAAAGAAGGGCTCTTTAACATCGGCATGATACGCACCCGGTTACTGTTTTAGTTTAACAGTGTCTTGCGATGGAAACGCAGCAGGACAAGGATGAAAGTTAAGGTGGCAAAAGTCCGACTAGGGCGAGCAGGAGGGGTGGTGGATGGGTCCAACAACCACCGACTTTCACTTGAGAGAGTGGTGTTTGTGTCCCGTAAAATTCCAAAGCCAAACCCTGTTCTTTTTCCTAAACGTAACCACGTGTGTGTTGTTGAAGGAAACAAACATCAGTTTGTAGTTTTGTACCGACGTAGTGCTTTTATTTTGAAAGAGACTGTATCAAACTGTACATTTCCTGTGAAAACAGACGTGTATTTTGAAAACAGACAATGCATGTAACAGGCTGAAATTGACACGGCAGCCCAGAACGTCAACAACCAACACACCCAGGGTACCTTGGACGTCATATGTGGACGTGGAAAGTCCATGACCAAACGTGGACATGTGACGAGGTCACAGTGAGGATGATGATGGAGCGCTGTGGAGGCCGAGCTGTATTACGTATAACACACATTTGGCTGACAACATGTTAAATCAGTTTGTGTAGTCGGTGTAGAGGAGACACATTTTACAGTTTGAGAATGTGAGATTCACTTTAGGCCGACAAATATGAAAAAAATGAAAGTGTTCAAAAAGCATTTCTTAAAGCCACAGGGAGCAGCTGGAGAGGAGCAGAGAAGCTGCATGTGGCGCATGTTGTCAGCAAACAAAATGTGATGTCAGAACAGAGCTGTCGGCTCTTCTCTGCATAAAATGGCTCCTAACCCTGCAGCATGTGGTGATATGAGGTGACGTGTTGCATCTGTGGAGCAGAGTAGTCAACATGTCTGACAGCAGACTGACTCAACACCTGGACAGGGAGCTGGTAAAAAGATCTGGTGCCGTTGGTCTCGAGTTAATCTATAGAAATAAATGATCTTGCAGAGTTTGTCATATTAAAACATTATGATTTGAAAATGAAAAACAGAAACTGATCGACAGCATTTTAATAGGAAATAATCTGAGTCGTGTCAGTGTGGCTGAAACACGACTTCATAAAGGAGCTTCAAGCTGTGATCAATTTTATTCACTCAACCAAAGTGAGGCGGGGACGCCATCTGCTGGTCAAAGTGTGTGTGTGTGTGTGTGTGTGTGTGTGTGTGTGTGTGTGTGTGTGTGTGTGTGTGAGGTCACTGCAGACAAACACACCACTGTTATCGAGGGTTAAATTAGATCAGATAACTTTATTCATCACTGAGAGGAAGTTCAGTGTTTTCACTCTGATGTCATACACACACTCAGAAACACACACAAACAGGATCTATACATGCATTAGATGGAGAGATGTCAGAGTGAGGGGGCTGACCATGGACGGGGGCCCGAGCACTTGGGGGTTCAGTGCCTTGCTCAAGGGCACCTCAGCAGTGCCCAGGAGGCAAACTGGCACCTATCCAGCTACCAGTCCATGCTCCATACTTGGCCTGTACGAGGACTCGGGCCAGCGACCCTCTGGTTCCCAACCCTCCCTATCTCAGGGGTGTCAGACTCATTTAGTTCAGGGGCCACATGCAGCCCAATTTGATCTTCTGTGGGTCGGACCAATAAAACCATCGTTCAATAACCTATAAATACTGTCGGCTCCAATAGTTTCCCTTTTTTGGTTAAAGAGTCACAAGTACATTCTGTAGACGACCATCCTTTCACAAATCAGATGAACGGCCTGAGATGTCTCTAGAAAAGTAAGTTTCTGATTCTGATTTCCACATTCAGTCCAAAACTTCTCTCTGTCATCACATGTGCATTGATCCAAACATTTCCCGATACAGATTCTTTTGAACTGAAGCTGCTGATCGACAATATTTCGCACAATGTTAAATATCTTTAAACATGGTCCAAGTAATTATTCGTCATTATATCAGAGAGCTGTGTCCTGGTAGGGGTGGAAAAGTGTCTGAAGCAGAATTTAAGTTAGCATAACTTAACCTGTACAACGGAGTGTTAGGGCCATATTGAAGGAAAAAAAATGGAGATTTCGAGAATAAAGTCGTAATATTATGAGAATAAAGTTGTAACTGAGAAAAAGTCATAATATTATGAAAATAAAGTTGTAATGTTACAAGAATAAAGTCGCAACAGAGAAAAACTCGTAATATTACCAGAATAAAGTCATAATATTACGAAAATAAAGTCGTAACTGAGAAAAAGTCATAATATTACAAGAATAAAGTCGTAATGTTACAACTTTTTCTCAGCTACAACTTTATTTTGGTAATATTACAAGAATAAAGTTGGAACTGAGAAAAAGTTGTAATATTACGAGAATAAAGTTGTAATATTACGACTTTATTCTCGTAATATTACGACTTTGAGAATAAAGTTGTAACTGAGAAAAAGTCATAATATTACAACTTTATTCTCGAAATCTCAGAATTTTTTTTTCAATGTGGCCCTAATACTCCATCATAAACCTGCTCTTGAAACCTGTCACCTCTTATTTCTGGTCATGTATTGGGCCTGATTGGACCCTTTGGCGGACCAGTTCGGGCCCACGGGCCGTGTGTTTGACACCCCTGCCCTATGGACTGAGCCACTGCTGCCCTTTATTAGTTTTAGTAAGCTGCTTATTTGTTTTATTGTTTCAGTGCTTTTATATTCTTTTATTTTGTATTACTCTAATTGTTTGATTGCCAATCTTTGCTTCAGTGACAGTATTTTATTTTTATTTATTTTATTTTTTGTTCTTTGTATGTCCTTAAAATTGCCTCATTTAATTTGCTTGGATTCTGCATTGTCATAAATCCGGGATCAGCCATAAAGCACGTTGTAAATCTGTTTTGAAAAGTGCTTTAAAATAAAGTTTATTACTATTATAATTATTATTCTGCCCCTAACACACTGTTGGAGGGCCCGCTCTCTCTGTGGCCCCCTCCTCAGAGGGCCCCAGTGCACTGTTTGTATTTCCGCCCCTGATCTTGCTGCAGGAACAGGTGTTGAGTGTGTTTGGTGCAGTTTCACCTCCGGTCAGTGTGTGGCGCCCTGCAGCTTGTGGTCCGCCATTGAACGAAGATGAAGAAGAAGAAGAAGAAGAAGAAGAAGAAGAAGAAGAAGAAGAGCGTCGCGCGGGTTGTTTGACTGTTTGCTAACAGCTACAGCTAGCAGCAGGAAGTTAGTCACTGCCGTCTGTTTCATCAACACGGTGAGTTTATACATGTTTAATCCTAAATGTGTTTTAACCTTCACGATAATGTCAGTCAGATAATGTTACCTACTTGTTACCTACTTGTTACCTACTTGTTTTTAGGACTCGGCTTCTCTATCAGTCAGATTAACTTCGTGTCTCAGCCGCTCTGTGTCAGGTTGTATGAGGAGAACAATCCGCTGAATCCAGTGTAAAAATCTGTAATTTGTGTCCTTACTTTGAGTTTTTCATTAAAGTCAATCTGACAGAAGAATAATTAAGATATTTAACAAATCGCTGGGATGTTGTGTTGAAACATTAAAGTCGTTAGTAATCTTAAATGAATTCGTGCATTATAAACAACCTGAGATTTATACATAACCGAAGATGACAGGAAGGTTAAATTGTGAGATTTTTAAATGGAGTTAGAGACTAGTGTTTGTTAATCAACCAATCAATCAGTTTTATTTATAAAGCCCAATATCACAAATCACAATTTGCCTCACAGGGCTTTACAGCATACGACATCCCTCTGTCCTTTGGACCCTCACAGCTGATCAGGAAAAATCCTCTGTCTTTATTTCTCTGGTGGGAAATAACTAAACACATCTGCTCAAGTGGAAATACTGTGTGTGATATATTATTTTGTGAATTACGTTTATGCTAAAAATATAAAATCTACAAAATGTAAAGATGTAGTCCACCTTATAACTGTGACCTCAATAATTAACATGTTATTGTTTCCGGACATATAAACTCTGTGAAGGTTGAATTAATGTCAGTAATATTGTGTAATTCTATTAAATTTTACAGGTGTACCTAATAAAGTGACCACTGAGTGTAAATGAAAATATTAAAGGGGCCACTCTGCAAAATGACAGTAACACTTTGCTGCTAATGAGAGCTGCAACGATTCATCAATTAATGGATGATTCAACTTTTTGTACATTCAATTAATTGAGTCAGTGGTTCTCAACCAGGGGTCTGAGGACCCCCAGGGTCCAGGGTCTTGTTCCAGGGGGTCCCCAGAAAAATGAGGAATATGTGGAGTCTGTGCTTAGCTCTAATAAAAGAAGTAAAATGATAATCACAGTATTAATCAGTATGGGGATCATGATTATTTAACACAATTTTTCATTGATTTTCAGGACAAAATATTTTTTTACACTTTTACATTTAAATCAAGAGAAGAGTGAGTTCACTTTCACCATGTGCTTCATTCATGCTAATTAACAACCGTTGCCTCATTCTTCACCTGCATTCAGTGCATCTTCTAGAATTAAAGTATATTGAAAATTCTGCCCCAAATATTTGCTAACTAACAACAAATGTGCTGTCACAGGATGCAGCAAAATTATTCTCAATTATTTGTGCAGCCTTGGACCAAACAAAACATTTGATGGCGCTTCTCATTGTTCACTTATTAATTGATTGATTAAGAAAATGTTCTTTAGATTAATTGGTAACCAACATCATTGTTAGTTTCAGCCCCCTGCTGATACCTGTGCACCTTACCTGAGGTGATATACTTACTTTTACTTGAACACAGGACCTGAGTTCTTCTCCACGGCTGCTCGCTCCACACTGACGCAGCGATGGAGTCCACAGAGAGCAGATTCGCTCACCTGCTGCAGCCAATCAGAGAGCTGACGAAGAACTGGGAGATTGATGTGGCATCAGAGTTAAACGACTATTTAGAAGAGGTGAACGATCAGAATATCAGCTGTGTCGGACAGTCAACAGGCTCTGATGTTCTGAGTGAAAAGATGATTAAATTTGTAACTGTCTCTGTGGACGACCGTCTGTCTGTGTCTGTGTGTGTTTGTAGTTGGACGATATGTGCATCACGTTCGACGGAGGGAGAACCAGACTGAACTTTGCCGAGGCGGCGCTGCTGATCCAGGGCACGGCCTGCATCTACAGCAAGAAGGTTCACATGCAGAACTCATAAAAACCAAACCGTAAATGTTATTTAAAAGGTCTCACGCTGAATGTCACGGTGCGACTGTTTCAGGTGGAGCTCCTGCACAGCCTGGTTTACCAAACTCTGGAGTACATCAATGACAAAAATAAGAAGTAAGATCCTCCTTCAGGTCTAAGTCAGTGTTTGTTTGTTTGACAGACACGTTAGTGATGTTGTTTCTGTTTGTTCCTGACAGACGGAACAAAGAGAGGGTGGCGTCTCAGGAGGGCGACGCAGACGGAGCGGAGGGGGACGCTGATGATGAGAATGTGGTGAGAGACAGCACAGTGCTGGAAATGATGTCGCGTATGTGACAAATACAAACCACACATGTATTAGAATATTCTTAAACATTTCTGTATCAGCTCAACATGTTTAAAAACAACCGTAACCACGCCCACATGTGGATTCAGATGTTAAGATGTGAGCTGTGGAGTGCCCCAGGGAAGCTGTCACGGACCACTGCTTTATGCCATTTTTACAAATGACAATGTTTTGTTATTTTGTTCAGTGTAATTTGTGAGTTGTTTTGTGCACTGCCACAACTGTAAGGTTGTTGTGGACCTCAGGAAGAATAGCTGATGCCTTGCAGTAGTTAACCAGAATCCTAATAAACTAAACTAAACTCGTACTGACTCACTGAACGCTGGCGTTAAAGCTCTGATAGGGTTCAGACAGGCGACATTAGTAAACTGAATTTTGAGTTTGGTTTAACCTTCTCTTTGTGCAGTAATAGGATTCCACATGAGGTTGCTAACTTTACCCTGACTAAACTCGCAGTAGGGGTGGAGTTACAGCTGTCAAAAGGCATTCTGGGTAATGTAGGATATCACTAACAGTGTGTTTGTGTCCTTCAGTTCACTCCTCTGGATATTGACGTCTCAGAGGACTCCCAGAAGTCTGACTCCAACATGGTGAGTTTATTCCTGCCTCACTGTGAACACACACACACAGACAATTTGACACTTTGTGCCTGAACATGTGTGAGAACCCTGCAGACAGTTTATGATGATGGTGTGTAAGTGTATGTGTTCTCTGTTTGATGTTCAGACCGTGAGCGTTGCTCCTCTTCCTCCTGAGTCTCTGATTCCTCCTGAAACCAGCGAGAAGAACAAACTCCCTCTCATCAGGTCAGTTTACAGAGAAACACAGTGTGAGATTTATCTGATACCAGAGCCTTTTAAAAAGCTGTTTACTTCCTCTCGTTGAACTCATTTAGATCTCTGCAGTTAGTTATGTCTTTTAGTTTGACCATATTTTCTTTTACACTTCATAGTTTACTGACATGTTCATATTCGTATGTGTGTGTGTGTCAGTGTGAAAGGTGACGTCCTGTGCAGTCTGAAGGACTTCAGGATGAACCTCTTTATCCCTGGAGACGATGCCATGATCCTCCTCACAACTGGATCAGCTGCGGCCAGGTTGCTGGTTGACAGTTATCTTCTTCCTGTCGACTCTCTGCAGCAGCAGCAGCAGCAGCAGAACGGAGGTACGTGTCTTCTCTCTGTGATATGAAGGACAGTCTGTGTGTGATCTGGTACAGTGCAGTGGATCTGTAGATGTGAGGTGTCTCTGCTCTGCTGTCAGCTGGTCGACCTTGTGTTTTAAATGTCTCCTCTTGGTCCAGATGTTGTCGATGCTGCGGGGGCTGATGTTGCAGATATCAGAGGTGATGATGACGATGCTGCTGCTGCAGAGAACTTCCTCCCTATAGATATGGACAACATGGAGCTGGACCAGGACCACCCAGAGGAGCACGTGGACAGACACCAGGTCTCACTTTTCTTTTCAGTCTAGCTTGAAGACATTAGATTGTGTGATCCTCTGACTCTTCCTCCGCTGACTCTGAATTCTTCTTCACTGTTTCAAAATGTGTCTCAGGCTCTGAGTGACGGCAGGATGATCCGAGAGAGACGGCAGGTCGAGGCCAACAAAGTGATGAGGGAGGAGACGCCTGCTGTATGTTCATTAACATCTTTATCACTCTGTTGTCATCACTCTGTATTTGAAACATTACAACTTTATCTCTGAACCTGCGACTGTGGCTTTCAATATTTCAGATTCATTTCTTATAGAATTTTCTATATTATAAGTCAGGGTCGTAAGTGTCGGTGTTTTGTGTTTCAGGTGAACGTGTGGGCGCTCCACGACCCATATGCCGTCATCGGGGAGGACAGACCCTTGAAACCAGGTGAGCTGCAAGATCTCAGGTGCTCTTTGATACAGTGTGGTGTCGCTCTCATTTCTGACAGAGTTGTGTCTGTTTAAGGAAAATGCTACAAGGTTCCCGACGGCCTGGACGATGGCGGTAAGAGGAAGAGGAGACGACCTGGTGCACTTCAGGACTTCAGGAGCTGGTTCAGGGGAACGTGTGAGTTTGATGTGTTGGTCATACCAAGATGTTTTTGTTCACTTTGTGAATGAAACTGAACAGTTTGATTGTTTTGTTTCAGTCGATCCTCCTGAGCACAAGTTAAAAAGTGGACCCAAGTTTGCAGGTAACGACTTCCTCTGTTTCTCTCCAAAGTGATACTGCGCTCAATAGCTGGTTAGCTTAGCTTAGCATGAAGACTGGAAACAGGTAGGAACAGCTAGCCTGGCTCTGTGGAAAGGAACACAATCCACCTACCAGCCCCTCTAATGCTGCGTTCACATTACACGACACGTCTCTCTGTTAGTAGGTCAGATTAGGAGATTGTGGAGTCATAAAATCTCACCTTGACTTGGCCGACATTTGAAATACCTTTTTTTCAAATCTTTTCAGACCTGAACTACATTTATTTGAGCACAATCAAAGATAAGCTGAGGACACGAAAGAGGATCAACAAGAAGAAGGTAGGACAGAGAGAGTGTGATGTGTTACTGTTTTCAGGTAAATGATGAACGTGATGATGTGTTGTGACGTCATTCAGGGTGTGGTGTTGCTGTGAAATCTTTTGTGCTTGAACTCTGGAAAAAATTGATCTCTGACAAAGAAGTGTGCAACAGAACAGTCATTCAAGTCGGGGTTATATGTTGGAAACTCGGGCAAGATCCATCTAGCTGGAGTTACACACCTGACATCATGGCAACATGGCGGTGCGCAGAGCAACCTTTTCACAATGTTACGCTCAGCACCCGTCAACACAATTTTGAGCTACTGTACATTAAAGGGATAGTGCGGCCAAAAATGTAAATTCAGCCATTATCTACTCACCCATATGCCGAGGGAGGCTCAGGTGAAGTTTTAGAGTCCTCACATCACTTGCAGAGATCCAAGGGGAGAGGAGGTAGCAACACAACTCCACCTAATGGAGGCTGACGGCGCCCCAGATTCAAACGTCCAAAAACACATCATTGAAACCACAAAATATCTCCATACTGCTCGTCCGTAGTGATCCAAGTGTCCTGAAGCCCCGACATAAAAAGTTGTTTGGAAAAACCTCATTTGAACTCTGTTTTTAGCCTCATTGTAGCCTGTAGCTCTGACTGCCTCTCTGGGCACCGAGCGCACGGACCAGCAAAAGCACGTGAACACACATGAAGGCGGTGCCCATGTCTCACAGTCTCAGCGCACACATGTGAGCGCGGTGCCCAGAGAGGCAGTCAGAGCTACAGGCTACAATGAGGCTAAAAACAGAGTTCAAATGAGGTTTTTCCAAACAACTTTTTATGTCGGGGCTTCAGGACACTTGGATCACTACGGACGAGCAGTATGGAGATATTTTGTGGTTTCAATGATGTGTTTTTGGACGTTTGAATCTGGGGCGCCGTCAGCCTCCATTAGGTGGAGTTGTGTTGCTACCTCCTCTCCCCTTGGATCTCTGCAAGTGATGTGAGGACTCTAAAACTTCACCTGAGCCTCCCTCGGCATATGGGTGAGTAGATAATGGCTGCATTTTCATTTTTGGCTGCACTATGCCTTTAATGTGCTTAACGAGCACAGACCAGTGGGACAGTAACACGCCGCAGTAACTGATTCTTGCAGGCGTCCATGTTTTCCTGAGCAGGTGCATCGGGACATTTTAGATCGGAAGTTGGGAATACGGAGTTGGAATTATCGACTCCGACTTGCAAAGAATTCCAACATTTGTGATGTGGAGTGTGATGTCACTCAGGGTGTGGTGGTCTCTGATGAAGAACTGCTGAGGACCTACCTGCAGCCAGAGGAGGCGGGGCCAGAGCAGCAGGGGGAGGAGTCTGTGGATGGTTTCAGACACCCCGACCTGCTGGGTAAAACTGCTCCACACACACACACACACACACACACACACACACACACACACACACACACACACACACACACTCTATCAGGAGGTGTATCTGAAGCTGCTGTTGCTGATGGATTAAAGATAGTTTATTTGTGTTGGAGATTAAAGTTTAAAATAATCTGTAAAGATGGAGATGACAACAACTCGGACAACGAACAGGCTGCGTTTCCTGACGACCTCCCAGCTGAGTTTGGTGGAGGACCAGACTTCATATCGCCAGGTGAAAAACATGTGGCCATGATTTAAAGTTTTTTTTAATAGGTTCATTTACAGCAGATGATGAACACATGAATGTTTTGTGTTTGCAGACGCTGAGAGAGACAAGCTGAGTTATGAAGATCTGGTGAAGCTGCGTGTGGTAAGAGATCAATACTCTGATTGGTTCTACACTGGGGAAGTTCACACGTTACATCAGCTCAAGAGTCAGTTAAAATTGATGGAGCAGTGATAAACAACTCCGTCAGTAACTTCAATAATTAAACATGTATTTGAGTGTTGACGTTAACCCTTTGTGTGCGTCTCTCTCTGATTGGTCCAGGAGCAGCTGGTGGTGAACAGTCAAAGTTACACTCAGGAGACGGCTCTGTCTCGAAGAGTCAAAGAGTGGGAGGACAAGATCCGCCCTGTGCTGGCGCAACAGGTGACACACAGACACGTCATCTCTGCTCCATCAGCTGTAAACATCCTGTTGTTGTTGTGTCACTTCCTGTCTGTGGTGTTTTCCAGGAGGAGCGTCTGGCGTTTGACATCCACGATTACGGTGACAGGATCGTGGGAGCGCTGAACAGAGTGGGGCAGCGCAGATCTTTCGCCTCCATCGTGGCGGGTTTGGACAACGTTGAAGCCTCCAAGTATCTACTGGCTTCACTGCAGCTGGTAAATATCAGCGCTCACATGTTCACTGAGGGTTTCACTTGATTTTAGATTCAAATATTTCTCTCAGACTAATTATAGGAACGATTCACATGAAAAAGTTTCTTCTTCTTCTTCTTCTTCATGTTCTCACTAAATTGTAATTCACTGATAAATAAGAGAAATAATCCTGAATAAATGTAGTTTGAGTCTGAGTCCCACCTTTCTTTAGATTCATGTGTGTTTGGACCGTGATGATCAGGAAGCAGTTTCTAAATCAAGTCTGTCAGGACATTTGATCACCACAGTCTTCCTCAGTTTTCTTTATTTCCTGTAACAGGATTTTTGTCGAGGAAAAACTGATGAAATAAATAAAAACAATATTAGATAATCTTCCAGAAAACCCAAAATATGAAAGCCTGTAAACTGAGATGTTCTTGTGTGTATGAGAACAGTAATGTACTTCCTGTGGTGTCTCAGGCCAACGACCACACGGTGGAGGTGGACAGTGCTGCCGGTCTGGAGGAGAGCCTGGACACAATGGGGCTGATGCTGCTCAGCACCGACAGAGCCACAGACAGATTCAAATGTCTGGCGCCCTGAAACTCTGTGAGCTCATGACATCATCACCTCATGTGTCAGTAAAGATAAAATACACATCTTATTTACTTCTTCAGTCTTCTCTAAGGACCTTCTTTGTCTGATGAACTGTGTCTCTTTTGATTCAGTTAATAATTGAATCATGATCTGTCTATAAAAGCTTGTCTCTGATGATATATTTTTCTCATCGTCATTTATATTTGTAATAAACACTGTCTGTTGAATTTGAGCAGAAACGTGCCCCATGTCATCTCCATCTTTCCCCCATTGTCCAATGGGATGATTTAAGAGCTATACAGCCTGATGACAGACAGCAGGTTGTCAAACTGCCCCCAAGTCATCATGGAGGAGAAGCTCCTGGACCAACTGGTGGTACTCCCCATGATCCAGCCTCTTTTTTAGGGTCTCATGTACCCACACAGATCTCTGTTTATCTGCTGACAGCCTCTCACCCTCAACCAGAGCTACAGACAGCACCCTCTGCCTCAACATGGCAGCAGCTACACACTCATAACTGCAGGATAAACAAACAGTAGGTTGATCACATGGGACCAGACAGGTGGAGAAAAAAAAACATGAAACCGTCCGACTCTGTTTCTGCTCTTTGACATCCGACATTTGGAAACGCTGACAGAATATTAACTGCTTTGTTCTGAACATTAATGTTCACAAATCATTTTTCAGAACATGATTTTAATAATAGGAGTGCATGAATTCCACCTGCATTACAAAAGAGGATATGTTTTAAATTAAGAAGGATTTAGAGTTGCAGGTCACTGCACAAGCTGAAGAAGCTCTCAGAGTTTCAGTGTTCCGGGACTCAAAACAGAATCTTTAACTCTCAGTTTATAGTTTGAGTCTTCAGTGTGTGACGTAGTTGATGATGTGGCTCCAGACAGAAACTCTAACTCTCAGTTGACAGTGTGACGTAGTTGTTGATGTGGTTCCTGACGCTCTCGCTGATCTGCTCCTGGTTCTTCATCCTGTTGTAATAATCCAGAAACAGCCCGTCAGGACTGATGAGGTAGATCAGGATGGTGTGATCCACGATGTAGTCTCCGTCCTCGTCTTTGGGTCCCGGGCTGGCATACACCCTGTAGTCCCGCCCCGCGTGCTTCACCTCCTCCTCTGTCCCCGTCAGTCCGATCAGACGGGGGTGGAAGTCTTTGACGTAGCGGGCCAACGCCTCCACGTCGTCCCTCTCGGGGTCCACAGTGATAAAAAGGGGCTGGATGGGTGGCAGCGAGGCGTCCTGGTCCAGAGCCGTCACCACGGCGCTCAGCTTGTCCAGCTCGTCGGGACAGATGTCAGGACAGTGTGTGAAGCCGAAGTACAGCAGCACCCAGCTGCCCAGGAAGTCCTTCTTGGTCCTGCGCTGGCCCCGGTGGTCCAGCAGGCTGAAGGTGCCCTGACCCAGAGCCACCTGCTGCAGCTGCTCCACCCGCTGCTGACGCAACTTCTGCTGCTTCTCCGAGTGCACGTACCGCCACACTGCCAGCAGGCCGCCGCCGAACAGCAGAGTCACCGCCAGACGAGTCCTCAGCTTCAGTTTAGCAGAAGACGCAGACGAGTTCAAACACCTGCGGGTCACCTGAGGAAGACGAGGAGGAGGAAGAGCAAGTCTGATGGGTCGACTCTGTGGGCTCAGCGAGGACATGGACGTCTTCTGGATGTGAGGGACACTTCTCAGGAGTCTTCCTCCTGCACGCAGATCACCCACAATGCACCTGAGCCCCAACATCTTTGACGCCCTCCTGCAACAGACACAACACAGTGTGGTAACATGACACATGTAGTGCCGTCAAAAAGTACAATATTTCTGAGATACGGTGATATTTTAAGTAGCATAATATGGAAGTACTGAAGTATAAATACCCTCAGTTGGTACATGCATACAAACAAAAGCTGAATACATTTAATTAATTTATGAATAAATGAGAAGCATTTGTAATTATGTTGCTAACATTTACAACTTTTGAACATATCTGTGAATCCAGTTCTTTTTTTTTTATCTATTCAGGTAAATGTGTGTTTTTGAAACTTTATTAAATTACTTAAATTAATACATTTATTTTCTTTATTTGTGCGTAAAATTAATATAACTTTTTTTTTTTTTTACTTTTTTTATTTTATAGATCCGCTTTATATGTTCAGAATATTTTTGTGAGTTTGTAGTTTTTAGCGGAAGGTGTTTTATATGAACAGACCGCACATGACCGGCAGCACTGAGCGGTGGTCGGAGGCATGACCCGCCCTCCTCTCCCTCTGATTGGCTAGTGTCGTTGTCTTTGCTGGTCGGATTGGTTGGATTTAAGTATGAGGACTGTGATTGGTTACAGCCTTTCTGGGTAAGCCAATCAGAGGCAAAGTAAAGCAGGATAGGGCGGGTCATGTCGTAGCCGTCCTACGGGGAAAAAAAATGGTTCCGCGCCATTTTGAATTTTAACCTGTTAGTGTTGAATTTAATGAAATTCAGCTGCACTTGATGGGAACACATCGTGTTTTTATGACTTTAACCGCGCCTGACATCGACATAAACCCTCCTGAATGGTTGCAAAGAAGTTCACCTGCTCTCAGGTGAGGTCTTACACATTTTAATCATACGATACATTACTTTTATTAACGCCTAGTACAAAAATCATCGCTACACTCGGCTAGCCGAACATGACCGTGATGTAGCCGCCTGGTATCAGCGGTAGGTAAAGACAGCAGCTCAGTCTGTTAGCACACTGGTGCAGATTATCATCCAATGCTAACAGATAGCTAAAGGCTAACTAATGCAGTGTAGCACAGAAGCTAATGTCCGGTAACAAGCAGTCACCTTAACCTGCTGCCGTGAAGCTAACGATAACAAACGGGAGCATTGGCACACCAGGCTAACAGGTTAGCTGCTCTTAGCAAACAGACACAGTAGGTTAATATATGATGATGATGATGATGATGATAACTCACCTTCAGTCTCCACACAGACACACAGCCTCTGTGCTCACATATGAAACTACTGACAGAAGAGTCCAGCCGGCTGTTGTGAAACACATGAACTGTCTTTACCTAAACCTGCTCTGAGATCAGCTGATTCATTAAAACGGAGACGATGACAAATAAACAAATAAACACATTAATCATTTAGCTGTTATTTAGATACTAACAATAACAATAAATTTACTTACACACATAAACGTAAATTCAGAGATTTCCGGAGTTCAGTATTTACAATCAGCAGATTCGTGTTTGTCCTGATGAAGCTGTGAGGCTGAAACTCTCCACCTGATGGCGCCACAGTAATAGAGTCTGGCTGAAACATTAGATTACAGCAGCTCAGGAGCCAAAGAGAGATTATTACTACATATTACAAAAATACAAGTTGTTAAAATTGAAATGATGTAAAATCTATGTACATGTTCTTCTTCAGGTCCACCTTATGGGACAGTCTCAGCAAGTGCCACCACTGACCACTGACCTGGACAGATCCTCCGAGATGTAGGTCTCCAGGAACTTGAAGGTGGAGACCCTCTCCACCAGGTCCCCAATGAGGGTCTCCACCTTCAAGTTCTTTCCCTCTAAAGACAGGTGTTAAGATCCGAGTGAACTTTAAGTCATTGTAAAGGTGCAAACACACCAAACCGACATCAAAGAACTAGCGGCAACGAAAGCCAACTGTTGCATCGTCTACGTCGCCCTGTGTGAGTTGCATTTGAACACACTACACGGACTACATCCGACGGCCAAGTAGCACGTACGTCCTGCGCCTGCGTGAGAGAGAGCGGAGTGAGAGAGTGGTACATCCTGTCAGCCGAGGGGTTTCCTATCTGTGCAGCCGAGCACCGCAGCACCTCCACGGACTATTACATCCAGACGGTCCCGGTGTTTCCTCCTCAG
The DNA here is from genome assembly GCA_013133815.1 of Cromileptes altivelis. NCBI lineage: Eukaryota > Metazoa > Chordata > Actinopteri > Perciformes > Serranidae > Cromileptes > Cromileptes altivelis. The sequence goes on along the minus strand of CM023152.1, from coordinate 34,988,850 downwards.
GCTCCACTTCACTCAGCTGCCCGATAAACCCGCTGCTTCTTCCCACTTTAGCACCGGTTAGCCCCGGTTTCACTACAGGCAAATTCACTTGCTACAGGGGCGAGGAAATAAAACCTGAACAGCCAATCAGAGTGATCTCTCTCACCGATGAGCTCTGCCGCCAATTCAACATGCTCAATCGGCCGAAAAGCCGTTGACGCTAAAGTGCCAATGGTGCGGGACACACCGCAAAAAACTAGGCCGACAGACACTCAATGACGGCCTGACTTTGGTCGACGGCCGACCGTCGGCTTGGTGTGTCAGGGCCTTAAGGTCCGTCTTCACCATGTTCCTTTTCCTAACCCTAACCACAGTGACCTCCCTCATCTAAACCTGACCTCTGTAACTTATCGTGAAGTATGTGACATCATTTGTGGGGCTATTATTTGTACCGACCAGGACAGAGGGCCCTGGGTTCCTCCTGGTGCAGAGGGCCCTGGGTTCCTCCTGGTGCAGAGGGCCCTGGGTTCCTCCTGGTGCAGGACCCAGCCTCATGTGTCCAGAGTGTGTAGGCAGTTGCTGGATGATGCCACTGACTGACCTTCTCATTCTCCTGACCTAAAATTTAAGCTTGAGTAATTTGTTCAACAACATCTCGTGTGTCCAGCTGTCAGTGTAAATAACCTCAGTGTCGTTTGAAGTCTTAATTATAGAAGTTTGTATTTCGTCCCTGAGATGATGTGTAACTGTGCGTCACAGTGAACCTGGAGGAGACCTGCAGTATCTGCTCCCTCTCTCTCTCTCTTATATAATCCCTGAAGAAGAAAGTGAAGCGAAGTGATTCTCTGAGCCTCTTCAACTATTCTACGAGTCTCTGTCGGCCTGTTTGAAGCTCTTATATAACTGTCTCTGCAGTGCTGCACACACACATCCTCAACACGGCTCTGCCTGATAACGTCCTCTCATGTTTCGGTTCAACACCTGAACCTCCGTAGATACACATTTAATTCTAAAGTGTCAGAGCTTCAGTCCCTGAGATTTGACACAGACAGACACATCAGAGCAACTGAAATCTGAGGATGTTTCCTGTTTCCTGTGACATGTTGGCTATGTTTACATCTGCAGATAATTCTAGCAGGGCTAAAATAAACTGATGAAGAAGCCTGGCTGTCATTTTAAATTCCCTGAAACATCTGACTGATTTCTCTGCAGAGCTCGGCGTTATATCACAGGGAGGGAATAAAAACTAACTCCAGGGCACAGGAGTGGTCAACAGATCCTGTGACCTCGTCACATGTCCACGTTTGGTCATGGACTTTCCACGTCCACATATGACGTCCAAGGTACCCTGGGTGTGTTGGTTGTTGACGTTCTGGGACGCCGTGTCAAGGTTTCTTCTTTCAAGATACAGGAAATTTAACATTTACGTACAGTCTCTGTCAAAACAAACCTACTACGTCGGCACAACACCATGAATTGACGTTTTTTTCCTTCAGCAACAAAAACAAATGGTTGGGTTTCGGAACAAAGAACAGGGTTCGGGTTTAGAATCTTATGGGACATGAACACCGCTCTCTCAGGTGAAAGTCCGTGTTTGTTGGACCCATCCACCACCCCCCCGCCCCTCTCTGGTTTTCACCGCCTTAACTTTTGTCCTTGTCCCACCGCATTTCCTCCTGACACCGCCGGGCTCCGTTAAACTGTAAGGCCTCATTTACACTGCAAGCAATGCATTCGTGAAGTGGTCGCGAAGCGGTCCACCAGCGTAGCAGGAGCACACATGTATTCACACGAAAACCAAACAGACGCGTCACGCAGCAGCCGCTGCTGTCCCATCAAAATATACACCACACCCGAACAGTTGGTGACGGTAGTGCACTGTGTTTCCAAATCTCCAATAAACCCCAAAGAAGAAGAAGTGAGTTTGGACCCAAAGCCCAGGGTGGACAGGTCAACATGCTTTTTGACAACCTTGATTAATCTGTAGTCGTCCATCTCCAAACATGAAACATGTGGCTGTCCGGTCTCGTTTGGTCAACTGGGAGATGTCTACAGTGGCAGAGAAAACGCGTGTTTGCGTGTGTTGTGACCTCTTTCAGCCACCGTAGATGTCAATGTTTTGTTGAATACAGCGACGATTCGCTCTCAACTCGCGCAAAAATTAGACGTCTCTTCTCTTTTCGTGCTTGCTCGCGAAAGCAGCGTGACTCGAGCAGCGCATGGAACAGATGAGGTGTGAATGTACTAACCTGTTAATATGCTTGCCGAAATGAAAACGCGAGTTAAGAGCGACCGTTCGCAAGTGCTACGCAAACGCATCGCTTGCGATGTAAATGAGACCTAAGTGCAACCTGCCGCGTATCATGCCGATGTAAAAGGACGCATTTTTTTGTTGGTTTCTGACGCTGCAAGTCACTGCCCAAGAGACAGAGCTCCTGGAATTACTTCATGAATGGTTTTATTTTGTCTTTTATTTAACTTTTATTTAACCTGACAAACCCCTTGAGATTAATAATCTCCTCCAAAAGTGTTGGCCGAGACAGATGGCAACAGAACAAGAATACAAAATAAAAATACACCGCTCTAAAACAAGCAATATGTAACACAAAATGAGATTACTACAAAAAATAGCCAATAAGGCTGTTAATATATGCTACACAAAACACATAAAAACAGAGGTGATTACAGCACAAACTCAGTCTGACATTGGTATATGGATGATTGCGTAAAAATCCTGCAGCAGAGCTTTGAAATGTCTTCGAGGAACCAATTAGTGAAACTTTAAGGAGCTGCAGACAGAAATGCTCGCTAGCATGAATCTCAGCATCATAAAGTTAAAAAACAGGCTGCTGCTGACATTTTAAGATCAGTTCAGGAGCATCAGAAAAAACAGAACATTAAGAAAAATGAGACGTATTTTCACCGTTAATGAATTAGCGCAGTAACGGACTCACAGCGATGTGGTCTGCCCCCTGGTGGCTGTTATGGAGTTACAAGTTCCATGTTCACGTCAGACATTCATCAAACAAACTGAGTGATAACGTGTGTAGTCGAGTTCCTCTCTGGCCTGTAGTGTTATCCATCCTGGATTTGTGTTGCCTAGCAACCGCTCAGCAATGAGAGATGTGATGAGAGTTTGCTGCATTTCCATTTTTACCAGCAGGGTGGTGTGTGTGTGTGTGTGTGTGAGAGAAGCAGTGAGTGGTGCAGTGTGTCTGTGTCACACCTGGTGTTCAGTCACACCTGAGATTATTCCTGCAGGGAGCCAATCACAGAGCACACCTGCTTTTACATCTCATCCTGAATAAATAATAAAGTTTACTGACACACACCATCGTTCACACTGACCAGCTTAAACCCCGCAGTTAAAATCATGTTTATCATTAATGTAAGGAGAATGTTTCACCTCTGTGCGTCCAGGTCAAACTGAATATAACTTTATTATCCAAAGACATAAATTCATTAGCCAGAGGTAAAATAAATAAATAAATAAATAATAATAATCAATATAAAAATACATGAAATAAACCACATAGAAAACAGTTTGTAAAATGAATGATATAAAATTAAAAATAATAAAAAATTAAGAAATTTCTGACCTTTTGCAACAAATAATTAATAATTAAAAGAGAAAATAATCACCAAATAGCTTTTATTGAAACTGTATTTTTACTCAACTTATTGTTTTATCCTTATTTTATTCTTTTTTACTTTATTATATATTTATTTTTTATTTAGATTTTTATTTTATTGTTTTTGTGTGTTTTTAAAAATTTCATCATGTTTATTGATTTTATTTCCTTTATTGGTTTGTTTCCTAATTTTTATATTTTTTTATTTTATTATCTTATGATTTAATCACGTGTTCTTCATTTTTGATATTTTTAATTATCATTCTGTATAATTTTATTGTTTTTTTTTTATAAATTGTTTTCTTATTTTATTGTTTAAATTTTTTTATCGTGTGTCGTATATGTGTGTTCATATGTGTCGTATGTTTGTCTTTTTTAGTTTTTTTAATTTATTGTTTTTTAAATTTTGTGTTTTCTTATTTTGTCTTATCTTTTTTGTTTTTTAATGTTATTGTTCTTTTATGTCATCATATATTTTCCTTTTGCGTGTTTTAAAAATGTTAATGTAATCTTACATTGTGTTATCATTAGCATCTGTTATTGTTTATTCAATTGTATGTTCCTGTTCTCCTGGTCCTATTTGTGAGTTATAATTTTTTTAATTAATTATTCTTTACTTTTCTATAAACTTATTTGTTCAGTGATGATTGTGTGTTTAAAGCTGCTCTTTGTCCCTTTTCATTATGTTCAATTAAAAAACGTCTTTTTTTAATAATTTCCAGACATTTCACCGACCACAGAAATAACTGATTAATAATGATAATGATCAGCCGATCGGCTCCAGGTGAAGGAAATAATGATGAGCTGCAGTGTGAGAGCTGCTCAGAGACAATAACACACCTGAGCCTGTGACAGGAAACGGTTAATGAATCACGTCACAGAGGCCCATTGTGTATTCATGTCATGGCCTCTGTATCTGTGTCTGTCTGTAACATGTAGTGACGTCGCTCTGCATCACACCGTGAGAGGAGCTGATGCTGAGGAGGAAATATAGGACAACAGGAGGAGGAGGAGGAAGAGGAGGAAGAGGAGGAGGGTCTGCAGATAACAAATCATAAAGAGACCCAACAGATAGCTGCAGCAGACTGAGCTACACCATCTGCATCCAGCACCAGGTATTTATTGACTCTGTGTGTGTGTGTGTGTGTGTTTGACTTGTGTTGCTGCAGCAGAGACTTGATTTGAAACCAGAGGACAAACACAAAGGAAGGTCACTGAGAGACAGGAGATGTTAGAGCTGCACGGCTGCACACCGATATCAGCTCAGCTTCAGGGAACACTTGAACATGTTGCAGAGGAGACAGAGAGCAGTGCGATGCTGCCTTCATGTCCTGCTCTGTCAGTCTCTATAGATCATGATCAACATGACACGTCACAGATGCTCAGACAAACACGGACGCCTCACGTCTGTCAGAATGCATCATGTCAGGTAATTAGACCCAAATTTAACAAGATATACGTACGGTATTTTTAATCATCACGCAGCTAAAACGACAACGTACCTGAGATCTACGCTTTGATTGTGACTTCCTTCAGCTCCACGTGACATGAATGCAGCATGAGTACAGAGCTGCTGGAGGAGGGACGCTGCTGAGAGAAGTTTGCCTTCAGAGCTTTCTGACAGAAAGAGGTTCGGTTTAGAAGAAAGATCATAGATTGGGTTAAAGTAAAATATTTCTGTCAGAGAGCCCTGAAGGCGAACTTCTCTTGTGCAGTCAGGGTGTTGTTAGCTTAGCTTAGCATAAAGACTGGAAGCGGGGGGAAACTGTTAGCCGGTCTCTGTCGGAGATGTTACGTGATGTATCTTTGTTTATTTAACCTGCATTAGGAGAAATATATTTAACGGCTATGTGTGATTTTAGGGTGATTTATGTGCTGTAACACATTGTTACTGAGTTTGTTTTTCATTCTGGTGACATCAGTGCAGCTTTCTGCTCCCTCGATTCGCTGGCAGCTGGTTTCTTTGACTTAGCATTTGTAATAAAACATAGAGAAGCATGGTGCACTGAATCAGGCTGCGTAAAATGGAGGAGGTTGCATGCATGTACAGTATGTCACTGTAATCAATCACAGACAGAAAAGTGTCCTCCACAAGTTTTTCCTTAGCACTGAAAGTAGAACAAGACTTATTCCTAAAATAAAAGCCGATCTTCACTTTAAGCTTCCTGACCTGAGCAGCAATATGTGCATTAAATGAAAGCTTGTCATTTATCACTGTACCCAGATACTTGTATGAGGATACTCTTTCAATGGATTTACCGTCACACGTGAGTGAGCTTTTGAGAAGTCCATAAACTTTGTTTTCTGAGCATTTAAAATCAATGTTAAACTCAGCAGAGCAGTTTGAAATGACTGAAATGCAGTCTGAAGGTTTTGCACCACTTCCATTATGGAGGGCGCATGCATGTAAATGACAGTGTCATCTGCATAGAAATATATTTTTGAATGTCTTTACCCAGATCATTTATGAAAATAGGAAACAAAATAAGCCCCAGAATGGAACCCTGGGGGACACCTTTAGTTATCTCAAGAAATTCAAGATTTATGGCCTTCTGCATTAACACACTGAGTACGATCTGTAAAACAATTGAGTTTCCTGTAGAATCCTCTCTAAATTCACCTTTCTTTTCGTCGTCTTTCTGCTGCCTGCCATCTTTCTGTCGTTCTGCACCTCGCGGTTCTTCATCAATCTCATTCATTTCTGTCATATTGTTCTTCCTTTGTTTCTCCTCCTGGTGGCGGAACCAGAAACTTTGATTTAGTTTTTTATCTTTAGAAGAAAGCAAAGTTGACGGACCGTAGGCCGTCCACGTAATCCTCCTCCTGGAGGCCTTTATGCAGCAGGGGGGGTTCAGGGTGGGGGTGGGGGAGTAAATTTAGATTTAGATTCTGATTTACAGTGGTGACCTGACTGAGAGGCAGCAGGAGGCAACAGTAATAAAAGGTATGAAAAGACTGGAGGCAGCTTATTCCTCAGAAACAAATGATGGATTAAACATCATCCAGTGATGTGCTGTGTTTATTTGATTGGGTTTCCTTTTAGTGAAACATTCTGAGTTCCCCTGAGGAAACAGTGACAGTGTGTATTTTCAGGGCTTTTATTGTGAAAGGTAAGAGCAGAAGGAAGGGCTTCACATGAAAACGGACAAACAAGGACCTTCGGTATAAAATATGGTTTAAAAACAAAATGAAAACCGCACATTGAAGTCATCGTTGCTCAAAATGAGTAAAACCTTAAATATTAAATCATAAAATCAGGTAAGATCCAACATTTATAAGGAACTGAAGAGTAAAGAAAGAGACTTTCAGGTGTGTATCAGGTCGGTGAGAGCTTATTAAAGGCTACAGTGAACAGCTGTTGTCAGTGTTCCAGCGCTGTAGTTTTCCTCTGTGGATCAATGTACAGTGAACACACCACAGGGTGTCATGACCCGGGTTTCATATCTTGTCATCCTATGGGCTTTGTTTCTGTTTGTGTTCCTTGTTTCATGTTGTTGATTCATGTTTAATCTGCTTCCTGTTTTATTTTGTAGTTTATCCCCTCATGTGTCATGTCTGGTTTTACTTCCTGTCTTTGTGTGTTTCCTGTCACACCTGTTTTGTTAGTCCGTCCCTGTTCTGAGTTCTGAGACCCTGAGTCTTCCCTTCACACATTCAGGTGCTCCTCAGCTGGGAGGTTGCTCTTTTGACTTAAATGTGTTCACTCAGCCATGTTCCTGTGTGTATGACATCAAAGTTGGCAACTCGTGGACTAAAAGTTTTAGACAGTAATGTTTGTGGCTGAAACAGCTGCATGACCATTGTCATCATACCTACATGTCAGTCCACAGTCAGCCCCTGTCACTCTGAGGGTCTGGAAGCAAAAACAAAATGCTGAGTCAGCGTTGAGCTCGCTATGAAGGGTTTAAAGCTTCAAAGTAGGCGCAGTCATGTCTTCATATCTGATGAATCATAAAGTGGATTATTCTTATATTTGACCTCATTCATTCATTACAACGTGACGTTGTAACAGCGTTTAAAACACCTCAGTGTTGGTGGGTTTGTCGTGTACTGGTGGTGGGCGTGGTTTGTAGGAGCCTGTCCTGTAGCCTCTCAACCAGGTCGGGACGGGTCGGGACCCAAAAGTGGATCGTGGGGTCATTTTGAATTTCTGTTTTTCTAAAAATTATATGACTTTTTCTTAAAGTTTTACAATTTTTGTCTCAAAATTTAATGATTTTTTTCTCAATATTTTGACTTTTCTGAAAATTTAGGATTTTTCCTTGAAATCGTAGTTTTTTCTCAAAATTTTATGCTTTCTTTCTCAAAATCCTATGACTTTATTTCTAAAAAAAAATGTTTATCTAAAAAATGTATGACCTTTTCTTTAAGTTTTTTCTTTTCCTTGAAATCTTACTTTATTTTCAAAATTTTACGAGTCTTTTCTAAAAAATTCTTGACTTTTTCCTAAAAAATGTATGACTTTTTTGCAAAATACTGCAACTTTTTTTCTAGAAATATTTTCTAGAAATCTGAAAATGTTAGTCTGTATATTACATACAATAGTCAATGCAGAGATGATGAATAGACACGAATATGCACCAAAAGACTATTGTATTTCATGAAAAAAGTCATAAAATCTCAAGGAAGTGTCTGTGAAATAGATTTTAGTGCAGAGTCAAAAATTTGGGTCACAACTTAATGACTGAGGAAAAATGTGGGTCCTGAGGACAGACCAGTTGAGAACCACTGCTCTAAACAAAATGTGTCCGAGTCGTTCTGGTTCGAGGGCTCGTTCACAGGTCAGTTTTCCAGGTCAGAAAGAAATTGAGCAGTCATGCTCAGTCAGCTCGGCTGGATTTTAATAAACACACACTGACGCTGCAGTTTCCTGTTTGCTGAGATTTGCAGGTGTGCACAGGCGCAGTCGGCCTCGTGAGGGTTTGTGGCTCCGTACTGATTATTAGAGGTCCTCGTCAGGGAGTCGTAAACACACTGTGGGTCGTATTTTTGTGTTGACATAAAAGCTCCTGGTTGAATCATCAGAACAAAACCATGACATGAACAGCTGGGTAAGAAAATATCTGCTTCTCTGGTCAAAAGCTACAAGAAAATAGTCAAAACTACAGGAGGTGTGTGGACTCCGACTCCCAGGGTGCATTTTTCCAGCAAACATCCAATCACAGAGCTTCATAGTAACGGTGATCTGAAGCAGAAGATGTCACTGCCGAGAAATCTGATAAAACATTCAGCAGGCTTCGTCTCCATGGCAGCAGCTGCAGCAGCTGAGGCTCATGGGTAATGTAGTGTTTTAGGGACAGAATCAAAATGCTGATTCATCAGAGACCAAGTGTGAACCTGTGTGTGCTAAGATCAGGGCAGCAGTATCGACCTGTGTCATCCAGTATCGGTGGAGCAGTGCTGTCGCAGTTTTCTAACACCACCTCCTCCTCCTCCTCCTCCTCCTCCTCCTCCTGCTCCTCCTCCTCCTCGTCCTCTCTATTTCCCTCCAGTCGTGTCTCAGCTCCAGCAGGATGAAGGGGCTGCAGCGGCTCAGCCTGCCCGGAGCGTGAGGAGCCTTCCTGGGCTCCGTCTGCCTCGTCCTCCCCCCTCCTCACTGCTCTGTGTGGAGCTCTGATCCTTCATCTGTCCGTCCGTCTGTCTGCAGCATCTCTCCATCATCAGCTGTAATCATGGATGGACTCCGCCTGCCGCCCGTCATCGAGGAGGTCCTTGATCCATCCGGTCAGTGTTTACATGCAGACTCATCTGTGTGATGATGAAGGGTTAATCTGATTCTGTCTTATCAATTTTGTGTAAATATCAGCTGTTCGACATGTGATCACATGACAACTGACAATAATAATAACAAAATGATCTGAACTAAAACGTCTCACATTCATCATAAATGATTCAGAACAACAGTCACAACTCTGCAGCTGAGTTTCTACTGTGATGTATTCTGACTGTTAAAACTTCCTGCACGTCTTTCACAATAAAAGCCTTTAAAGGAGCAGCAGGGGACGCTCAGTCCATCATGTCCTCTCTGCCTCCGTCTGTCTTATGTCTCAATATTCTGACAAATATCATTCAGGCCAGAAGGAAACGTCCTCAAAGACAAACAGAAATAGCTCTCACAGCTCCCACAGCTCACCGCCTGTTCAGCTGCTGGAATCTGCCGGATGTCGCAAAATGCGTTATCAGTGAAGCAAAATGACGCATTTTGCGACATCCGGTGCTGCCAGCACCCAAATTTATGTTTCCTAGGATGGTGAAGGCATGACCTGCTCTTCTCTTCCTTACTCTGCCTCTGATTGGCTCACTCTGACATTCTTACTGTAACCATTCTCAGTCCTCTGAGTTAAACCTAACTGACCTAACCAACAAAGTCACATGTGCTAGTGCCAATCAGAGGGAAAGTAGGTATCCTAGGAAATGCAAATTCTCTGCCAGCACAGGGGGCGCCGTAACACGGTTCATTTGCATATGTCCCTCACTCCGCCGTGACTCAGACCTGGTTGGAAATCAGGAAAATGTTCCTTCAAGGTTTGTACTTTCTCAAGTAAAATAGCACGTAAAGACTGGAGGGTGGAGTTAGTGGTTCTATAATAGACTCAGTGTGTGACAGTATTGCTTCCTGTGAGTCTCTGGAAGACTCTTAATTTGAAACATCTGTACAGGAAGCAGATGTGAGTTTATTTGGCATTGAAGTCACAGTGATCGAAGAAACTACAGATCAGAGGTGACTGGGCGGAAATAAAGTGTTTTCACTTGTCTGGCATTTAGTTGGACATTTTATCAATATTTTTTCTGACATTTTATCAACATTTTTCAGATATTTTATTCATATTTTTTGGACATTTTATCAATTTTTTTTCTGATATTTTATTCATATTTTTGGACATTTTTATCAATATTTTTTCTGAAATTTTCATATTTCGATATTCTTATCAGTATTTTTTGGACATTCTTATAAATATTTTTTGGACATATTATCAATATTTTTTCTGAAATGTTCATATGTTTTGGACATTCTTATCCACATTTTTCTGATATTTTATTCATATTTGTCGAACATTTTGTCATCACTTTTTTGGACATTTTATGAACATTTTTCTAACATCTACATCTTCAACATTTTTTAGACATTTTAATAATATTTTCTTATGTTTTATCTTTCAGGAAACCAGTTCCTTTTATAAACCAGACTGACTGATCTCCAGTCTGAGTTTTATCTCCCAGTTTGTGTATTTTCCCAAAATATCCAGCCACTCCTCTGATGTCAGACAGAAATATAGAAGTTTATTTATATGACAATTCTGCAGCTTCATACTGTGTGTGTGTGTGTGTTTACAGATTTATATTTGTGACTAAAGTATCATTCAGATATCAGAGTATTAAGACGTGTTGGTGTCTGTAAACACAGTCAGTGAGTCAGCTACAGTTCATGAACGCTCAATGATTCACAACACGTTAATAATTTCCTGTGGTTTGAGTTTATAAACTGTGTGAGAGAGAAAAGATTTGAAACAGAGAGAGAGGTTGTAAACAGATGACAGGAGGAAGATGATGATGATGATAGAGTGATAACAGAATGATGTCTTTCACCATGACGCTGTCACTCTCAGTTCGTGATTGGCTGCCTGCCAGGAGGCCAAAACCCAATCAATGAGCTGAAAATATCTGCAGGATGTCGGTGAGCAGCGCCACCGTCACCACCACCGCCGCCGCTGCTGCTACAACATGTACTGTACATATATAACACACATATACATGAGACAGCAGTCCCCTGTCCTCTGTCAGATAATGTCCTGTTTAACGTTAGCTTGGCCATCAGCGGCTATCGCTATCTCTGGATGGTGGCGTGAGAGGTGAGCCCTCATGGTATTTTATTCTCATATCACATCACATCACACTGCTGTAAATCACGTGTGTCATATCCAAGTCCTCCTTTAAGTCCAGATGTTTGATTGAATGCTGATGGCATATTTCTGATTTCTGTCTCCACTGCCTCCATCTTAAATATTTTTTTTTGGGGGGGGGGCTTTTTTGCCTTTAATGGACAGGACAGAGTGAAGAGTGTGAAGTGGGAGAGAGAGTAGGGGGCGACATGCGGCAAAGGGTTGCAAGCCAGAGTCAAACTCGTGACCGCTGCAGCAAGGCATCACCTCTATACATGGGGCACTGGCACTATCCACTAAGCTACCGACGCCCCCGGTGCCTCCATCTTTGTTTTGATGAACTTCCTGCCAAATGCTAACCTGGAAATCCAGACCCAAATCTAGAAAGATTTAGGGTCTGTCTATGAGTAATGCAAATGGCCCAACTCGAGGGGCGGCACCAAGCATGCATTTGAAAATATCACTGCACGCAATTGGATAACACTTCGACCAATCAGAACAATACACGGGGTGACGTATCCAGAGCTTAGCTACCAGCGGAGCTAACTGGTAGATTAGACTCTTGCCGTATCCGGTCGGCAAAACAGCAAAAACGTCCTTCTTGCAAAGGAAAGACTCGAGCGCCGTCTTCTGTTCCTCTTTTAGAGAAAAAGCCAAGTCTAACTCGTTCATTGTAGCAGCCAAAGCTTTTTTCAAACAATTGGTGTTCATCCGTAGCCATCTTGCAATGTTTACTGACTGATTCCGGACTTTGTCGTCACAGCACTGTCGTCATCTGTTTAGTTCGCCTCTGGCCCGCCTATATCAGATACACCGATGTGATTGGTGCAGCTCGGCTCCAACGGCATGGGTAATGAGCATCATTACTGATTGCCAGAGTGACTCGCTGAGCAAATTCAAATTGTGCTCTCGCAAGAACTCTGGATTTCCAGGGTAGCCAAATGGCACTGACTGAGACCTCTGCTGACCTCACCCCCCAAAAAAACCCCATCAGCACTATCTAGTGGAGCGAAAAAACAACTGATTTTATTATTCTAGGACCAAAAGTTGTATTTAAATGTGTATTAGCAAAAATGAATGATGTAACAGATCGATACTTGGCGTCTGTGTATCGATTCAATGTGGCCACGCAAAATATCGTGATATGGATGTTTTCCCTACTAAACAGAAGTGTTAAAGAAATCTGTGAAAAGCTTAAAACATAAAGAAAATATTCTCATGTTCATCTTCAGGGGACTTTTCATCCCACTGATAAATCTTGTGACTGATTTCACGTCTGCATTAACAAGCTTTGCCCTTACATGTGTGTTTGTTCATATTACTGCAAAATATTCCTCCACCCTCATGTCACAGCTGGTTGTGATTCTCTGTCATCACCATCAGATGGAGCCACTTTACAAAAGACAAAGACAACTTTTAAACTTTGTGTGTTTTGTACCTGACAGAGCTGCTGCCAGCTGAAGGTGGAGTTTTAGCTGAATCATGTCTTTGATATAAACAGATGTTAACGCTGAGCTCTTCTTCTCTCTGTGTGTGATGAAGACGAGCTGTGCGAGCTGAAGGTGGAGAAGCCGATCATGTTGGCAGAAACTCTGACGGCCAAAGAGAGGGAATCCATGGAGGAGAAGGAGGAGACGGTGGGAGACGGAGAAAAAGGCCAACAGGAGGAAGAGAAGGAGGTGACGGAGGAGAAGGAGGAAGAAGAGCCAGGAGGAGGAGGAGAAGAAGGGAAGGATGAAGAGGAGGAGCTGGAGGAGCTGAGAGCTCAGGTGTTTCAGCTGCTGCTGGAGGTGGAGGAGGCCAGAGAGGTTTCACAAAGACACGAGGAGAGTTTTCTGGAGCTGCAGGGTCAGAGACCAACCAGATAATAATGTTCATGTCTTTAATGTGTAAAAGCACAGGAAACGTCCTGCTCCTCCTCTTCATCATCCTCGTCTGTTTCTTCTCTGATCTCAGGTCTGTTAGAGGACGAGCGACTGGCGAGCGCTCATCAGGCGGAGAGTTTCACCAGACAGATCCAGAGACTGCAAGGTGCGCACAGCTTTTAAATGTCTGTGTTTAACCCACCTGTTTGACTGCAGGTGGACATCATTAAATATTAAGTTTTCAAAATGACCTCACCGTTCAAAACTCTTCCAACTTTCAAAAAATGTCCTTATTTTCCAAAATGACTTCGCTTCAAATGAAAGTCCGACTTTTCAAAATAATCCCGACTTTCAATAACACATTATTGTTTTCTAAAAATGTCCTCGGTCCCAGAATGACATCAAAACTGTCCTCACAGTTTTCGGACATCTTCAGTTTTCTAAAGTGTCCTTGTCGTCAGATTTTTATGAAAAGCGACATCAGTTTTGTCGCATTTCATGTTACTTCCCAAAAACTCATCTCTGAAACAACCCCAGTTTCTGATGTGTCCTCGTCTTTCAGATGCCCTCTTTGTCCAAAATTGTCCTGACTGTCCAAAAATGTTCCATGTAGAGTCATAAGCTAAGTTACACCTAGCCGGCTAACCTGAGCTCAATCAAGCTATGCTGGCGTTGGTTGCTCTATAACGTTCGCTTATAAAGCAATTTGTGAACAGCAGGCTGGCTAATTTTCCAGTAAGATCAGCCCTGGAGTCTGGACGAATTAAATGATATTAATCACCCAAGGCAGTATTTTGCAATGTTAGTAATTATTCCATGTTAGCCTGTAAGCTAATGTTAGCAAACATTAGCCTGTTAAAACCACAACATCACAAATCACATACTTCTGTTAGTACACTTCGATGTAGAACACCATATAAACTACATACTTCTTGTGTGGTGCACAAATTTCAACAGGGTAGTGTTGCATTAAATCGCGCACTGCCGTTTTGCACTTACCAGAAGTGACAACAGCCTTTTTCTTTATGTAGCAGCCTCTTCTCCGTCGTCCTCTTTTCAAACAGTGAATAGCAAACAGCATTATCACCAACATTTGACACTGTCTCCGTCCACACATAAAACAAACTTACGCTACAGTGTCAGTGCTGATTAAAATGTGCTGCCGTAGCTAGGAGCATTATTGTTTGCAGTAGCAAATTCTACGACAGTTTTGGTACTTACTGCAAAAAACACGTACAACTAACAGGCTCCTTGTTGTCTCCAGCCGCCACATCAAAAGTTGTGAAGTTTGCTGCGTCACAAAGATGGCTGCCATTAAGGGTGAGAAGTGTCCGTCATTCCACACTCAGCTTTTGGATCAGTTTGAGCACATCAGTAGTACTCTGCATTTTTCCGTACTATGCAGTGTGAAGGCACTTATCGCACTTGAATATAAAGTGTTTAGTACAGAAATATATGACTTGAGACACACTGTACATTTCAAATGTTGGTGTTTCCTGTAACATCAGGATTTGTTTGCAGCACTCGGCGCACTGAATTTGATGGATTTACTGTTCATAAGACCAAAAATTAGAAAAGAATTAGCTCGTTAGGGCAGCCTACGGACTCTCCGCCGATAGGACACCTCTTCCCCGAGAGGAGAGCGGGCGACGGCTCGGATCTTCGCTGCCGTAGCAACTTAAGCTAGCCCCAGCTCTGTGGTTCACAGTGACCTGGTGGTCTAACCTGTGTAACAGCAGCAACAGAAAGTTTGTCCAAGTTAAGATTGGGCGCTCAGTCTTGCTCTGGCTGAATTGGAGTTGTTACAGGGTGCAATGTACAGGTCTGTCTGCAAAATGGAGACACAGCCAACCTGTGGACTCTGTCGTGGTGGGTGCCGCTCATTTGTTGACATTAGCAGACTCAATTTCTTAGCTAGCGTTACTTAGTGTTGCTGCCACTGTGTATGCTGTATCAGAGCTGAAGAGAGGCGAGACACTGAGGGAGGTGCATAACGCGTCACATTCTTTGGATTTTCCTGGAAAATTTGTCCTGAGTCCTTTATATAGAAATCAGTTCCCCGGCTGTTAGAGGCGACAGAGAAAGTCAGGGAGTCAATAAAAACGATGAACGCATGAAAAGTCACTGACATAACGTTCAAATGTCTTCACTTCCCCCAAGGTTTTGCTCTCAAAACATGGTTTGACTTGTATATGTATGTCAAAGTAGGAAAACTTCTGTCTCCTCCTCCAGCTCAGCTCCGCTCGGTGCAGGAGGAGATGGACAGTCTGGAGGAGGAGAAGGAGAGCGAACTAGAGGAGGTGCAGGAGGAGCTCCGATCTGCTCAGGAGGAGGTGCTGATGCTGCAGCAGGCGGCTGAGGAGGCGGCGGCAGAGAGGGAGAATGACATTGCCTCCCTGCAGGAGGAGCTGTGTCGGCTGCGGGCCGAGCTGCAGCGCCTCCATGCCACGGCGCAGGAGTACGAGCTGGAGATCACCACGCTGAGGGCGGAGATCAGCATGAAGAGCAACAACACAGGTGAGTCACAGACACACAGGTGAGGCACAGAGACACAGGTGAGGCACAGGCACATGGATCCACAGGTAGAGGGAAAATCTAAGTCTTTGGATAACTCTGTGTGTATGTGTGTGTTCAGGTGATGTGAGTCACTTGAAGGACGAGTTCATCTCTCTGACTGATGAACGTCAGTTTCTGGACGACGACAACAAAGACCTGAGCAGCAAAGTGGAGCAGCTACAGAAGAAGCAAGACATGTGAGTGGTGCAGCCAGCTGTCAATCATCCTGCTGCTGTGTCATCATCCACAGATCAGACATCATCACAGTGGTTTTATTTTAACCAGCTGTTTTGTTCTTACCATCAGTTTTATATAACTGACGTTCTCCACCGAGTGAAAACAGCCATCGACACAGTCTCATGACCTTCTTCTTCTTCTTCTTCTTCTTCTTCTTCTGCTGCTGCTGAACAGGTGTGATGACGTCTACCTGGCCGTCACTGACACTGAGCGTGAGCAGGTGAAGGCCGACTCTTACATCACTCTGTCTCAGTCCAGTCCTGAACAACAGGACAGACCCCTGGAGGATGAGGAGAAGGTCTGCAGCTCAGAGCTCAACATCCTGAAGGTCCAGCTGAGACGAGCGGAGGACACGGCTCACAGAGTCCAGACCGAGGTAACACACATCACCAAGACACCTGTTATCTTACACACGGGGGATTTTTATCTACGGAGACGTTTCACTCAATCAAAACTGTATCAGAACTGTCTGTCTGTTTGTTCGTCAGTGTGACAGTCTGAAGGTGGAGCTGGTGGACCTGCAGCAGCTGTACGACAGCAGCCAGCGGGAGCGAGTGGCGCTGGAACAGGAGCTGCAGCGCTGCAAGGCTGAGCTACAGAAACTGGTGGGCAGGAAGTCACAGGTGAGAGGCCAAAGGTCAACGGTTTGTACCTGATGCCTCAAAATCTCTTTTATTGGATCAAACTTTCCTGATGAAGTTGGAGCATTAGTGCACTGGGTGTCAGGTGGAAACATAGCGAAGGGTTAAAACTTCATAAGATCCAACATGTGTGTCAGACTGAGGGTTAATGTGACTGTAAAATGATAATAAACTAAAGGTAAGTGAGACACAGTGTCTGAACCTGTTTGAAGATCTTTAAAGCCATGACGTTGTCCATGAAGTCTCTGTGCATGTTGGGTCGACGGCGGCTCGTCTCAAACTCTCTCTGGTTGTCTCATCTGTCTCATTCTGCTTCCTGGTCCGCAGCAGCTTCAGCTCTGCTCATGTCGCTGGTTTCTGAGCGTTTGGTTGTGAAGCTTCTTCTCAACATCCGTCTCTGCTGGGTAGTTTGTTTCTGTCAAAGCAGTCATCTGTCTGTTTCTGCTCAACCTCCCGCTTCCTCCTTCAGGAGGTGAGAGGTTTATTCAGTCGTCAGTCAGCTGATGAGAAAACAGGAAGCGTACTGACAGTCAGGGCCCATGTGACTGGCTGATAACACATCGTGTGAAACATCACTTCAGTCCAAACATTTGGATTCTGTTTGTCTCTCCAGAGGTGTGGACTGGATTCAACGACAGAGACGACTAGAAAGCAACTCGACCTGGACTCTAATACCCATGACTTGTGTCTTCATTGTGACTTGGATCCTAGTTTTTGTATCATCAAGACAAGACTTGGGATTGGGCTCTAGTCTGGGGACTTGTCTTTTTTGACTTGACACCTGACGTAGGAGTGATCCCAGTGAGTCTGAGTCAGTAGACGAAAAGTTTTAGTCACATTTTAGTCATTTTTATCCTTCATAGGTTTAGTCGATGAAAACATTTTCGTCATGATGTTTCTATCTGTTTTTTCTCTTTAAACTAGTCCAGTGAGGCTGATTCATGGATCAGAAATCAGAGTCAAGGTAACAGGTTGTATAAGATGATTTCTCCAGCAGTGTGTGACAGGTTTAAGGGCTGATTTATGAGCACACACTTAGTGATCATCATTTGAAAAGCTCAACATCTCTCTATTTAGGTTCTCAACAAATAATTAATGTGAGACAACTAGGATTTGTCCCCAGGTTCATTGTAAACTCTGACTTATCCATGTGACTGTAAAGGCCAGTGACCGCTGGCTGTGAGCGGAGCTAGCTGCTAACAGCCACCGCTGCAACTAACAAACTCCACAAATCCATTCAGCAGCTCCACCATCCACAGTCAGACACACACGGCTGATTATTTACTGCTGAATAACAGCTCACACCAACTGAAACATCCTGGTACAGACTAATTACTGGAGTTTACCAGCCTGTCACTCATCAGGCATCGTCATCATCTCGTTTTCATCATGGGAAAAGGTTGTGAACAAAAAATGTGCGTCAATGAAATGAACACTGTGTAATGCAGCAGCTAATGTGGAGCTAAAGACAAAAACAAAGTTGAAACTCGACGTGGGACTCTAGTGTCGAGGTTTAAAAGTCAATATGTCTCGTGTGACTTTTACAGTTGGGTACTGTTCACAATTTCAGTTACCTGGAATTCAGTACCGGCAGCCAACAGTACCTTTTTTTGTCATTTTTGAATGAGCTGTAGCACTGACAGTTGCTGAAATGCAGTTCTGCTCCTCTGCTCTCACAGAGCTAATCCTCCGTCTGCTTGTTTGTGTGTCTGCTTGTCTAGCAGTGAGTATGAGGCTCATATTAAGATAATATAGAAAAGAGAAAAGAATACAGACCAGAAGCCCGAACAGTCGCAGCAGATCATCGCTGCAGCATTTCGCTCATCTGGGAAGCCGACAGAGTGGTTTTCGGCTTCAGGGCCCTTCTACCTCCTGTCTGAAGTTGGCGACTCTGTGGAGCGACTCTGTGGAGCTGACTTTCAAGCTTCAAGGCACTTTGCGGTATTTCCACCTCATCTCAACCCGGCGTTCTCAAACAGATCTCAATGCCAACATTTGGTACCAGTAGATTAAACCCCAATTGGTTCTCAGTAGTACAGTTGTATTTCTGTCCCCTTAACAGCCCAAACAAGCGGCAATGAAAGTCGACTGTTGCTGTGTCTCAGCCCAAAAGTTGCAGATGAACACACCACAGACACTACAGCTGACGACCAACCAGCTCGTACGCTCTGCTCTGGCATGAGAGGAAATAACTCTTCACATGTGCTGAATCGGCCGCCAAAATCTGAAAGGGCTGACGAGGGTCAACGGTGTGGGATACACCAAACTAACTAGGGTGACCAATGCTAACTGATGGCCAACCGTCAGCTTGGTGTGTCAGGGCCCTAAAAGTACGGAGTTCGGTACCTAACCACAGTGACTTGGGACTTTTTATGTTGAGAATTTTCTTCTTGACTCGTGACTTATTTGCAACTTACTTGTCGCCTACTTATTCTTGAACCTTGACTTGAGACTTGTCTGGGGACTTGGGACTTGCCTCAGTGAGATTTGACTTGATGTGGGACTGGACGTGGAGCTTGGAATGAGACTTTAGTGTCAAGTCTTGAGACTCAACTTGGGATTTTTTCATCTTAGTATGTGAGTGTTGACTTGAGACT
Organism: Cromileptes altivelis; assembly: GCA_013133815.1. NCBI lineage: Eukaryota > Metazoa > Chordata > Actinopteri > Perciformes > Serranidae > Cromileptes > Cromileptes altivelis. Next base: position 34,969,463 of record CM023152.1, on the reverse strand, counting down.
TGTAAACGGTGACTTGTTGCCACCTCTGCTCCTCTCCATGTTTCATTCACCCACATTCTTGTCCTCCATAGTTGTAGCTCACCTCAAGGTTTTACCCACACTGCAGTGCTGCTGATGGAGTCGATGGTGACGGCAGCGCTCTGACGTGTCAGCAGAGATCTTTAAATGACAAGATGCAGATGTTTTGACCTCTGGGGGGCGACAAACTCTCCATCTTGTCTTTAACCATCTCTGATGTCGTTCTCTAATCACCTGCTCTGTTTCCTCCCCTCATTGATATGTTTTCATGTGATTGCCGTCTCATTTGTTTCACATGAACTTGATCAAATTCTCTGTAAATTTGATGGTCTTTGATGGCTGCATGTCATTTCTGTTTTCTCTAGTTTCTGTTGGCCTCACGCTCGCCTCTCCTCCCGACACCTTCTGACTTTATTCTTCTGATTATTTTCTGGTTTGATTTTCTCTCCATGCCCCCCGACACTCCTCCTCCTTTTGTCTTCTCCCCAGAACTGCACTGGTGCGTCTGAGCCCCCTGTTCTCTCCATCCCCTTCATAGGAATGATTGTTATAGTGGCCTTGATTTGGTGCTGGTGGGAGGAGCTGGCGTCCTAGAAGGGACCAGGTATGGCCACGCCCTTCTTTCTCTACCAGACGCTCTGCTTCTGTTAGTATCAGAGAGTGGCTGAATCGCAGGGTGACTGCCTCCGTGTACAGCAGCTGTTTCTGTCCGTGCTCTGTTTGAATGGGGCCACTGTGAGTCATTTATAATTAAAGTAAAACTTCCACCACAGATTAATGAACGCTCTTCGGTTAAAGGCCTCAGTGTGCTTTAAACAAAGTAGTTGATCCGATGTGTAATGCAGCTGAGTATTTACAGTGATAGGTGGGATAAAAAACCTGCAGTCGTATCAACGCAGACATCTGGTGATTCTGCAAAACCCAAAATTATGTTCAGTGTCATTGTTTTTTAAATTCTGGCTCTAGTGCATGGCAGCTACAGCGTGGCTACAGTTAAGGAAAAGATTTTAATAATAATCAGAGTATGTGAGTGGAGCTCCAGCAGAAGGATTTTAAAACAAGCACAGAGCTGATTTTTTAAAATTTGTAGAATCTCCTGCTTCGGATTTGCTCTGGTACTTCTCACACCATGAGTTCAAAGCATGCTCTACCCAGAATGCATCGGTGTATTGCTCACACGCTGTGAGGGATTTGAGTGGGTCGGTCTGGGTCGGAGGTAACGAACAGCTCCATGTGCGAGGAGCAGAAACTCTCACCGCTCCGGTTCGCTCACACACTCTGCTGCGAATCACTGAGGTTGAATACACATGTTGAGCACGTCGCCATCCTCCATCAAACACCTGTAGAGCTGATTTTTGGAAGAATTTTGAAACCTGAATTGTTTACAGTCATGTAACTTCCCAGCAGTCTTCTTCACTGCCTTTATCGGTGCACTGCTGCGTTTCCTGGCATCCACCAACTGTCCCTCAGTGGAGCAGCATTAAGTCATCTACAGGACTGTGTTGCAGTAGACGTCATGATTGTAAATATTTCACATATTTGTTTATTTCTAATGATCCATGTTGTCAGAGTGTCGTGAGTTAGAGATGAAGTCAGTGGTTCAGGACTCAGATGGTCTGAGGGAAGATACTCCTCCTCATCCTCTATGTTTTGGCCCTCAGACGGCGGTTATATTTTCTTTAGTGAGTTTTTCATATTTAATCACGTCAGTGGTTTTAAAATACTCTCAACATGTTAGATCAGCATCTTTAAAAGTGTCCACTCAGAGGGAGTTAGCAGAGACGCTCAGAGTCTCTCCTTCATCTCTAAATAACTCCTCTGACATCATTTCCTGTCCTCCTCAGCAGAGAGACACTGAAGGCTGGAACCTGGCGGTGGCAGCGGTTGCCGTGGCAGCCATTGTAGTTCTGGTTGTCCCCAGCTTCACCAGGGCCTGAGGACTACACAGGAAGTGACCTCACCAGGAACTCTGGGATTGTGGGATTGCCGTCACCCATCCAGCGCCGCCCTCATACATGTTGCTGTCCTGCTTGTCGCATCGCTGAGACGTTTTCACCAGAAGGCCTCCGACGCCAGTGAGTTCTGGGAGGAAAAGCAATAAGATTGTTGCATTTACTTAAAGACTCTGAACTCTTCCTGCAGGTCGTCGATCAAACATCCACCATCATGATCCACGAGTCCAACTGGGAGCTCTGGTTTTGAATTACTTTATTAGTTTTCCATTGATTTAAAAAAAAAAAAAAAGACCCAGGGTGGATCATTATAAACTGTTTGTCTCCGTCCGTGGTGGAAGAAGTACTCTGATCTTTACCGAAATAAAAGTACTCATACCACAGTGTAAAAATCCTGCATTCAAAAATGGTACGCAAAGTTTATCAACAAATTGTACTTACAGTTCTCAAAATGCAAAACAGCCCGTTTCAGAGCGTCATGTTATAATTATATATTTCATATTTTTCCAGTAATGCAGTATTTTACTGTCGCAGGTTGAGGAAGGGCCGATTCTGACGACTTCAAAGTAATATAATCTATATTTAAAAACAGTCATATTTTATTTATTAATACGTGTTTTGTATGTAAAATTTGAACTTACAAAGTAACCTAAGTTATCAGCTAAATGTAGTGGAGTAAATAATAATATTTCCCTCGGAAATGTGTTGCAGTAGAAATATAAAGTAGCATAAAAAGTACCTCCAGATTGTGTTTGCGTACCTGATTAAATGTACTTATTTATTTTCTTACACTGTTTACAGTACATGTGGTCCTGTGGTGTCGAATTAGAAACTGAAGATATAAAACACACAAAGCTGCTGATTTAATATTCAAAATAAAAACTGTTATCTCTTTAAATTCTTTAGAGCTGCAACTTCCGGTCACTTTTATTTAAACTATTTACCAGTTAACTGATTAATCATTTGGTTTGTAAAATCAAAACCGAAACCATCTCTGAAGATCTCTTCCAGAGAAAAGTAGCAACGTTTCGTATGTTAATGATCTAATCTAATAATATTTTTGTCGATTGACAAATTGTTTCAGCACTAAATTGTTTGCCTTATTTTTCCGCACTGGATTTAAACAATATTTTGCACTCGCTGAGTTGATGACGGAGATAACGGTAGCAGATTAATTTAGATTGTTTAGTGTTTTTAATTCATTAATTCTGCTTTAACAGATTTGTTTTGTAGCATGATAAAAACAGCAAATTTAAGGAAATAATCATTATTTTGCCTTCCTATCCCTTTACAGATCAATGTAAAATGTCTGTATTTGTATGTTTCTAGTACCAAACCAGTAGTGTGAACATCTACAGCAGTAAAATAGCACTTTTATAAACTTTAGAAAGGTATTTGCTGGAGCTGAATCATTCCGATGAGAGATTATTTGCGTCAACTGATTTCACTGTGCCAGTTTTAAGATCAGATTGTGCCTGAGTAGCTTTATTTTTGCACAGCAGGTGCAACTGTTGGTGAATGAATCTGGGGACAGATGCTCAACCAGCAGTTTATGTTTCAGAAAATGTGTTCAGATTGCTTCTGTCACTGTAAATGTAAAATCTGTTTCTTAATTCTACAGATGATACTTTATTTGAGATCTGAAAAGATCAGCAAAAGTAACGCCTTTGATGACATTTTTAGATTGAAAAAGGATAACAGTTTCTCGTATTCAGCCCCATCCCGACAGGATTAATATCATATTTGAATATAATTACGTTCCTGATGCCCATTTAGCCACTGGAGAAATACAGGAGGTGGCTCTGGTGTGGCAGAGATGATTATATATAGTGAATGTCAGAGGACCATGGATAGAGCCTTGGAGAACACCAACCTTAAAAAGACTGACAGAACTAAAATATTGTGAGTAGAGAGTAGAGAACTGAAATTCTGTAAAATATGAGTGTCAGCACTGAACATGAGAAATGAGTTTAGGTAGCAAATCTGGATGTTGACATGTGGAGTGGTACATTGTATATTTATGTATTACATCGTGTATTATTTATGCTAATAGTAAATACCAGAGGACCAAAAATAGAACCCTGTGGGACACCTTTACCAGTGGTTTTTTGATTTGGAACCACAAAACAACTCCTGCTTGGGCTCAAACCTAAAGATAGTCATAAAACCAATCAATAGACCATAAATAGTCCTAAAATGGATCGTTTTTTGTCTGTCGTGATGAGAAATAGAGAAATATATTCTGTCTGAACAGGGCTGTAGAGGGCGCTGCAGATCAGATCTGTATTCCTGCCTAGGTTTTAGTTGTTATTGTGCCGGGTCAGAATGAACACACTTCCATTTGTTCAGATTTTATGTTTTAATCTTTTTATTGGGGCTGATTAATTTCCCCCACCATCTTCTTTTGCAAAGTTTCAGTTTTTGAAGGGATCCTGATAGACACCTGATTTATGTTTACATTTAAGTGGTGACCAAAATAATCATAGAAAATACAATCAGATGTTCAAATGACTGTGATCCTGTTTAGGTTGGAATCATGTGACCAATTACAACAACTTCAGAATAAAAGACATTCCAGTTTAAATACAAGCGCTAGCGATGAGACACTTTTGTGAATTAAACAAAACCTTCCCTGCTCGCCCTGCTCAGTGCGGACAAATAACTGAACCAATGTACTCAGCTGTGATGAACCGTGTACACGACAGGTGAAGTGGCATTAACCTCACAAAGCATAAATGTTGGAATCTAAAATAAAATAAGAATTATTTATCTAGTATTTGATGATTAAGTCATATATATATTGTGGTTAATAGCAGGACATTGATTAGGATATAACAGGTCCTGTATGTTTTCAATGATAAATAGCATGTGTCGGTAAGACCTTTATATCGTTTTTGCATGACAGTTAAACATGTAGTTACTTTAATCTGATTATAATGGTGGACTAACGGAAATGGATTCTGTAAATATCGTCACATCATGTTCAGTGTTAAAGAGGCGCCAAACCTCAAACTGTACATGATGAGACAGCTGATGTTTATGTTGCAGTAGTTTTTTTTGTAATATATGGAAGCCCACTTCCACCAGGTCAATAATAATAATACTTTAAAAAACATCAAAAGGTTATTAAAAAAGTGATGTTCAGACATCAAGATTTTAAGCCAGAAAAGGAGAAAATGGATTAAAACTTGTAATAATGAACAGAAAGTGTTCATGGTAAGACACAAACATCAGGCTAAATTCAGACTTTTAAAGTTACAATGATGATAAAAGTCATATTTTGACATATTGAGTCAAAACTTTAAGGTAAAAAGTAAAATGCAGACTCCAAATTTTGAGAAAATCAGTCAATATTTTGACCGAAGAAGTTGAAATTAAAAAGATAGTCAGCCAAACGTTTTACCTGGATATAGTAAATATTATTTGGATTTACTGAGTCAAACATTTGAATTAATATCTCATAGTTCCTTACCTAAATAAGAAAATTGAAATTTGTATGTTTTAAATACTTCTGTCTTTGTGAATCTTAACTTTGGTTTACCGTGAATATTTTATTAATGTTTGTCTAAACATTTACCCCAGTGATTTTGCGGTGTATCTGGGCTTCCGTAGTATTAACTCCATTTTGTTGTAGTCTTTCCTCGATGTATCGCTGTACTCCGGAGTTGTGTTTTTACGTCAATAATGTGTCAGAACGTGATTTTGCATTTTATTCTTGCAGTCCAAAAACACTTGTGACATCCTGTAAAATGTTGTAAAATGTTAATGATAATACAAAAACTGAGTTTTGGTTGCAGGTGTGGAAGCTGACTGAATAATTGTTAAGGAGCTGGTTGTTTTTGACACAAACTCTTCCTGATGCTGCATGCTATCGTCAGTCTGTACAAACTCTGTACTTATCTAGCGTTCTTTTTTTTATTAACACTTGGTAATGGTTTGTACTGTACTGTACATAGAATAGTTCCAGATTGATTCTTAGTCGCTTCAAAGAAAGCTATTTTTTCATACAGCCGATTAGACGGTAGTTCAGAGGTTCAGTCAAATGTGCAAAATAATGTAGCAGTAGATTTAGAGAAGGGGGTGGATTGATTATTGGTTTACTGATTAACCGCTGATTCTTGACTTCTATTTAAAAAGTATTAATGCAGCTGATTGAGAACACATGATGTAAAAGTTGTTTGTTTTTGTTTTTTTTTTAGTCCACATCACTTCAAAGTCTGATGCAAAAATGTTAAATAATTTGTGTGCCTTAACCTCGCACAGGAACACACAGCAAATCAAAGACAAAAGAGTTTTTCATGTTCACAGATTTCTTTGCCCATTTCTGACATCGGAATTTTAATTCTTTTGTATGCGAGAAGCAACAGACGCAAAATGATTGAACCTTCTGCATGATTTCGTCCTAATATTTGCATGTAAATTTGCACTTGGTGCGAAAAAGTTTAAAAAAAAACATTTAACAATACTGTCACGAAACCTCTCCTGATGAAAAATCCATCTGTGACAGTAAAATTTCGAAATAATCAATATGAATATTTATTTCTTCATCTTTCAGTCGATCTGTGGAATTCAAGAGCAACACAACCACAAGACTTTCTGCTGGTATCGCACGAATATCTACCACTGAAATTTGGATTTGGGGTATTTTTTTAAGACCACTAATGGTTTCAGAACTTTCTGAAACTTTTCTTGATGGAACTGGAGAAATGTTTCCCCAACTTTGAAAAACGTTCCCATGGCGTTCCAAACCACAAATGTCTGTGAGGCTCTTCGAAATCGCCATCAATTTGATCCATCTCTCTTTGTTTGCTTGTTCTCTCTTTTGAAGGAAATTAAAAATAATAAAATAAAAAGCAGATTGGTTGGTTAAATCTGAATGCTGATATCAGAAACTTGTATCAATCCATCCTTAGCGATGTCTTTACAAATGTTCGGTAGCTTACCAGTGTCTGGGAAAATGTTAGCTAGCTTAGCGGTGTCCGGACAAACATTAGCTAGCTGTAGACAGCTCAGTGTCGCATGTTAGATTTAAATAAATGTAGTAAATTTGCATGAATCTAGATGAGTAGTTAAAGATGCTGTAGCAGTTGTAGAGTTAGACAACGCTCACTGAATTTGTCAGTGGTAGCATGAGCGCTGTAATCCAATTCTTCCAATAGTTACTTTAGACTGTTTTATTACTATTTTTGTAGTTAAAAGTTAAAAAGTCAGATGTTTTGAAATCTTTTTGTTGTCTGTCTTTTTTAGCATCACTTTTATCTCTATGTCCAGTACAGAGGTAGTCTAGTTTAATTTAGCTTAGCTTAGCTTAGCACAAAGCAGGGGGAACATGCTAGGTTAGCTACAAGTTTTTCCGACTGACATGTTACCTTGTCTCTGTGGGTAGCTGGTGTACAGCTAACATAATACTTACAGTGTCAGGTGCTTATAACTTTAGCCTGTTTAGGTCATGGTAGCTGTAAACTGTTAGCATATCCAATTTAATGCTAGCTATTTCTGGTTAGCTGTTGTGTAGCCAAACAAAGTTTTATATTTGATGTTTTTGTTCGTAGCTAAGTGGTGTTACACCAAAAAAAATGTTTAACTTGGCTTAGCACAAAAATAGAGGAAGTGGAAATCTGCCAGTCTAGCGAAATAAAGGTCACAAGGTCACTAGCAGTTTCCCCCTGTTTGTAGTTATTGTGCTAAGCTAAGCTAACCACAGCCTGGACCTGTCTCTGTGCTTGGAGATACAACTGATATAAGAACGAGAGGATCTGACAAAATGTCTGACTGTTTTAAGACTCTTCAGATTACTGTTCTGCTTGAATGTGTAGGCTAACGGCTGGTTGTCTCTTGGCTTTGATGCTGCCGTCAGGTGTGCTGTACGCACTTTGCTTTTAGTAGACGTCTAAACTTTTGAGTCAAAGTAAACCAGCATGTCGTCACATGGCTGCTGTTTGTTCTGCTCCTGTTTGAAATGATCTGTTCCTCTCTGTGTTTCTCCGTCTGATTCTGTAAACGATTGAACATTTAATTGTATCAGTGATGTTTCTGCACAACATTAATGTCTGAATGAGTTTGTATTTTGCTCAAAGGGCCTGTACATTTTGTAAATGACCTGACTAATAAAAAGTAGTTTATCCTTGTCTTTAATGTCCCTTGTAGGTTTATGTTAGATATGTTTTATATCTAGCATAAACTCATTATTATTGTAACAACTTGTATTTATTTATTTTTTATGTTATATGTAGAGAATTATCACAAAGGGTAAATTGACGATGTACGAATACGGTGTTCTTCACATTATACCTAAGTGTTATTTCATGTATGTTCCATTACGCCACATTATATAATGTTTAACATGTAATGCATTATGTCAAGTTACTTTACCTTATGCCATCTCACAATTCATGGTCTAATATCTTGTTATGTAATGTTATATTAGTTTATGTTACATTAAATGATGTTTTACATGTTATATTCTAGTTTAATATTATTTTATATGATGTTTTTTGTTTTTACAACACGCTCTCATCCCAAGTCGTCATGTATCGCTGTTTTGCCAGTGGACTTTGTCTACACATGACACGCAAAATATCGACGTCCCAGGATGCCACTACTAACTAGGGCTACAACTAACGATTATTTTCATTGTTGCCTAATCTGTCGATTATTTCATCGATTAGTCGACTAATCATTTTATCGAAAAATGAGTTAAAATATTGAAAAATGTCAGTCTGTCTCTCCCAAACCCCAAAATGACGTCATCTACTCATGCCAAAGGGTTTTAGTTCACCATCATGGGAGAGTGTGTGAAGCTGCCAATATCTGAACATAAGAAGCTGCAATAAGAGTATTTTGGGTACTTTTATAGTACTTTTCTATGAAAAGACTCAAACCGATTAGTCGACTACTAAATAGTCACCGATTATTTTAATAATCGATTGGTCATCAATTAGTCGACTCATCGTCGCAGCCCTACTACCAATGCCGAGATGTCAACAAAAACAGGTAGTAAGGTTAAATAAAAAACCATCATGGTTTGACTTTACATTCATACGGGAAGCTAACAGCAGGCTACTGGGTGAAAGTCCGGGGTTTATTTGACCCATCCAGCACCAATTTTAGGGACTTTCCAGCCTCTTACATTATGTCGTGACCGGCAGTGTTTCAAACTGATACCTTCCTGTGTCGTATCATAATGCCGCGAAAGGTGGAGTCTGGCCCACAGGCGGCGTATCACGCCACCTGGTCAAATATCATACAGGTGGCTTTTGGCATCAGCGTTTCATGACGACTTTGGAATGGGAATGGCTGGTTTTTATGTCCTACCACATTACACTACATTACAGAGTTCTGCAGCTTGTGCAAGATCAGAGCCTGTGTGCACAAATTATTATTGTGACATCATACACTTGATTTATGAGCTATTATTTGCAGGCGCGGGGCACGAGTTCTTGTGTAGATACATCTTCCCTGTTATAATTATCCATGTGTCCCCCTCAGGCGCACTGCAAATCCTCGGAGAGCATCATGAGTAAGTCACAGCCTTAATTTTAGTTTGTCTCTATAATTACACGTCAGAGTCTCAGAGCTGCTGTTTTACTCTCTTGATGACAGAAATCTGATCCAGCGGAGGAAGATGATGACGATGAAGGAGGTATTTTCAGAGTGTGTATTTGTACCTCGAGATGTTTTTCATAGTAAGCATCTGAATGTGGCTCCGTCAGAGAGAAGTAATTTAACATTTGATCTCATTATACGAGGATTATATTTTGGCTTTCTAATCTCTATCTGTCTCTGTGAGGGCTGCTTGGCTGACAAAAGGTGAACCACTGTTGCGAGTCAACATGTTTATGAAGGCTTTATAAGCTCCAGACCTCCAGACTCGACATATCCTCATACAACGGTTTGTATGATATCTATCAGATCAGCGACAAATGAATTAGCACCCCGACCATTTCGGCTAGGCTTTACTTAATGTAAAGTTACGCTCTTACCACGAAGTTATGTAGGTTAGTGTTAGGAAAGGAAACATGGTTGGGCATTGTCACATTATGTGCTAAACGTGAAGTTACATATTTAATGTTTCGTAGGTTAGGTTTAGGGAAAAACAACATGGCTGGGTGGTCTCAAGACATACTTTATGTAAAATTATGAACTTAACATCAAGTTACGTAGGTTATGTTCAGGAAAGTAAAGTTACATTTGTTTGGTGTCAGAGAAAAAACATGATCGGACATCACGTTACGGTCTTAACTTAAAGCTACAAAGGTTAGGGTTAGAAAAGGAATCATGGTGGGGCGTTGTCATTTTACTTAGGCCTGCTTAAAATTTACAAACTGAATATAATATTACGTAACTTCTAGGAAAGTTAAGAAACATGGTTGGGCAGTCACATTACTTACTTAAAGTAATGTAAAGTTTCATACTTAACGAAACTTTACATTAAGTTATTTATGTATTTGTTTTTATTTATTTGTTTTATTTATTTATTTGTTTTTTCACTCCCATTGCTATTCATCTTTGTCTTTGATGTCTTTTGCTGAAAATTGTTTTTTGATGTGTTTGAACTGTCTCTGTAAAGTGACTTTGAGAACTTTGAAAAGCGCTTTATAAATAAAATGTATTACTATTATTATTATTAACATGATGTTATGTAGGATAGGTTTAGGGGGAAAATGGTTGGGTGCCATCAAATTACATACTTAATGCAAAGTTACAAACTTAACAAAGTTATGAAGGTTAGGTTTGGAAAAGGAATTATGTTTGGGCATCATCATGTTATGTAGGCCTACTGAAAAGTTACCAACTGAATGACGTGAGTTAGATTTAGGAAAGTTAACTAACTTAGTCAGATGTAGGAGATAAAACATGGTTGGTCATCGTCACGTTATATACTTAATGCAAAGTTACGAAACCTTACAGTCTGAAAAAGGAATCATGTTTGGGCATCGGGCAAGCTGAACATTTGGGAAAAATGATCTTGTAGTGATGTCATCAGACTCAGAGAGACTAACTTTGTAACTTAAAAGTTACGAACTTAAGATAATGTTATGTAAGTTAGTTTTAAGAAACTAAAATTCCGTGTGTGTAGAGAAAATACGGTGTTGTCACTTTGCATACTTAACATAACGTAAGTTAGGTTTAGGAAAAAAACATGGTTGGGCATTGTCATGTTTTACTTAATGCGAAGTTCCAAACTTAACATAAATTATGTTGGTTATGTTTAGAAAAGGATTCATGTTCGGGCATCATCATGTTATGTCGGCCAACTTCAGATTTACAGACTGAACATAATGTTCTGTAAGTTTTTTTGGGAAGTTAATGTAAGTTTAGGTTTAGGAAAAGAAACACGGTTGGGCATCATCACATTACTTTGTGAAAAGTTACACACTTTACATAATGTTATGTATTTTAGATTTAGAAAAATAAAACAAGGTTGGGCGTTGTCACATTGTGTACTTATGTAGGTTAGGTTTAGTATTTACTTACGTACGTAATGTAAAGGTACATACTTAACGTGACGTTACCTTGGTTAGGTTTATGAAAAAACATGGTTAGCATCGTCACATGACGTACTTAATGAAAAGTTACAAACTTAACATAAAGTTACGTGCTGAACGTAACGTAACGACTTACGTTAAAATAACTCAAGTTCACTTGGTTTCACACAAACACTGGTGTCCTGGGGGAAAGTTGTGTGTTTGTTTGACCCGTCGACCCCAACCTGACTCCTTCCATGAACTTTCACTCTTTAATTATTTATATATTTATTTCTTCCTTCTCCCATCATGGCGTTTCTCACGCGATCACAGCCTTTACGATTTCGTGGGTTTACACTTATTCTGGTGCATTATTTGCAGTGCATGAAAACAGCCTGTCAGACTGTATATTGGACATTTTTCCAGTCAGCCAGTTTCCCCTCAACTACTGCTTTTACACATCCCTAAAATTCCAGCTGCATTTTATGATTTCTTTCTGATTATTATTTTTTGACTTGATTATGTGTTCAGTCTGTAAAAAGTTAGAAAACAGTGAAACATGTTTCCTCCAGTAATGTGACTGGCTGGCCCTCAGGTGACGTCATGTTTTCGCTTCACCCCAGTTTATGAGCAGCTCTTTACAATCGGGCCCCGGTGTCTCTCCTCGGTTTGGAGCCTCTAAAAATACCCGGAGCTGTCACCGTGGCTGCGGAGCCCCCGGCCCTGCGCGGGCGGTGATGGGGGGTCCGGCCTGTCCCCGCCCCGCTGCCCCGCCGCCACCCAATGAGCTGCGGCCCCCGTATCTGTGTCGGAGTCGAGGATGCCCTGGCTGCAGTTGTATATGGTCATGGAGGGGGCATTCCAGGGAGTCCAGCACAGTGACGCCGAGCTTTTTAAACCTCTTATCCACTTGTGCTCCACCCGCAGTCCCGACTCTCTGCAGGCCGCCGTCCGCGCGTCTTTACCCGGGCACAGGAGCGAGTCTGTCCGGAGGAGATAAAAACTTCTTTTCTTTACTTTTCCTTTCTCCTCCTGTCTCCTTCCTTCACATTTGATCCTTCTCTGAGCTCATGACTCAGCCGGACTGGATTAACTGAGTGTGGATCTGCTCTCTGACCGGAGCGCACGCTTTCACTCAGACTTTGGTGAAGTGTGTCACTCCCAGCAGGCTCTGCGCTGCCCCTGCCGCTCCTCTCATTCTTCTCCTTTTCTCTTTTTTTCTGCATTTTCTTCTCTTCCCACTCCGTGCTATAAAAGGGGGCACCATGATGAGCAACAGCAGCTACTTGGAGCCGCAGCTGCCGCCGCAGCTCTACCAGAGCACCGCGGACATCGGCGAGGAGGAGGAGGAGATGCCGGCCACCGAGAAGGACCTGGCCGAGGACGCTCCGTGGAAGAAGATCCAGCAGAACACCTTCACCAGGTGGTGCAACGAGCACCTGAAGGTCATCAACAAGCGGATCAACGACCTGCAGAAGGACCTGAGCGACGGGCTGAAGCTGATCGGGCTGCTGGAGGTGCTGAGCCAGAAGAAGATGTACAGAAAGTATCACTCCAGGCCCAACTTCAGACAGATGAAGCTGGAGAACGTCTCTGTGGCGCTGGAGTTTCTGGAGAGAGAACACATCAGGCTGGTCTCCATCGGTGAGTGACGCACAGCACACACGCGCCGCTGCTTGGAGAGATTTTACGCACATTTTACGCAACAAATCAAACGAACTGCGCTGCACACAGAGTTCAGACTGCAGTGATGAAGATGAGGATGAAAAAATGACTTTGTCTCCCCAAACTTTGCATGTACAGTTAGTTTAAACTCCTCAAATTCAACACCTTAAAAGTGTGTAAAGGGGATTTCATGGATTTATAGGGGTGACAGTCAGTTCAAGGGGAACATTAAGAGGCTCAGAGGGAAGTTGGTGATGGTTGATGACAGCTGTTGATCTCAGGTGTGTGTTGCTGCAGGTGTTAACAGCTTCATTAAACTTCTGCTGATTGGTTCACATGTTCTGTGACTGTGTGCTTGGAGAAACTCGTCTCCTCTCAACGTGTGTTTGTTCACATTCGTCACATCAACTGGGGAGATTCGTGTTAGACTTCAACTTAAAAAACAACCTTAAACAGAGCAAAACCTCTTAGAAAGTTTATTAAAGTCCTTAAATCAATCTATCACTTATTCTCTCTACTATTATCTGGTTGTTACTAACCTCTTAAAGCCCCTTAAACTGCCCCCAAAACCCATTAGTGGCCTTATAATCCATTAAATATCCCCTCATCAACCCCAGATCTCCAGGGTCTGTCCTTAATATCTACTGAGCATCACTGGGATTGTTCCTGAGCTCAAATGTAAAGGCCTTTTACTGTGGTGATTCAGGGATGAATTTAAAGGGTTCTTACCCCTACCCCTCTACAATCCCTTAATCCAGTGGTTCCCATGTGGTGGGTCGAGGATCCACTCTGAAAGGACCGCTCCATAACAGAAACAGATGACATGGCCAAACACCAGTGCGACACTGGGTGTATTTAACTGTGTGGACTGTGGACTAATGACTGAGGAGAAATCTGGACCTCCTGGCTGGACCAGTTGGGAGTCACTGCCTTAATCCACACTGAAATCCCTTAAAAATCTCAAATAATTATCCCTAATCTGAGCTGTCCATCTTTGCTTTTTGCACCTGGACTGAGAAATTAAAGGTTTTTATTCCTTGAAAATCGATTGAATCTGAGAGAAGAGAATAATCTCACGTCCTGTCTGATGTGTCGATGTGTTGAGTCTCTGCAGGCTGACTGTGTTGAACACACTGATGTTGAATCTGTCTCACACTGAAAGCTCCTGTTCGTATGTTTGGGTTGTTGATGATGATGATGATGATGAAGAGGTGGATCCTTCCAGAAGCAGCAGAGACATTTCCTCTGACTGATTTAAACTCTCATCACTCAGAGTTCAGAGTCAGACTGAAGGAGCCTCAAACTGCCTCTAGCTTGACATTAAGTTAATATTAAATCAGAGACGGGTCGTCGCAGGGCTGGAAGGAGAGGACATGTGAAGCTGGAAGTGTTTTAGGAAACAGGAAGTGTTGTTGGCTGCAGCTGGAAGTGAGAGCTCCAGTTTCCTCTGCCCTCTGATCTGGTTTCAGCTCCACCATCAGAGTCAGACCGGTTCATACTGGGAGGGGCTGGGCCTCATGCGGTCTCTTTGGTTTGTGATCACAGCGACTGAAAAGTTCAGATAATTGATTATTTTAAAAAATGACAGAAAATTGATGTTTTATTTAATCAGGGACAAAAACTAATTTGAGTTCTGACACATCATCAGTGAGCTGAACAGAATCATCTTCATATCTTTACATGAAAACACTTTTTATTTGAACCATATCAGTGATAATTATTTTATTTTTTTGTTTATTTAATGACCAAATCACAGTTTTGAACTTTGAAGGTCAGACTTTGTGTTTGAACCTGCAGACCTGAAGTGTGTTAAACCCTTTGAGCTGCTGGTTTGTTCACATGTTGTGACTCTACAGCTGCAGCAGGGTCTGAGAGGCCTGGAGGGGGGCAGCAGGTCGTAGGGAGGAGGAGGAGGAGGAGGAGGGGGGTGTATGTGAGTATGAGCTGATTGATGGCAGGACAGCTGAGCTCTGCTCTGACTCCTCCAACAGCTGCTGAAAATAGACACAGAGAGGAAACCATGAAGTGTGAGATCCACTTCAGCCTCTGATAGAAACACAGTGAATCAGTAGAAACCACGGGTGGGAAATCAATGCAGCACAGCATCACGATACTTTGCATGGCGATATTGTGTCGATACACGGACGCCAAGTATCGATCTTTTAGTACATACATAATTTTTGCAAATACACATTTTAACACAACAGTTAGTCCTAGAATAATAAAATCAGTTGCTTTGTCAGGCCACTAGATGGTGCTGATGTGTTGTTTCCTGGTAAGGTCAGCAGACGTCTCATGGTGCGTTTGTTTTGTACTCAGAGGTCAGAAATTCCCAGTTCCCAGTCAGAAGTTTAAACTCGAACGCACCTTGAGATCGGATTTCCAACTCGGAAACTCGGAGCAACCACATCAACCCCGACTTACAAATTCAAGATGGCTGCCGGTCACATACATAGTGACTAAACACTCTACTAAAGTACTGTTTATAGCAATTCTATCTTATTTGTTTTACATCAGGTCAGCCTCATCTGTGGCGTTCGTCAGTTGGAGTGCGTGATGGTTTTGAAGCTGTCTATACTCTGAAAGTGCAAGGGCAACAAAGGCTTTCTTGCAGGCGTCCATGTTTTTTTTCCGACTTGTCCACCGTTGTCAACTAGAACGCAAAAACTGTTGTCAACTCGGAGGTGACCTCTTTCCCACTTCCGACCTCCGAGTACAAAATGAACGCAGCATCAGTCAGCGGCATTTGGCGGGAAGTTCATCAAAACAAAGATGGAGGCACCGGAGGAATCAGAAATGTGCTGTCAGCGTTTAAATCAAACATCTTGACTTATTTTGGATTTTCTAACACAGAAGGAGGACTTGGATATGACACATGTGAACTGTATCTTGAGGAGGTAAAACTGATGTTGACAAAGTTTTCCTTTGGAGAAATAATTTGCAGTTTGAAAAAAAGGTCATAAATCGCAATATATGTTATCGCAGTCATCAGCATATCGCAATAATATCGTACCGTGACCTCCTAAGTATTGTGATAATATTGTATTGTGGGTCCTTGAGCTATTCCCACTCCCCGCAGAAACAGAGCAAATCAGTAGGAATCAGAGTTTGTTTCAGACCAGCAGAACCTCCTCAGCTGGACTCACTGTTTCATATCAGAGTTCGTTTGGATTTCAGCTCTGTGACGGCATGGGCAAGCTTCAGCTGCAGCTTGTTCTGTTTTCTGCTGATGTTCTGGGACTAACTGATCGTCTACAGCAGAGCTGGTACCTTCTGGTCTTTGATCGATTGATATGACCTCCAGTCAAATTCCCAGTGGTTTGGTGATTGCTGGAGTTACTTTGAAAGTGTTTTTTCTTTGTGGAAAACACCAGGTGCTCCTCTGTAGACCTGTCTGAGAGCGTTTTGGAGGGGCAGGATTTTTTCAGCTGAGATGTTTTGGTTGTGTCTGGTTGCCGTGATACTGAATATCCACTAAAGGTAAAAATGTCTGCGAGTTGTAGAGTAACTTCTCTGGAGGAAGGGAAGGCCGAGTTAAGTAGCGGCCACAGTACGTGCCAGTTGGTCTTTTTGGTATTTATCCTCCCCTGCGATTGGGCGGCTCGGTAAAAAGTGACAGAGACGAGTGCAGCTTTTTTAGTGACCAAAAAAACACACCAAATATGCAGCACTCAGCGCAGAACAGTCACTCAGCGCCTCGTCATGGTGCTGGCGGCTGTAGCAGAGCATAAGCGCCAACCTCAGAAAAAAAATGTTTGAACTCAGGGACCTGTGGCTGATTTAGTTCATCTAGTGATAACGTGCAGATTTTGTTTTCCAATCGGCTGGATGAAGAGCAGGTCGAATTTCAGTCGACCAAAATTTTCTTGGGTCGACTTCAGCCCTGACTGATCGGTTCACTTTAGGATGAGATGTTACGATCCCTGATGCTGATACTATGAGTCGGAGTGATAGTGCCCATTGAAGGTTTCCAAGTGGGAGCCAAAGGGTTAAAGTTAGATGGATAGAAAAGTAGGAAGGAGTAGAGGAAAGGAGAGACATCTGTGTGGACTGATCTCCCCCCGCCGGACCGGGCTGTACACTCTGCCTCCCCGAAAGAGAGAAGAAACTAACAGGAGATAAACTGACCAAACTTTCATCCAGGTGCAGTTTAACAGGTCGGTTGTTGGTGCACATACTTGTGATTGTGAGTGAAAGTTGGAGCCATGCTGAGGAGGAGGTGGGGTTTAGGGTTTAGGGAGGGTAGAGCTTCATTGGGGTCATCAGGTGGGTACTCTGTTTCGATGATGTGTCGTGGGCCTATCATCGTTGGCGTCCCAGGTACACTCACCTTTTTAACCCTGCTGCTGCTGTTGTTGGTGGTATTTCAGGGCCCAGGTGTCTCTCCTCTTGATCCAGAGCCACCAACTCACCTATTTGGCTGCACCACAGAGGGCTTTGATGGCCTGACGTTAGGCTTGGCCTCAAATTCCCATTTCTTCAAGCAGCCTGGTAGTTGACTTACCTGCAAAGCCTCTGCAGTCCCCTCCAACTGGGCAGATATTTGCTTTCCTGCTGCGTCGCTCAGCGTCAGCTGCCAGCTTGGCGTACTTAAGGCTCTTCCACAGAATCCTCCCAGGACACAGTGAGCTCATGATTTAGATGAGGTGCAGCGAGGAGGTCCAAAGCACGAGGTCTGGTCTGAGGTTAGTAATGGCGATCTCAGATGGGAAGAACAGACGCTGATTCAGATCTGCCAGTAACCTCTAGTCTGGTGCCAATCCCATTTGGCCTGTGTCTGATTTTACTGTTCAGATCTTGTGTTGCTTCACACCTTCATGGACAAACCCTCCTGTAATTGTGGGATGGAGTGATAGAGGAGGGAGGGCATTGATGGTTGACCATCTGGTCTCCAGGGTAGCTGCTAGACACTATAGCACCTGATTGTGCCGCCAGGTATAACAACCTTGTGTCAACTTGTCTTGCAGCCAACCAGAGGATGTTTCAGGTTCTCTAACATACATACCGATCATTTACTGTGGCGGTCAGCACATCAGGACTGTGAGTGTTGGTGAAAGTGATCAGCTGCCCTTCGTACATTTGTGTAATGACCAGTTCCTTCAGTGCTGCAGTGCATACAGATAACAGACGCAAAGACATAAACAGGTATAAAGACAGTTCCGAGTCATGAGGAGTAAAAAGACTCCTCATGTTAAGATGGTTCATTTTATTAAAAACATTCAGGAGTCTGACAAACTGTGAAGATGCATCTGAATAAAAGAAGGACTAATACCGGCAGAGACAGAACTCACAGAGCTCTCACCTCAGTGTATGAGGTCACATGTCTGAGTCACGTGACCACAGTGAAATGTGTGTCAAATATTGTGGTTCATTGTTAAAGTGGATCTGCTGTCTGTCAGCCTCTCTCTCCCAGTCTGTAATGGTTTCCATGTGTCAGAGCAGTCAGCACGCAGGAATGCCCCCCCCCCTCCCCCTGTACTCACACTGATGCACTACACAAACTACACACAAACTACACACTCTGTGTTTCAGAGCCATGTGGCTGTTTGTCACTGAGTATGTTTAATGCACAGTGAAGTGTTTCTACAGTCCCAGCTGGACGAGGACATCTAACTGGCCTACTGTCCTTGTCCCAGTACACAAGCACGGGAGGGGAATCCATTTATTGAGCCAAGTATGTGCGATTCCTCTACGATAGGTGGAGATATGCCCCCTTTCAGCTTGTTAGTATTGGACCTTTTTCCTGTTGACCTATTACGTCACAGACCAAACAATGGACAAACAAGTTAGCTACGGTTAGCTAGCAGCTAACTGCTACCATGATGGACAGCTCAGGGGTTCGTTCATCTTCCCATGTGTCCGGCTGTTAGCTGCCCCTCTGTACAGCCTGCTACTCATCCTGGCGTGACGACAACAGCCACCAGTATGCTGCCAAAACACCAAGATGTGCCACACTTTGCCCGGCCACGTGGCCAGCCCTCCCAGCATCTGTCCTGGGCTCCAGAGGCTCATCTCTGGAAGGTCGCAGTTTGACTCGTGCTGGATCTGAGGTTTCACTGCCGTGTGAAGTCGTACTGTTTGCCTGTTATTGTCCTTTCCACCTGCATCAAACACCTGTTGCTTGTTGGCTGATTGCAGCCTGAGGATGGTCACTGTGTGCTTCAGGGGCAGTAGGAAAAAACGGTTGCATGCTATAACAGAGGCACAGTGATCTTAGGTGTGCATATGATTAAATGATTAAAAAAGCAATCTTAAAAAAGCACTCAAACAATAAGTCATAAGAAAAACACTAAAGACACGCAACAAAGGCAAACAACACATGCAGAGCAGACCCCCGACACTAACACTGTCACAGGATGACTTTGGGCCTTTAAATAAAATGAACTTGATTAACGTTCAGTTGTGTTTCCTGCTGTGACGGACAGAGTTCAGCTCCATCAGCAGGACTGTGTGTCTGTAAAAACCATTATCAGAAGCAAACAGCTGAACCCTGCTGTTCCTCGTACAGACCTTCACTTTGCTTGCTGTTTTTAACTCAGACCAATTAGTTTCATTCTGTGTGAATGAAGTCTGCAGGGTTTAACCCCCCCCCTCTGAGCCGACAGATGATGAGCTCATGTTTCCTGCTGCAGGAACCATGCAGCTCTGAGGATTACACTCTGATTATTAAACATGTCTCCTGTCTGTTGGCTCTGATCGGACACACTGATGTCCTCTGAGGAGGCAACAAAACCTTAACGGAATACATACGATCAACCTCTGAATATATATGACAGCATCTGCCTACAGACGTCAACTCTGACACGAGTTCAGACCAAAGATTCACGACAAGATGAGTTGAAACAGACAACTACTGTCAACGCTCTATTCTGTAACATAGTAAAAAGCTACTGGTTCACAGGAAGTGACTACCATGAGACGGCGTATCATCTCTAGTCGACAACTCTCTGTGCTTCTGATCTGTAACGTTGACAGGAAGTGACCGCCATGAGACGGCGCATCATCTCTAGTCAACAACTCTCTGTGCTTCTGATCTGTAACGTTGACAGGAAGTGACCGCCATGAGACGGCGTATCATCTCTAGTCAACAACTCTCTGTGCTTCTGATCTGTAACGTTGACAGGAAGTGACCGCCATGAGACGGCGTATCATCTCTAGTCAACGACTCTCTGTGCTTCTGCACTTCTGTACTCCGGCTTGACTCAAGCTCAGACCGGCCTGTTCACACTGCTGACACTTTTCTCTGCAATGTTCTCATCTCATTGTGAATCTTTGGTCTGAACTGGACTTTACAAACAGGTTCTGCTAACTCTCACTGACAGTTTATTAACTCCAAACAACAAATCAGTTGTTTCCACATCTTCTGTTTGAGCTGTCTGACTTTTCACTGAGAGGTAAAGAACTGTGTCATCTGCGTACGTGTTTATCCTGCACTCATTCTGCTGTACTGATGCTGAGGGGATTATCCTGGTGTCGTAAATTCAAAGGATTGGCCTCGCTAGCTCATGTCAGGCACTGACCTGTTGAGCGGATGCTCAGTTAAAATCATTATTGACCTTCATGCAGTGTTAATTGTGACAGCAATTTTAGATTTAGTCTGAGTCTCAAGATGCAAATGTTTATTAGTTTTAGTCACATTTTAGACGTTTTTATCCTTGACAAGATTTCAAAACATTCTAGTCATTATAGTTTCTATATGTTTTTATCTTTCAACTAATCCAGTGAGGCTAATTCATGTATTAGAAATTAGAATGAAAGTACAGACTATTTACTGGAGTTTACCAGCCTCTTGCTCATGCTGCATTTGAAGATACAAGCACGGCTGTTCTTGGCTTTCAATGTCCGATAGACCACCACCAACATTTTCATCACGTCTTGTCAACGAAAATGAAACCTGGTTTTCATCTTAGTTCATTAACACTGCCTTCATGCCGTCAAAATAGGTACATCAGCAGCAGTTTTAACTTTTATTAAAGCTTCTTTTAATCATTAGGAAACACAGAATAATGTGTCAGGATGTATTTTAAAGCAGCAGGACGAAGCCTTCGACTGATTCAGTGTCAGAGTCTCAGTGTTGCACCAGGTCAGAGGTCAGGTTCATGTGAGATCTGCAGAGGTTTAACATGGCGTCAGTCGTCTGGAGGAACAAATTGTATCAGTATGATGGTGTGGAGTTGATCCAGAGGATTTTCTTCCCCCTGAGTTTATTATTTATAAAACAAAACCTCTGTCTGTTGTCTCAGAGTTTATTTCTCAGTAAAATGAACCTCTGTGTGTTGGACTACAAAAGACGTCTGAACTTTGAAGATGTAATCAAATAAAGTTCTTTTGCCAGTTTGCCAGGTTTTCAAAAGAATCTCATTTTCCTCTGCTCATGAATGAATAATAATATTAAGGAAATATTCTGGTTAATCAGATGATGCTGACTCCAGAGGGAAAGCTTGTAGGGATTGTTTCTGTGTCTCTGACCTCCTGTCAGACTCATCAGTGTCGGTGTGCGTTTTTTGTTTGTTGAAAGTGAAGATAAATCAGCTGAAATGAGTTAAAGAACAAAAAGCCCAGTGGCATCAGATCTGTGTGTCATTCCTGAGAGTGTGGTGAGCACAGAGGAGTTGAGTCATGCTGTGAGAACGATTATATTTTAAATAAACTTTTGTTTTGTGCTCACACAGAAACATCCAATCACTCATTCAGGCCTGAGACACAAATAAATCCAAACTCTCTTCACTCTGAAACTGTGGCGGACATTTTCACTGACCTTTTATTGGTAGAAAAACTTCAGCTTCAACTCTGTTTTGTCCCAGGAGGGCACCTGGTTGTACAGCAAGTGAAAAGTGAGCACATGAGAATATACCTACAGGGGGGAGCTGAATACAGTGGGCCGAAACATCAGTGGACACTGGCAAACAGCCACTGCAGTGTAAGCGACCTGCTGAATACAGAGAATCTGGTGCGATTGACACAACATATTAATAATGTCGATCATAATTAGCTGCAGCTGAATTTTAAACCCATGTGACAGTAGATGTGTAGTAATGTGTGTGTGTGGAGCAGAGTCCAGACTCAGCTGTGACGACGGCGTGGACACGTTAGACCAGTCGCTCCATCTGTTGCTGCTGTCAGCTGCTCAGCTGTCGCACCGTCAGACGACTGCACACAAATCATCAGCTAACACTTCACTAAAGCCGAGAGACTCAGGAGACGACTGCACAGAGATTATTTTATCAGTTAAAGACTTCATCTATCAGGTTATTAAATTTTAAGGTGATGCCTTTAATGTCTCATTATGTGTGTCGTTCAGTTTAAAACCAGGAGAGCTTCACTTCATCTGAGAAATGACAGAAAATCAGAAGCATCAGAAAAAGTGACACAAACAAAAATGGCAGACACAGTTGGTTACAAAAATGTAAACTAGACAACTGTAAAAGTTCAGTCCTGATCCTGGAAACATTTTCCACACTCAAGGTCCACTAACAGGCTTTTAGTGTAGCTTTCGTTGTATCACATGGTCTTTATCTGTGGTGTGACACGGTGCTGATAGATGAACTCACCTCTGTGACAATCAGGCAATTGCAGCCGCTGATAAAGACCATGAGATGTGGTTAAAGCTCCGGAAAAAGTGAATAAGTGGACTTTGATTGGGGAATATTCTGTCTAATGCAGGTAAAGCTCCACTAAATAAAGTAAGCAGTTTATCATAGTACAGTTTAGAGCTGTGCGATATGATGGCACTTACAGTAACATAACGAGTTTATATAACTCTGCTGTCTGTCTCTGCTGCGCTGCACACACATGGCTCAGCCTCGTAGAGAGCAGAGACGCAGCGAGATGGCGACAATATTCAGACCAACTTTTTATTCATTGGATTAAAATGTGCTATATCGTGATATGTATCATTATAGAGTGTGCCAGGGCTGACGTCAAAACCCAGAAGTTTAGCATCGCGCTGGTTCCCGGAAGAGAAAGTGAATGTGATTTTTGCATTGCGTTTTGGATTATGTCAGAAAATAAGCTCTGTGGCTAACACAAGTTTATGATACTTACAGGTTTTGTTCAGCGAGATAATCTTCACATATGAACACCTTTCATACCACATTTGAAGCTTAAATGTGATCGTCAGAAGTAAAAAGCTAACATTAGGCTTTAACAGACTACATGACTACTCCACGGTCGCATGACTCTTGACGTCACCTCCACTAAGCTTTCAACTGATTTTGGCCGCTTTATTTTAAAAACATTGTATAATGGGGAAATCAGACTGTTTAAGCTAAATAAGAAGCTGTAATGGCGGACTGCAGCACTCTCGCCTGTTCGGGGGTGATGACGTTTAATGTCCCCGACAGGGTTTGTAGTCGTATTGAGCAACTTGTTAGCAACCACCTTTTTTACGACACGTAAAAGCTTCAAAATTCACAAGTAGGGTATTTACTGACGTGTTTTATGTCGTAGAACAAAACCTGAAACTCGCTTAAGCTTTTGTTAACCACAGACCTTATTTGAGGTATTTTAACCAAAATCCCATTCAAAAAACGTATTGACTTTTAGACAAGAGAACCGGAAGTGCTAAAAGCGCTAACGGAGTTCCGGGTTTACTGGCACATTCTATCGGGACATGAAATGACCTATATCATGATATGAGGTTTTGGTCATATCGCCCAGCCCTAGTACGGTTCACAGTGTAACTACATACATGTAGAAAATATAAACTGTAAACGCAGAGGAAATGGAGGTGTGAAACACTGGCTGCACAAAAAGAACCTAAACTGGTGTCTTTGATCAGAGAGGCCCGTCCAGGTGAACAAACGTCACACCTCCAGATTGTAACACACACTGTGTCAGGCAGTCATCATGTCCAGGCCCCAGGCTGATGACATCATGTGACATCATCAGAGTTAGGTTCAGGAGATATATTAGCTGAGGGCTGCAGGCGAAGACTTAGCCTTTATACGTGGGATGCCCACTCTGACAGGTGAGCCACTTGGCGCCTCAAACATAACAATATTTCTGACCCTCTCTGATGTGACCTAGTTGTAAGAAAGTATTAACACAACATCACTAATGTGGATGTAACGACTCAGTGGGTTAAAGCAAGTGTTAAAACAAAAGGAAAAGTCCTGTTAGTCGATACATTTACATCACTGTGCCTTTAAAACAAGGGGAAAACACCATTTATGCCACATCACAATGCAACGACATCCAAAATCTAAGATGATATATAGTCTCATATCTCGGTATATTATCTTCATGTGGCCCAGCTGCAGTCTGAGGAGAACATCATGTGTAGAACCATGAGTTTTAAACTGCAGTAAACCAGTGAGTGAAGCAGCTGACGGTCACACTGCTGCCTCATCACCAACGCTCAGTCTGACTCTGAACAACAAAGTTACTGTCACTCCCCCCCCCCCCCCCCCATCATGTCATGTGGTCTGACCCGGTCTGGAGGGGCAGGGTGAATGCTGTCTGTGTGTGGGAGTCAGAGGGGGGAGGAAGGACGAGGAACCGTGTGTGTGTGTGTGTGTGTGTGTCAGCTGTCGTCACAGTTGGTCTGACACGTCTCAGCCAACAGCTGGAGGCTCCACAGATCTTCGATCACTCAGCTGAAGTTCTGAGGTGCTTTTACTTTACTGGAGAGTTTCCAGTTTATTATACTTCATCATTAAGTCATTAAAACGAGCTCCACCTTCACCGGCTGCAACATTTGCAACTTAAAATGCAGACAGTATGATGATGTGCATCCTGTGCAGCTGTAATTAAAAAACAAACTTCTTTTAAAATTCTCACCATGATAGAAAAACATGTGACGCTGCAACAATGACACAAACAGCCTGTGAGAATCTGGAGGGACTGAAAATACAAAATATAATCAAAACTCTTGTGCAGGACGAGAACTGCTGAAGCTTTGAGAACATGTTGATATTAATACTTCTGTAGTTTTACTCAAGTTTTGAATTACTTAAATATCTCCAGAGTATTTTCACGCTGTGGTTTTAAGACTTTTACTGATTTTTGATATTTGAAACCAGTAAAAGATTCTGAGGGCAGAGAAATAAATGACTGAGTGGAAGCAGCACGAAGGGTTAAATGGCAAGGCGTTAAATTACGTTAGGTCCAGTTCAGTAGTATTTTATTTCTGTGTGTGTGTGTGTGTGTGTGTGTGTGAGTGAGACTCTCGAGGATTTCCACTGTCCAGCTGTTGGCTGGAAACACACACTTCAGGCTTTTATAGGTCACAGGTGTGTGTGTGTGTGTGTGTGTGTGTGTGTGTGTGTGTGTGTGTGTGTCTTTAAATAGCTCAGAGGTTTTGTCAAACACACACTCGGGGATTCGTCAGTATAAACAAAAACACACATTTATACAGCTGCTGTCCACCTGCTGTGTGTGTGTGTGTGTGTGTGTCTAATGAGATCTGTGGTACTGCATTTACTAAAACTGTGTGTGTGTGTGTGTGTGTGTGTGTGTGTGTGTGTGTGTGTGTGTGTGTCTTTAAATAGCTCAGAGGTTTTGTCAAACACACACTCGGGGATTCGTCAGTATAAACAAAAACACACATTTATACAGCTGCTGTCCACCTGCTGTGTGTGTGTGTGTGTGTGTGTCTAATGAGATCTGTGGTACTGCATTTACTAAAACTGTGTGTGTGTGTGTGTGTGTGTGTGTGTTGAGCAGTGTTTTAGAGCTGGGTATCACCACTGATTTCGTGAATACATTCGATTTGATTCACCTGGGTATATTTCAGTTACAGCACCAGTTTTTCATGGTGTGTGAAAGAGATTGTAAAATTCTGTTTCCTCCTCTCTGTCTGCAGTGTGGTGTCTCCACTCCGTGTGTGTGTCTGTGTGTGTCTGTGAGTGCGTATAAGTGGCACAGCAGCCAGGACACAGGACAGGCTGCAGCATGATAATACGTTAAACCAAAACATGAAACAGTAAGCTCACTGCTAACCGCTAACCGCTAACAGTTACAGCCGGTAACATCGGAGCTAGGGTTGGGACTCGTTAGGATTTTAACGATTTTGATTTTGATCCTTACCGATTCCTACATTATATTCATTATACTTTCTATACTTAAACAAGTATATAATAAACACAAATGCAATCATACAAATACAAAAACTTTATTCTAACTGTTGCACAGTACAATTAGATGAAAATACACATTTGTGTGTGGCGTGTATTTCAGATTTAGAGCTTGTATCATCTCCCTGAGAATATATAACAACAAAAAGTGATTCTCTGATTTCTACAGTAACACTATTACCTCAAATTATACAACAGCATTGTAATAAAAAATACTTATATGCATTCATGCTTGGGCACTGTTATTTACGTGACAACACTTGAACACAACACACACACACACATTGGCTGTTTATTTCTATCTCTCCCCTCGCTGGAAGCGGACCTCCAGCCGCCCGCCTCCACCTTGATTAAACGCTGAAAATTAAATAAAAGAGGGAGACAGGTGTCTCCTATTTTATCTTATTTTGTTATATTTCTACCGCTCCCCTCGCTGGAAGTGTCGAACCTCCCGTCGCCTGCTCCCGTCTCAAACACGGAGGTCTCCCTCTCCGCGGAGCACCCGGCACACGCCCGGCCTATTAAATAGCATGTAACCATGACAACTGTGTGACACAAACTCAGTGCTTTAGTGATTAAATAATGTCGGGCTCAGTCGGGTTCGGACAGAAATATGCGGCCCGTGCCGCACTCTAATGGAGATGCACGTGACATTGTTTTTTTTTTTTACACAATCTAGGAACTGTTTGCAGGAACTGTTACACCAAATGTGATGGAACCGGTTCCAAAAAAGAACCGGATCCGGATCCAAACCCTAGTCGGAGCTTCTCAAGTCTACAGTCATTAATAATTTAGGGGCTCGTTTACTACCATCGATTTTAGGAGGGTTAGAGCTTCACACATCTGTGGGGAAAGCATATGTTAAAAGATCAGTCTCAGATTTTCTGAATCAAATTCGGGTCATTTAAATGAAGATGGATTTGAATCTGATGAATTGATTATCTTAACCCAGCTCTGGGTGTGTATCTGTGTCAGTACATGTCACTGAGACAATAAGGTGTCACGTTGAGTACAATCTTTAAAGTAGAGGCCGGAGCAAAACTGAAACAAATTTATTGTGATATATCCGTGGTCCCAGACCTTTATCCTCACAGGACCCCTCCTCTATGACTGGGAAACTGACGACCCCTGACTAAGGAGACCAGTCTCACTCTGAAGTCTTTGAAATCTGGCGCTTGGGCAGTGACTTACGGCGTCAGAAACCAATGTAAAAAGGTGTCCTTTAATGCCAAGGCCGGTTTATGTTATAGTTTAACGGTGCCCGACATAAGGCTGTGCAATTAATCGTAAATGATTTTTGGTCACGGACGCCTGGAGATGTTATTTTGTCTTCTTTGGAAGCCGCACGTGCACAATACCGCCCCCTCCTCTGCCTGTCAAGTAGGTGAACTACGAATAATGTGAGGTGCAGGTGATCGCGGAAGATTTCAAAAATAGCGTGCGGAAAATGGCAGAGGGAGAGCGAGAGAGGTTGGTCTGTTTGTCTGCGTGTGCATCAGGGCCGAACTCCACCGTGAACAATACAGAGAGCAGAGGAGACTTGTAAACACGCGACCATGTAGAGACGATGACATGCCGTCTTGTGAACAGTATGTCATCATGTGCGCTGCATAATTGTTTGCATGATCGTGATTTCAATTTTGACCAAAATAATCCTGATTATGATTTTTTTCTATCATCGAGCAGCCCGAGGGCATCAGGGAGAAACACAACAGGACAAGGATCTTCTCGCCCTCAATGGTCGCCATTTTGGCTACGTAGCAGAAGGGGAGGGACCACTTTTCAAACTGTGAGCGTCGCTGCATTGTACCGATACATGTGTTTTTTGCACTAAGCACCACTATACTGTTGTCAGATATAAGCCAGCAGTGTGTTTGTTGGGTTCATTTAGCAGTCTGTAATGATTTGGTACCACGAATGATAACGCGAATGCTAATGCTAGTTTGCTAACTAGCTAATTTGTGGTCGTCATTTCCGGTGAGTGCACAATGGCCATGTTTGGTTTGAGACAACACTACTCTGTCGAAATTTGTGCACTATGTCAATAAGTACATAGTGCACACAGTATACTACATGGAAGTGTGCTAATGGAAGTATGTGATTTGAGACAAAGACAAACTGGTGCATAAACCAGAATTCAGGAAATGACACGTCTGATGCTCAGAATCTTCTTGTCGACGACCTCCAACCCCCCCATCTCACACATCTACCCTTTCTCTTGTAAAAACCTGTAAAAGTCGACATCTGTTCATATAAACTCTGACTTTTAAAGAAAATCATTAAACAGATATTTAGGATATATTTCATGTGCAGAATAGTCACACCTTTACATCCACCCTGTCAGTATCATTGCATACAGACACAGCCGAGTCTTCGACCGTCAGAACGTCTGAACGCTGTGATGTCACTCAGTCTGACAGTTTGATTCCTGAGCTGCAGATAAAAGACAGATCCTCCCTCAGTGGAGCCAACGTCGTCGTACCGCTCTGTGCTCAGCACTGATGAAGAGAGGAAAACACCCCTCCTCCTCCTCCTCCTCCTCCTCTTCCTCTTCTTCCTCTGGAGTCTCTCAGTCTGTCACCAACTGTTCACTCATTCATTCATTCACTCACTGACATCACAGAGACTGGAGGTCAAAACAACATGTTGGTGACTGACTGAAGACACATGTTGTTTCTTCATAATAACTCCTCGTCTTAATTTTAAGGCCAGAATCAAAACTGAAATCACATTTTTAATGAAAAGCTGTTTTTTGTTTGTTGGTTTGCTGCCAAGGGTGTTTTTAAAGCTCCTCTGCTGGTGTTAATTAAACCCTAAAACCTCGTCTCTGTGCATCAACATGATATTTGGAAGATTTTTCCTTTAAAAAATCTGTTTCATGCTTTCAGATGGTTTAGATTTAACTCTACACTCATTTAGGTCCAGATATTATGTCTGTCCAGATGTTTATGTAAACAGATATTTTCCCCTTCGTCCACACGACCTCACTTTTCAAAATATCTCTGTGCACACTAGAACGTTAGAACGACTCCAAACGCTGATGTGTGCTGTGTCACACAGACAGTGTTCACACAGACAGCGTTCACACAGACAGCGTTCACACAGACAGGATTTACACAGACAGTGTTCACACAGACAGGATTTACACAGACAGCGTTCACACAGCGTCACACAGACAGGATTTACACAGACAGCGTTCACACAGCGTCACACAGAGTGTTCACACAGCGTCACACAGAGTGTTCACACAGAGAGCGTTCACACAGACAGTGTTGTGTTCACACAGACAGTGTTCGCACAGAGAGCGTTCACACAGACAGTGTCCGCACAGTGTTCACACAGACAGCGTTCACACAGAGTGTTCACACAGACAGTGTCACACACACAGTGTCTGCTCAGACAGTGTCCGCATAGACAGTGTTCACACAGACAGCGTTCACACAGACAGTGTCACACAGAGTGTTCACACAGTGTTTACACAGACAGTGTTTACACAGACGGCGTTCACACAGACAGCATTCACATAGACAGTGTTCACACAGTGTTCACACAGACAGTGTTCACACAGACAGTGTCCGCACAGTGTTCACACAGACAGCGTTCACACAAACAGTGTCACACAGAGTGTTCACACAGAGAGCGTTCACACAGTGTTCACAGTGTTCATACAGAGTGTTCACACAGACAGTGTTGTGTTCACACAGACAGTGTTTGTACAGGGAGCGTTCACACAGACAGTGTTCGCACAGTGTTCAGTGTTCACACAGATAGCGTTCACAGACAATGTTCACACAGACAGTGTTCAGTATTCGCACAGACAGCATTCACACAGACTGTTCGCACAGACAGTGTTGTTGCTGTATCTACTGTATTTCCACATATTTATGGAGCCGTACAGCTGCTGCATCATCAACAACATGGCCCTTCAAATATTTTACAATAAAAGCCTTGCGTTAACAAATGAAGGCATTCTGTCTACAGAAATGTTGTTGGAGGGCTTTTTTTTTTTAAAAAAAAAAAAAAAAAAGAAACAGTAAGTGTTGAGTCAAAAATAAATGCTTAACAGATATAAACATTAAAACTGTAGTGAAAGAGTTGTAGTAGAGAAAAGTGTCAGCAGTGTGAACTGGCCGGTCTGAGCTCGACTCAAGCCGGCTGATGGTGTCACCTGACACTCAGCTGGTCGAAACTTGTCTTGTCGTGAAACTGGACTTTAAACCTCAGATGCTGACGTGGAGCAGAAACACTGAATGTCTCCGTGTTGAGTTTAAGTGCAAAGTCGATATCAGACCAAACGGTGCTGACAAAACATTACCAAACAGGTAGTCTGCCATTGTTGTTGTTGTTTCCAGTGTTTGCTCTTTGCTCATAGCATCAGTGGGCATGCACGACTGGAGACAATGACATCATTGTTTTGATAAATCTACACCTTAGTGGGCATTTTGAAAAATTTCCATTTTAGGAACCTAAAACTGTTTGTGTGGACGAGAGGCCCAAACATAGAGGAAAATATCTGTTTACAAAATATCTGGCCTCATGGAACTATGAAGATGCAAATTAGCCCCGCCCCTCAGCCGCTCACCTGCACCTGCTCACCCTCAAGCCCCGCCCTGCAGGGTGACGGGATTGGTTCCTTAGGTTTTTGTTGTCGGTACACTGCAGCTCCACCTGAGTGCCTGCCTTCAAAGATACCTCCAACAACAGACTTTAAACTTTGAGCTCCTGATGAAACCTGTCTGTGTGTAGTTCTCATTTCATCCAGCACTTCACAGACTTTAATTCTTTCCCTCCGTCGTCATCTCTCCTCTTCCTCTCTCCCTCCATCACTTCCTCTCTGCAGCCTCATAAAGACTTCCTTTCTAAATGTCACATAACACACTCTCTCCGTCACCCTGAGAGACGAGGGTGTGTGTGTGTGTGTGTGTGTGTGTGTGTGTGTGTGTGTGTGTGTTGGGGGGGTTAGTTTCTATCAGGACTCCATTGTTTCTCTGCAGCAGCAGGCCGACCTTTAGCTTGTTTGTTTGGTAACCGTTGGCGACCGGCGAGTGTTGCCGCTCGCTGTGACTGTTAACGAGCGGACGTGTTGTTGTTGTTGTTGAGGCCAGCCCTGCTCCCTCTCTGCTGCGGAGTACGGTGTCCCTGCTGGGACAAAAAGTCACATGACATGATTAAAAATAACAGTGAAGAGAGTCAGCTGATTGTTTTCTGCTTCACAAAAGTACAAAAGTAAAACTTCTCAATCTGCAGAATAATATTGTTATTTAATTTGAGTTATTGATGCTGTTGATCAGTTTAATGTTGCAGCTGCTGAAGGTGACGCTCACTTTAATGACTTTATAAACTGCTTCTACCTCTGAGATGGAGGAGAAGTATGAAGTAACAGAAAATGGAAATACTCAAAGTACCTCAGTCGTGTGTTTGAGTCCAGCACATCACTCCAGGGACAAACCATCACACGGCGTCTCCCTCCTGCTTCAGTCTGATAAAAACATCACATGTTTCTGTCTGAGGAACAGAAAGCGTCAGTAAATCTGTGGAAGGTTCAGCTGATCTGAACAAACTGCAGCAGCTCCTGTTTCCTGGGGAAAGATTACAGCGTCGCTCCAAACACCACACTTCCTGTGTGAACACTGGGCCGAACTAATCTCTGGACTCTCAGCTTCCTGACAGAGAGTCCAACAGCAGACGGCTGGACTCAGAGAGGGAAAATATGATGTCAGGGTCCACGAGACATAAACACACACACACACACACACACACACACACACACACACACACACACACACACACACACACAGTAAGGAGTTGAGGTGTCAGTTTAAATCAAGAATCAGCTTAAGTTCAAACATTAAAGCTGTCCAGTAGTTGAGGTTTAAGCAGCGTGTTGATTTGCTCCACCCTCCTTGTTGGCGGCCGTCAGGGAATCATTGTGCTGTGGGAATTAGCACATGTTCATTTTAATCACAGCAATCGTAGACTGTAGTGATGCTGGGAGAGTCGTCCACCCGACAAGATCACTATTAATGTCACTTCATATTGTCTCACAGTTATCTTTTACAGTTCGGTTTAGTGAGGGATGGATAGTAATGCTCGAAGAAGGCATTTTGGATCAGGTTGATATCATGCCTCACATCACACATGGGCGATATTACCGACGTGTTAATTGGTAAATGCACAAGATTTGTTCCAGCTGATGTCAAATCCAGAGAATGAGCCACGTTCATTAAAGGGTTTGAGAACATCAGGAGCAGACACCTCCAGGTCAGAGATATACAATACAATATCATCTGCATATAGGAATATTCATCACCCCTGTTTTTGTTATTTTTACTTACCCTGCAGTTTCATGTTCTTCATTCATGTTTGATCTGCTTCCTGTTTTATTTTGTAGATTCTCTCCTCATGTATCGTGTCTGGTTTTACTTCCTGTCTCTGTCTGTTTCCTGTCACACCTGTCTTGTTAGTCCCTCCCTGTTCCCAGAGTCTTCCCCTCACACCTGTTCTGTGTTAGTCTTGTTTGCTCCACCCTAGTGTTCCCAAACACACCCTTGTTGTCAGCCAATCACCATTTCCCTGATGTAGCTCATGTCCTCCTGCCGTATCTCCTTCTTGTCATTAGTCTTGTCCTTTGTCAGTTGCGCTCATCCCCGTGTTCATGCTGTCATTCCCTGCTCAGTTTCCTGCCTGGTATCTTATGAACCTGAGTTGTATTTCAGTTTAGTTTTGGTTCTGTTTTCATCTGGACTTTAGTTACCTGCCTGTTCCGGATGTTTTTCATTAGTTGCATTAAAGCTTGCCTTTTGTTAAACCTAAACCTGCCCGCCGCTCTGAGTTTGGGTCCTCCCACAACTGATTTATGACGCTTCGGGCTGCAACAATCCCAAAAACAGCCTGTTATATCCTGGAGGGGCCGGACCAGGCTGTTCTCATAAACTGTTTATATGTTTTCCTACAAAAAGTAATGCACCCAAATCTGTATACGTCCCAGGTATTTTGAAATAAACGTCCCCAACACAGACGATAGATGACAGAGTCTCTGCAGACAAATACACCTCCACACACTGAGGGCACGTCATAACTGCTGTGTGAGTCTGTACGTTGTTTTTAAAGAAACTCCTGCAGAGTGAGAAGTCAGTGTTTGTGAAGTGAAGAGTGAGCTGAAGGTGAATGAATGAATGAACAGCCATGTGCTGAATGAACCCTGGACGTGAGTTATGACTAACTGATGTCGTCATTCAGCCACAAACACTCTGATGATTTATGATGGGCTCTCTGACTCTGTTTCCTGATTGGACGATCCATCAGAAACTTCAACCGTGTCAGCTTAACGTTCCTGACGGGGTGAACATGAGGTTTTCATTGGTCCGTTTAAACACAACACCAGTTGATGTGATGAAAACATGATGAAGTCGGTCCTGTTAAAGAGGTGAGGCCGAGCTGTGAGTCATGTGTGGCTCTGTGACAGTGCTCCGACCAACTGTGTATAAATGTAGAAAACAGAAAGAAAGAGTCATCACGCTCAAAGTTGGTTTTCAGCTCAGGAACAGCTCAGACTTCCCCCTCAGATTCCTGAGTGTGTGTGTTATCCCGTGTGTGTGTGTGCATGTGTTTCCGATTTAAACTGACCTCATTCCTCAGCCCAGGGGCTGGATGACATCATCCTGCAGCAGATCTCCTCTGTGCCGTCCATGGATCAAACTTTCACATTAAAAACAGCCTCCTGACAGCTCACAGATAAACAACGTGGAGCCGTGAACTTTTATTTTGGCGAGCAGAACTAACACTGTTGGAGGAGAACAGGAAACTGGGTCACATCAGCTGATCAGCAAACAACAGTCAGTTCAGAAGTTATTAAACCACAAACAGAGAGTTTACTGAAGTCTCATTGGCCCACTGGATTCTGTTAACACACAATTACAGTTTTAAGTACATTAAACTGCTGGTAACCATGGCAACAACATGATGATGAGTGCCACGTTACTGAGAGGTGAAACTAACTGACCATAGAAACTTTTCCCTTAGTGGATGATGACTCAGCAGCATCACATCTGTTCATATTAACACCAACATGTCTTCATCCAAACTGTCTGCCCTTTGTCCGTCTCTCAGACTCGAAAGCCATCGTGGATGGGAACCTGAAACTGATCCTGGGTCTGATCTGGACCCTGATCCTGCACTACTCCATCTCCATGCCCATGTGGGAGGACGAAGACGATGAAGACGCCAAGAAACTGACCCCCAAGCAGCGTCTGCTGGGCTGGATCCAGAACAAGGTGCCCCAGCTCCCCATCACCAACTTCCACCGAGACTGGAGGGACGGGAAGGCACTAGGAGCACTGGTGGACAACTGTGCGCCTGGTAGGTGCTGGGGATGAGAGGGTACACCGTTATCTGTATCTTTATCTGTGTCTGTATTTGTGTCTGTGTCTGTATCTGTGTCTGTATCTGTGACTGTATCTGTATGTGTCTGTATCTGTGTCTATATCTGTATCTGTGTGTGTCTGTGTCTATATCTGTATCTGTGTCTGTATCTGTATCTGTGTCTGTATCTGTGTCTGTATCTGTATCTGTGTGTGTCTGTATCTGTATCTGTGTCTGTGTCTATATCTGTGTCTGTATCTGTATCTGTGTGTATCTGTGTCTGTATCTGTGTCTGTATCTGTATCTGTGTGTGTCTGTATCTGTGTCTATATCTGTGTCTGTATCTGTGTGTATCTGTGTCTGTATCTGTATCTGTGTCTGTATCTGTGTGTATCTGTGTCTGTATCTGTATCTGTGTCTGTATCTGTGTGTATCTGTGTCTGTATCTGTATCTGTGTCTATATCTGTGTCTGTATCTGTGTCTATATCTATGTCTGTGTCTGTATCTGTGTATGTATCTATATGTGTCTGTGTATGTATCTGTGTTTATATTTGTGTCTGTATCTGTATCTGTGTATGTATCTGTGTCTGTGTATGTATCTGTATCTGTGTCTGTGTTTGTATCTGTATCTGTGTCTGTCTGTATCTGTATCTGTGTCTCTATCTGTGTATGTATCTGTATCTGTATGTATCTGTGTCTGTATTTGTGTCTGTGTCTGTATCTGAGTCTGTATCTGTATCTGTGTCTGTATCTGAGTCTGTATTTGTATCTGTGTCTGTATCTGTATCTGTGTCTGTATTTGTATCTGTATCTGTGTCTGTATCTGTATCTGTATCTGCAAATTATCTCATGTTGCTGCCGCTCACACATGACTGACGTGTGTCTGTCCATGTTGCCTTCAGGTCTGTGTCCAGACTGGGAAACGTGGGACCCCAGTCAGCCGGTGGAGAACGCCAGAGAGGCCATGCAGCAGGCTGACGACTGGCTCGGAGTGCCGCAGGTAATGTTTGACCCCTGAATTCAGTTTTTCTCACGGTGCAGCAATCGCACCCTGAAAAAAGGTGCTTGGGAGTGTGTGCATGCCGCCACAACATAGCTCAGGTGTGTGAGCGCACCTGCTGCACGTCTACATTGAAAACATTAAGGAATATTACAGGTGTTTGATTTTTCCCACGTGGGAATTCTGACCAATCAAGAGCAGCTTTCTCACACAAGGCATTTGATCTGGTCCTCTTGTAAATGCTGCTGTGAGAACACCAACCAACTCTAGGCAATTATACAACTTTGGAACAACATGAGTCCCTGATTCAGACCAAAGGAGACCACTCTAGGGATGACAGCAGCCTTAAAAAAATGTGTTTAACTGGTTTATCAGGATAATCTCAAAGAGAAAATTAAATAGAAAAATAAAACATTCAGTCATTTTTATTTTAGTGTCGTCCTTTTTTCCTGTTCAGTGATATTATTCACCAACATAAACCCCTTTTGTTTTTATCAGCTTAATATGGATTTTTTTCTCCGTCATTTCCCAGATATTTTCCTCTAAATGGACAGCTCACAGCAAACCTGCAGTCGCTGCAGCAAAACAAAGCCTCTACATATGTGGCGTCCGCTTTCCAACACTGGCTCTGTAATCTCAGAATCTGAGCTTCAGTCCAGTCAAACTCAGATGAAATGTGCTCAGTGTCGGTTATATCACAGCCGAGCAGAGAAACCCTGACACAGGTGATATAATAAGAGTCTCAGTGTGTAATCAGCGTGTGAACAGACTTGTAGTCGCACCGCGATCCAACGGGCAGCATCAGGAACTTTCCTCTCCGTCACACGTGTTAAATGGCGCTCTGGTCTATTTCCAGCCTGCAGAGCGATCCTGCAGCCGGCAGCTTGAATCAGCAGCAGAGTGAAGCAGGAACACAAAGGGTTCAATTAGATGATGTTAAAGACATAAAGTCAGAGTTTCCATCTTTACACAATCAGTGTGTGTGTGTGTGTGTGTGTGTGTGTGTGTGAGGATGATGATGTGATGAAACAGATGGTTTTATATTTAATGAGACAGACTGTTGATTAAAACCTTCATTTGTTCTCTACATGTTTAGATTAACACTGGAAACTGTGAGTCTGATCGAAGCTCTTCAAATGATCAAGTAAACTCTGATGGAGACAGTTAATGTGCGGGGACAACAACAACAACAACAACGACAACAACAGAGCGAGAGTTGTTTTGTCTTTTTTAATGTGATGATGTCACTTTAATGTCTGTGTAGTAATTGATCATTTTTGTGCAGGATGTAAAAGTTGCACCCACACATTAACTGTCACCTTCAACAATCGCTTGACTCCTGGCCAAAACTCTGACTACTTCTGTGCTTGTGCATCCAATTGAAATGCATGCCCTTTATTTTGAAGGATTATTTTGACATAGTGTTACTGATGCTTTTATGTCAGCGGGGGTTTGAACACATCGTCCTGCGCTGCTAATGAACAACAGAGTCCGTTAGAGGAGCAGCTGTTCAACATGTGTTCGCTCAGACTCCATCATTAGTCTCTCTCCTCAGTCTCGTTATGGTCATTAATTAAAATCTTCTTTGATGTGTCGCTCTTTAAACCAGCTTCTTGTTCATGATCAGGATCATCTGCGTCATGTGTTCACGCCCTCGCTCTTCTTCAGGTGATCGCTCCAGAGGAGATCGTGGATCCCAACGTGGACGAGCACTCTGTGATGACCTACCTGTCTCAGTTCCCCAAATCGAAACTGAAGCCCGGCGCCCCCCTGAGGGCGAAGACACTGCACCCCAAGAGGGCCAAGGCCTACGGGCCAGGTGAGGAAACTCAGAACCCCGAAGTCCGCTCAAAAACTGATCACTTTAAATCCACATTTATCGAATTTCCCAGAGAGAATATACACGTCTGATACAGATTCTTTTGCTCTGAAGATGCTGGTTAACAATATTTTGCACACTGTTCAGTATCTTTAAATATGACCACAGGAAGTATTAATCGTTATTTCACAGAGCTGTGTTCTGGTCAGAGTGGAAGAGCCTCTAAGGCAGCATTTAACATGACGCATCTGCTCAATGTTTTAATTTCTCCTGAAACCTCTCAGCCTTCACAAGTGCATCAACGTCAGGTATGCAAAGTCATCTACAGGACTGGTTCTGGCCCCCGGGCCGTATGTTTGAAGAGTGTTTTCACATTTAGTCCTTTTTAAATGAACCGAACTTAGTCCTCTTGAAGTGCACCAAAAAGTGGACCAACAGAAAAGGGACTCAGTTCTTTTTGTGTTCACACTGTAGCCTTTATCTTAATGAGGAAAACTGTGTGTGTGTGTCTGTTCCATGTTTTTCTCCTCACTGACTTGGTCAATCCATGTGAAATTTTGAATTGTTTGAAAAACACTTCAAATGGATCTCTTCCTAGGAAGTTTGAGCGATCTGCATGAAACTGGGTGAACATAATCTAGGGAGCAATATCTAAAGTTCCCTCTTGGCAAAAGTTGGAAAACTTCCTAAAACTGAGCTTCTATAAGGCAATGAATATTGCGGAGGGCGTGGCTCATCACATAAAGGTGTATAACATCTCAAGGGTTTCAGCCATCACCACGCAACTTTGTAGGCATATGAGCACACATAATCTGAGGGGACCCCTCCATTATTGACCCCATCAAACAAAATGGGGGCGCTAGAGAGCTCATTTCTTATCTAGGCCTAACCGCCATATGGATTTTTACTAAACTTGGTAGATATGTAGAACAGGACGCCTCAAGATGACTGGAGAAATTTAACTCTAATTGGCACCTGGGTGGCGCTATAACAACAGAAAAATGCTTCAAAATGGCTAAAATGCGACCGATCGCTGTGGCTCCCCCTGTGGACCAATGTTGGTGTTGTTTTCTAATGTTTGGTATGACTAAGTCATGGTATGGTATGCTGCTGCAACAAGGGCTAGCTGCACCTTTACCCATGTGAACTACCAGTGCGCCCCACTTTGAAGTCAATACAACATATAAACACTTTAACTATGTGCTTTTCAACGAGCTACCTCAACTACTAATGTACAGTTTTAGCCCACTAACTATCCCACTATTGGCAATGGTACTACTGTACTTTCAATAAAGCAATCGTACTATCAACTTCACAAACACTCTGTCTGAATACATTGCTCTTCTTAATGGGTTCAGTTGACTATTTAATCTGCAGTTTCCTGTGACCTGTATCTCAAACACACACCATGTGAAACTGTACGTGGGCAGCTGTGCACTCAGTGGGTATGGACTAGTATATATATATTGATGGAGTTTGGCACTGCAGTGCGGTCATGAACTTAACACTGGAGGGAAACCTACTGAAGTAGTAGTTGAGACTACTTGAACTGGTCTGTCTGAGTTCAAAGCTCTTATAACTACAAGGTTGAAAGAGTTGGTTGGTTCCTGTCACTGGTTGTGGGTGTGTTACTGTGGATCTTTTATGTTCTTTGTTGTGTTGTTGTTTGGCTGTAACTCTTTGTGTGCTGCTGTCTCGGCCAGGTCTCTATTGGGAAAGATGGATGATCTCAACTGGACTCACCTGGCTGAGAACGGGTTAAATACAAAATAATGATATAACAGAAATAATAACGGACTGCAGCTGTAACTGTGTTTAGTCCGAACAGGATTTAAACTCTCTCTTTAACTCTTGAGTAACTTTCTGCTGTCATCACGGTCTGAGACGTCTGGTCCTCATCAGATTTCTGACTGATCTCCGTCTCCTGTGTCTCAGGTCTGGAGCCTCG
This sequence comes from Cromileptes altivelis, assembly GCA_013133815.1. Lineage (NCBI taxonomy): Eukaryota > Metazoa > Chordata > Actinopteri > Perciformes > Serranidae > Cromileptes > Cromileptes altivelis. The sequence continues at coordinate 34,930,156 of CM023152.1, read as the reverse complement.
AGGGAACGTGGTCCTGAAACCAGCAGAGTTCCTGGTGGAGACAGTGGAGGCCGGACTGGGTGAAGTTCTGGTTTATGTGGAGGATCCAGAGGGACACACAGAGGAGGTGAAAACACACACTCTTAATTCTTCATATCAAATCAAACACAACAAAGTTAAATCAGACTGAATGTGAATGTGTTTCTGTGTCCTTCAGGCCCGAGTCATCCCAAACAACGACAAGAACAGAAGCTACTCGGTGGTCTACCTGCCCAAAGTGGAGGGGCTTCATAAAGTAAGAAACACAAAGTCATTACTAAAAGTGTGTGTCATATAAAAACTAAAGTGATGGTCAAAGTTGTCACAGTGAAATTTAAGGTGTGCTGATGGATTCATATCATCAACTCATGCATTGAGTAACATTACAAGTTAACGTTCCACCTTAAAAGTTGCCGGCAGTCGGCCCAGTGAATGAAGTGATTTTTTCTTTTTCATTTTATAGTTGTAGTTTACTGATGTATGAACAGAGGTTACATAAAACCAGAGTGAGCGTCCTCTACTGACCAATCAGACTGCAGGGTTTCTAGCTCCACCTTTTAGTACCAGATCTGTGTGCTAGGTACCCCAACAGAGGGGGGACCAAACATGGGGATGCCAAGGAACGCTTCTGTTGGGACCATCCACAACTTTCACTGTGGAGACAGAAACTATGAACTGAACTGAACCGTACTTAATTGAGGCTCAACAGACACGGTAACTGTGCTGTCTGATATTATGAGAATAACCAAAAATATTCATTTAAACATATTTCCAAAGTTACCTTTGTTTAACATGTATGAAATGTCCCAAAATCATTTAAAATTAAAAGTGCTGCCTCACCAAATTATTTGAATAATAATAACCATGTATATTATGTGTATAATGTTAGTAGAAGTATGATAACAGCAGCAGTAGGAGGCATCAGGCAGCAGCACAACCACGAGAAGAAGCCAAACCTAAAGGCCCGTTTCCACCGCCGGAACTTCGGGGTAATTTTATGGGGCCGGGGCCGTTGGTGCGTGTCTCCACCGCAGGAACCACCCCTGAAGGACAGAGTTATGGAACTTCTACAGGGGCTAAACAAGTCCCTGCCTCAGAGTAGGTACTCAGAACGGCCCTGAGAGACTCCTGGCTGGGGCTTGGGGTTTACTTGGTGCTGATTGGATGTACTCAAGGAGGGATGTGATTTCAACAGAAAGCAACAAAATAGCCAGCATTTTTAAAACTCAGCAGACGAGGGTTAGCTCGTTCATATAGCTTCCGCCGCCATGTAAAAAAACTCACGAAATGGCCTGTGAAAAAAATATTTTTTCCAGCGGATATCTTAGATACAACATGATTGAGCTAGCAAAGCAGTTTTGTGTTGCTATGTGTGGTATTTATTCAGTTTTGGGAAATCACAATGTCTAGAAAGCATCAGTGGCTGCAGCTGACAGGGACAGCTAACAGCAGCAGCAAAGCTAACATCAGGACGTCATCTGTTAAAAGCCTCCCGTCAGTGGAGACACGGCGGTAGAGAGGGCCGTGCGAGAGGACGTTCCTGTAGTAGTTCCTGCCCCCAAATAGTACCAGGAACTTCTTCAGTGGAAACGGGCCTTAAAATGTTTGCTTCAAAAGTTTGTCTTCTTCCTTAGCCCCTTTTACACTAACAGATTATCGGCGAATGTTGGACCGTTTTGCTGGCAAGCTGCGAGCGTTTAGACACACAGAGCCGGATTGGCGAGTTGATCCGAGGTGCCTAATTTTTCGCCTCGTAGGGTAGACATATTGGTGGAACCTTTTTAGTTTAAAAAGAACGAGGCGGCCTTCTGCAACGGGAGGAGCTGTTGATGACTTGTGGGAGGAGCTGTTGATGACGTCGCATGTGCGAGCCACTGGCGGTGGATAAACAGGCAACAACTGATAGCAGGAATTAGCGAGCAGCTAGTAGCAAGAGGGAAACACAAACCTGACAGACACTGTAAAGATGAGCAACTGGGGAGACAAGGAATTGTGCGCCCTCCTTGTCCTCGCAAATGAAGAGGCCATTAACCATCAGATGACGGGGACGGTGAAGAACGGGCCGACTTATGAGAGAATCACCGAAGGACTGACCAGCCGCGGCTTCCCTCCCACGTCACTGTTTACGTCACACACTGAGCTACACGTTTTGTTACTTGCTCACGCCCCCCATTGCCCCGAAAAAGGCACATTCTGTATAAAAAAAAGTAGGTAGGCGGCATTTTGCTGCACTCCCCGATTTTGTTTTTATACTGCCAATGCTGAAAAAAAGACTGATTGGGCTTTCCTGCAAATTTGCACAATTCCTGTTAAAAAGGGCTCTTCTCAAGAACTTTCTTGAAGCCCCAGTACGAGAACAGAAGCCTCAGAGTTGCTTTACGAACGAGAACCTTTGTATCAGAAACCCTGACAGGCCTGAGTGTCTCTGTTCCTCCCAGGTGAAGGTGCTGTTCGCTGGGCAGGACATCGACAGAAGTCCCTTCATGGTGAACGTCTCCAAGGCGATGGGCGACCCAACCAGAGTTCAGGCCCGCGGGCCGGGGCTGCAGCCGACAGGAAACGTGGCCAACAAACCGACGTACTTTGACATTTACACTGCAGGTAATCCTCTAAAACTACATCTGCAGGAAACAGAGGTTGAAAATCGTACAAACAAAAAGACGAGATATTTTTTCTCGTTAAATGTACAGACCTTTGTTTCTGCAGTATTTTCATCTGATCAAAATATTTAGACTTACATGTTACTGAAGATATTCGACCTCAGCGATCACTCAGTCTGTCTGATACTGATTAGTGACCTTCAGTGTTTGAGAGTCTTGTTGTCTGTCTGTCTGTCCTACAGGGGCGGGTGCTGGAGACGTGGGCGTCATCATTGTGGATTCAAACGGTCGAAGGGATACAGTAGAGATTGTGTTGGAGAACAAAGGCGACAGTATTTTCCGCTGCACCTATGTTCCCGTCCTGGAGGGACCTCACACCGTCTACGTGACCTTTGCAGGGCAGCAGATTCCCAGAAGTCCTTTTACTGTCAACATCTCAGAGGGTAAGTGTCTCACAGTCCGCTCTGACCCGACTCTGCTTCGACATGTTTTTCTTAAAAAGGTTTAAAGTTATAAATTAATTTCCATGTAACATGAACATGGATCTGACGTGTATCTGATGCATGAGCTTGTAATCAGAGTGTCACATTGAAATCTGATGTCCAGACTGACGGATGAGATCTGTTCAGCTCAGTCTGGGTCCAGGTCTGATGGGACAGTCGGTGCTTGCTGGGTTTTGTTGGCTGAAGCTGTGCATTCTCATGGTTTTGGGCTGTGGTGTTCGGTCTTCTCCTTGATGCTCCACTGGTCTACTGGCGGAAGTGTGGACTCAGTGGGAGTTGGACAGTTGGACAGAAGGGGACAGAAAGAGGATGTTTGGATGGACTTGACTCGAGTCTTGCCTATCTTTAATGTGGGAGCTTGACTGATGGGACTTGGTTATGATGACATAACATGGGTCGTACTATTTTTATCCAGGATGTGACTGGTTCAGCTTTGACCTGGACCTGGACCTGGACCTGATGTCTTACAAACACAGACGTAGCCACTGTGACATCACCCAGTGGTTTGTAGACTCCTGTTTTGAAGCCTTAAATTTGGCCTTTTGTGCCATTTGAAGCCAGAAATGACCATATTTGGACGACAGGGTGGAGCTAATGCCAATGCTAGCTGCTAGCTTGGTTAGCAGGTTGCATTTACAGCTATGGTTAACTCTGATAATGCTCATTTTTGCTGAGGAAAAACAGGATTAAATTCATTAAAACAAAATGTACTCACTGGAAAAACCTTGGAGGGTCTTTTAGTGAACAAGGCTTTTTTTAGGTGACCAAAACGTTCTGCCTTAATAAAACGTAAACAGGTGTGTAATGTATAAATTCAGCCCCGTACAGTCGTCATGAATGTTGAAATGATCTCTACAGACCAAAACTGCTTTTGTACCAGGCTGTAAACATGTTTATTTTTACATGCTAACATGGAGGTCTGTGGGGACTGACTCGCTCTTGGAGGCAGCCTCTAGTGGACAGTAGAGGAACTGCAGCTTTTGGCTTCATCTTTCAGGCGGCTTGGTTATGAATTGAAACTTGCTTCCTGACTTTGGACTTGACCCGGACTCATCTGTCTAGACTTAAAACTTGGAAATCCTGAAACTTGAATTGGGACTTGGCTTGTGACTTATAAAGTTAGACTTTGACTGGATAATGTTAGACTTGCAGAACCTGACTTGTTCCCGTGTCCGCCTGCTGGTCTGGAGGTGTCTGTCCCCTCTCTGCCTGTCTGCACATGTATCATCACTGTTGTTCCCTCCTTCAGTTTCACAGAGCGTCCCTCCTCTCGGGTCTCCGGTGCAGGTTTTACCTCAGTCTGCACGCACCCCACCCTCAGACAAGACAAGGAGAGCCCCCCCTCCAACACCGCCCAAACCCAGGCGACCAAGTTAGTACAGGCCGGGTGGGGGTGGGGGTGTGACTGGAGCCTGCCTGCGCTCGCCTGGTTTCCTTCCACCTCAACTCAAAACCATCCCTGCCTCCGACCCTCCTGAAGAGGGTCCTCCCAGCTTTCCAGCATGTGCAGCACTTGCTTCTTCTTCTTCTACAGAAACTGAGTGAATGTGGATGTGCGGAGTGAGTCCTCTCTGGATTAAAAGAAATATTATCCTACACTTGTTTTTCATTTTTAAGAGAGCGACTGAAGCTCCGAATCGCTTTGTCGTAAAATACAAAACAACTCATAAAATACGTCCGATTAACAGTAGAAGATATTTATATGCCAAGCTACATAGCTAAGTGTGTCCTTTATAATTTATCATTCCTTGTGACGACAGCTGTAAACTGTGGCTACAAACTAAACCAATTCAGTGTAGTCTGTGTTTAGAATATAACACAATATTTATACATCAGTTCGTACTCGTCATTTTAACCGTGTACGCCCTGCACGGTGCTGGGCTGTGAGCACAGGTCCCACGAGAGGACGTGGGGCCGTCATGGAGTCTGTTTCCTGGTGTTATACTGGGACCATTAAGTGGCCTCCCCAGTGTAGTGCTTAGAGCACTCATCGTCCACGCGGAAATTCGGGGGTTCGGGGTTCGAATCCTGCTGGGGTCGACGTCAGCAAAGGCATGCGGTCGCAAGAGGTTCCCATCGCTGAATCAAACGGGATTCGGCGGAAGGAGGCTTCAGGATAAGAGAGTTACTCTGGAATCTGAGCTCAACAAGGGCGCGTCTCAAGCCCGTTGAAGACGGGAGGTTCCAGACGTAAAAACAGATTCATACTGTGTCCACTTCATTTTTTTGAGCAGTGTCTTTAAACCAAATGTCTTACTCCACCTCAGTGAACCCTCCAGGTATCTGAGGATATATAGATTAATGATTTTTACACCATCCAGAGAGGCTTTTGATTGTGTGTGTGTGTGTGTGTGTGTGTGTGTGTGTTGAGTCACTTCATACCAACATCTGGAGGAAACATCAGCCAACTTCTGGCTGGTTTGGACACCCATCTTTACAGTCTTTTGTTCTTCAAACCAGATTTTTATTTTGTTGGTAAAAAATATGCAAACCATAAATGTTTTCGGTTAACGCTGTAATTATAATATAACTAATGAGAATAACAACGATGAGAAAACTTCAGAAAAAAATAACACTTTCAAACACACAGCGTGGCCCTGCCATGAATTGGATTTTTTTTTACACACACAGGCCTTCATCATCATCATCACCATTATTATCATGATTATAGCTGCAGCTTCACCTCTTCCTCTCCTCTTCATCATAATCATATAAATAACTCTGCTTTTCCAACCTTTTAATTTTGCATCTCGTCTGTTCAGACATAAAAACTGTTAGTGAAATATCTTCCTGAGAAACTTCACAGTGATTCTGGTTTTTAGTGTTTTACCTGCAGATAAAGCAGCAGGTTGTGTTTTTTTCTACATGTTTGTTTTCCACCTGCTGAACCTGCGGCTCCTTCAGACTGATAATAACACTGTTTCTGTTTCATCCTCACTTCTGCTGCTTTTTTCTTTCAGCCTCAGCAAACTGCTTCTCTGATCAGCTGACTAACAGAGATCAACTCTGTGTGTGTGTGTGTGTGTGTGTGTGTGTGTGTATTCTTGGTTTTACAATACTTGACTTGTGATGATTTGTGAAGTTTGGTTATTTTTACATTGAGGTAGTTCAGGATTCTCTCAGATTAAATGAGAGGAGGTAGACGTTCCCAGACAGGTTAAAGTTTAATCTGAGCCTTTGTTAAAAATTAATCCACACTAACTCTGATTTATGAATATTTATCAGGTGTTTTTAATCATCTGTCACAGAGAGCAGACCGTTTGTGTGGCTGTAGCCAAGAGTCAACAACCCCGACTCTAAAACTTACTGTATTCATTATTCTCTTAAGATTTTATTCAGGCAGCTGTTCAGTTATTTATTTCTCCAGGTTTTCTCTGGAAATCAATTAAGTGCAAATCTATAAAATTAACTCAGATCTAACTGTTGGATAACTTTAGCTTGCTTTGTCTTCATAAACTTTACTAAAAAAAATTAGCTGTTTTTTCCAACCCAATCCCCAGAATAAAAACTGGCATTGTAGAATTCTGTGAACTAAAGATGTGTTACATTTGTATGTTATTATGCAGGGAATATGTTGAATGTTAGATTTCTATATGTGTCAGTAACACTGTGGTTGATTAGCTATGTTTAGGCACAAAAAACACTTGGTTACACTTAGGAAGAGATCATGTTTTGAAATACCTGGTGTCCTCTCTGCAAGTGCAAGGATGTCTTGATAAAATACAGCCGCTAAAATAAGGTCACTAAAAAACACTGATGTTCAAGGGGCCAAAAAGCAGGGCACAAATTAGGAATATGTACCACAAATTATTATTTGTAATAAAATTAGTAATTCAAGACCTTGATGTAGTATTTTGTGCTCATTATTTAATAATCAGAGAGCACAGATGAGTATTTTGTACGTATGAATTATTGGTTAGAGTATTTCTAACTTCCTCCTTCAGACTAACATCTAATCTGGATTAAAGTCGGAGTCATTGTGGACTGGACGGGTCCTCCTTCAGGGCTCAGTGTAGAACTACTCAGGAAGTAGAAGAACAGAATGTGTGTTTGTGTGAATGTTTCTGTTAGTTTTGTTATCATTTTAAAATCATCTCCCAGCCTCCCCAGTGACCCACGTCTTTGTCTGATTGGTCCTCACAGCCTGTAACCCGAACGCCTGCAGAGCGTCGGGCCGAGGTCTGCAGCCGAAGGGTCTGAGGGTGAAGGAAGTGGCTGATTTCAAAGTTTACACTAAAGGAGCCGGCAGCGGAGAGCTCAAAGTCACTGTGAAGGGACCAAGTAAGAAGCCATGAGACATCTTTACTTTAGTTTGAAATGCACCTTTAATGTATATGATGAGCGATGCCAATATTCGATTTTGAATCCAGAGGGCTTGGAGGAGCCGGTGAAGGTTCTGGAGATGGAAAACGGGATATTCGAGTGTAATTATTACCCCATCATGATGGGAAAATACATCGTTACCATCACCTGGGGAGGACACAGCATCCCACGCAGGTGAGACAGCCAGCTGATCTTATTATTCTCCAGTTTTTATGCTGATGACATTTATCCAAACAGAAAACTGACAGAAACAAATCCAGGTCTTTGACTTTGATGTTAATGGTTTCATGTAACTACAGAATTATAGGGGACCAAGGATAGAACCCTGAGGTACTCCAGGGGTTTTACTCAGAATACAGTTACTTACAAACAATATGAAACTTACTGGATAGGTCACCAAACTATCACAGGACTGACACATAGAGACAGACAAAAATTCAGCTAGAACACACTGGAGGGATTACATATCTCATCTGGCCTGGGAACACCTCAGGGTCCTCCAGGAGGAGCTGGAAAGCATCGCTGAGTGGAGGGCATCTGGGATACTTTGCTCAGCCTGCTGCCCCCGAGACCTGGTTTTGGATAGGCGGCTGAAAATGGATGGATGGATTATTTTTGAAAATTTTTTGATTAAAGTATAAAAAAAGTGCCCATCGCATCACTAAAACTCAAAGGGACATCTCCAAATGTTTTACTTTGTCCAACAAATAAGACAACAAAAAGCAGAAAATCTTTCAGAAGCTGGACTGGTGAATTTTAGCTTGAAAAACAGCAGAAAGAATTAACTAATACACAATATGATTTAATTTTGGGAAACAATAATTAAAACCGTTTCAGCTGTACATTTATACATGATTTGTTTGTTTAAAGAATGTCTTCCAGCTACATTGTTGTGTGTGTTTGTGTGTTTTCAGTCCGTTCGAGGTCCAGGTGAGTGAGGAGGCGGGGCCTCAGAAGGTGAGGGCCTGGGGTCCTGGTCTGGAGACGGGTATGGTGGGGAAGAGCGCTGACTTTGTGGTGGAGGCCATCGGCACGGAGGTGGGAACACTTGGTATGTCAGAACAACACAAAGGACAAATCAGAGCACTCACCTGCTGCTCAGAATGATTGACAGGAGGTTGGGGGAGGGGCTAAAAGAGGGCGGCTGCTGGTCTGAAGCTTTGGTCCGCAGAGACTAACGGTATCTCAACAACTGGTGGTCAGATTGCCTTTAAATTTACCGTAATTGTTTGTGGTACTCAGAGGATGAATCAAAATGATTTTGGTGACTTTATAAACTTTAGTTCCATGCTAGATATTCATATATATTTAAAGATTGTTTATCATCAGTATATATGATGTGTAATGTGATGTTTGATGACTGTCTGCAGGTTTCTCCATCGAGGGTCCGTCTCAGGCGAAGATCGAGTGCGATGATAAAGGTGACGGGTCATGTGACGTTCGATACTGGCCGACTGAACCGGGCGACTACGCTGTGCACGTGATCTGTGACGACGAGGACATTAAGGACAGCCCCTTCATGGCTCACATCCTTCCTGCTGCCAACGACGTCTTCCCAGAAAACGTGAGACCAGAACCTGACTGATCCTAAAATTGTTTCACAGACGTTTGATTGTTTAACGTGACATGTTGATAATTCTCCTCAGGTGAAATGTTACGGTCCAGGTCTGGAGCCGCTCGGCTGCATCGTCAACAAACCTGCTGAGTTCACCATCGATACCCACGGAGCCGGCAGAGGAGAGCTGAAGCTCTACGCTCAGGTGATGTTTAAGAATGAAATAACACTCTTTCATCCTTAATGATGACATGGTGATTGGATATTAATGAGCTGTGTGTTTGTGCCGTCAGGACGCGGAGGGTTTCCCCATCGACATCCAGATCACAGATAACGGAGACAGCACCTTCTTCTGTGTTTACATTCCCACAAAACCTATCAAACACACCATCATCGTCACCTGGGGCGAAGTCAACGTTCCCAACAGCCCCTTCAGGGTAAGCAACAACACAGTCACACTGTCAGGAGGCGGAGCGGGTCGTCCACCGATCACAAGGTCAGTGGTTCGATCCCCAGCTTCTCCTGTGTCCCGTCCACAATATCGATGCAGCCATTTTCCATTTATTCAGATCAAACCAGAAATTTGTAGTTAGTATGATCAGTAAAAAATAAGTCGCTTAAAATATCTAATCACGATTAATCACAAATTAATCAGACATTTTTTATCTGTTCTACATGGACCTTAAAGGGATATTCTTCAAGTTTTAATACTCTTATCAACATGGGAGGGGGCTAATATACTTCAACACAATGAAGTGACCAACTTTACATTTGTAAAGGTAAACTAAACATCCCGTTTATTTAAGCAGCTCGACATACTCCAGCAGTAACTTTCGCCATGCGTAACGTTACTGCTGCATTGCTTTCTGATTTCCCAAACCATAGGGTAGGCCGAGGGTCATACAACGTATGTGCATTAATCGCACGTCAAAAAAATTTGCTCCATTTAAAGGAATTCATGTTAACTCAATGTTAATACATTAACTTTGACAGCCCCGGTAAAAATGCCACAACATTTGTTCTGATTGGTCTAAAGTCTTGAAATCTGGTATTAACACACTTTGGGAAGGTAACAGTACAACATTTTTAATTTTAATATTCAACTTGTTACGAGAAAAAAACAAAATCTTATTCACTGACAGATTCATTTATTATTACAGGATCCCCATTAGTTGTTACCGCAGTAACAAGTACTCTTTCTGGGGTCCACTCTAAACAAGACAAGACATTAAATTATCACATCATAAAATTTAAAGCCAAATTCAGCTGAAAACTCTGCTATTTTTTTATTGTTTAAAGGACACAATTTCAGAGATGCACATAGCTGTGTGGAAATGAAACGTTATGAGGTTTATTTGGCCACGTGGAACATAATTAAACTAGACCGAGGAAAGAGCCCCGAGGTACATCGTAGACTTTTATTTGTATCAATGGACATAGAAAGATATGTAAAACAAATATTTTCACAGAAGAATAATAGAAACAAAAAGACAAATACAAGGCAGAGGAGCGTTAAAAATAATAGATTAAAATGGACAAATAAGTGAGAAAAGAGATTTTCAAAATAAGGAAATTAACTGTACATAAATAGCAATTACACAGGATTGTTGGAGTTTATAACTGTATTCTTAATTGTTTTCTTTGTAACTTTGTATGATGTGATCCAGGTGACGATAGGAGAAGGCAGCCATCCAGAGAACGTGAAGGTTTACGGTCCAGGTGTGGAGAAGACGGGACTGAAGGCCAACGAGCCAACGTACTTCACTGTGGACTGCAGCGAGGCTGGACAGGGTGGGACACAGCTCTAATCCAACATCATTCCTGTTATTGTGACCAAACAGTGGAATAACATCCATCACATGATGTCCTGCAGCCCAAAAAGACTCACCCAAAGACTTAGACCCAGTTCAGACCAAAGATTGGCGACGAAATGAGTTGAAACAGACGACTACGTGCAATGCGCCATTCACATTGTAAAAAGCTGGCAGTTGACAGGAAGTGACCATGATGCATCGGTGTATCATCTCTAGTCGACAACTCTCTGTGCTTCCGTTCTGATTTGCAGCTTTTGAGACTTATTTTGTGGCTGAATATAATTTGTAGCTTCTTAAAATCTGAATGAGGATAGTGATAGTGAGCTCGGATAGCTGATTGGCTGCTGAAACAGGTGTCATGCTTTAAAACCAGCCGCTGGCCATTTGCCCAGTTGAGTGTCAGATGACACCATCAGCCGGCTTGAGTCGAGCTCAGACCGCTGACACTTTTCTCTGCAACGTTCTAAAACAGTTTCGTCTCGTCAGTCTTTGGTCTGAACCGGGTTTTACAGGGGGAAAGAGACGTCTATAAATCAGTGGGTAAATTTTTTTGAGCATCACAACTTCCTCAGGTTGACTAATTACACTATCAGAATTTGATCCAATAACATTTTGAAGCAGCATGAGCAACTTTCAAAGGAATGAATGGAGCTCCACCTCCCAACGCTGTATCCAGTTTGCTTTATACCTCCATGGGTTACCCATTTGGAAGCTTCAGTCCAAGCGGCCATGTTCTTCAGCGGTCCCACACGACTCCTTGATGTCACGTTACTTTAATGTTGTTGTTGTTTCTTCTTGTGTTTCTAAAAGCTGCTGAAGTCTGATATGAATAAAGTTAATTCTGACTGTTGTTACCTGCAGGTGACGTCAGCATTGGGATCAAGTGTGCCCCAGGCGTGGTCGGTCCAGCAGAGGCTGACATCGACTTTGACATCATCAAGAACGACAACGACACGTTCACAGTGAAGTACATGCCTCCAGGCGCCGGTCAGTACACCATCATGGTGCTGTTCGCCGATCAGGTGAGAGCAGAGACAGGAAATCTGCTTCTTCTCACGTTTCCTGTTAAAACGATAAACACACCTCTCACCTTTAATGTTGCAACAGGAAATACCCATCAGCCCCTTCAGAATAAAGGTAGATCCTTCCCATGATGCAGCTAAAGTCCGAGCAGAAGGACCTGGACTCCACAAGACAGGTGAGCTGACCTCAGGTGCAGCTCTGCAGGATCATGTCATCACATTTCTGTCCTGCAGAGAGCGAGTCACCTCTGCTCTCCAAACACTTTATTATTTGCAGCAGTGTCGTTCATCACTTTGTGCTCTGGAGTTACTTAATTAATGATTCAAATGACTCAAACAAACCACAGAAATGATGTAACCGGAGTTTGTGAATTATTCAGTTTGTGCTCTTTATTTTGGTTCATAAACGTTTTGACATGTCCTCTGGAAACACTTACTCTGAGGGTACTAATGTAGGAATTTGTGCTTTGAGTCAGTCAATTATTTCCAGGTGGAATATTCAGATCCTTTACTGACAGCCATAAGCAGATGATTTGTATTTATATATTTCATTTCCGCCTGCAGGAGTCGAGGTGGGGAAACCAACTCACTTCACCATTTACACAAAGGGAGCCGGTAAAGCCCAGCCTGAGGTTCATTTCACCGCAGCAGCTAAAGGCGAAGCTGTCAGAGACTTTGAGATTATCGACAACCACGACTACTCCTACACCGTCCGCTACACCGCCGTCCAGCAGGTGACACAGCGCCCTGATTATGTCACGTATAACAAGTGAGCTGAACCTGAGTTAACTTTGTGTCTCTCTCAGGGGAGCATGTCCATCACCGTGTGTCACGGAGGAGACCCCATCCCTAAAAGTCCCTTCAACATCAGTGTGGCCCCCCCGCTGGACCTCAACAAGGTCAAAGTTCAGGGTTTGAACAACAGTGAGTATGTCTGAGTCTGCACTCAGGAAATGAGAAACATTCATCAAACAGGAAGTGGAGTTCAGATTCAGTTCAGAGCAATGACATCTTGTGATTGATTCTGTGTTCAAGGTCACATGTTAAACATCTCACTGTCAGTGACATCATACGTGTGGTATTTTGTGTCTTTAATTACGTAGAGAGTTTAATTTGATAGTGACAGAAGAGAAGTCATGAAGAGATGCAGCGAAGGTTCCTGCCTGAACCTGAATTATTTTAGTTTTGATTTGATGCAGCCAAAGTTTCCCCACAGAGTTCTTTTAATGACACTTTCACAGGGAGCACAAATTAGTTTTTTGGGTGATGATTGAATGTAAATTACTAAAGGATAAATGTACTTCTATATTTCATTTGCTCCAGTCTTCCATCTCACACCTCTCATAGGACAGATTTAGGCATCACAAGAAACAACAGACCAGAACAACAGATATAACTCACCTCTCACTGTAGCCTATAAAAACCACTCATGTATGTTTGAACTTTAGAGTCAATAAGTCATAAAAATGGGAACATTAATATTTCCTTGATAAAAACGCCATTTGAGGTCCAAAATATTGTACTGTCCTCTACTGTCCTGGTTCTTTTACCAGTGTTACCAGCGGTGCCACGCATCTCAACACTGGAAGCTGGTCCGAAAAATTTAGCTGTCTCCTTAAAGGGATAGTGCCCCCAAAAATGAAAATTCAGCCATTATCTACTCACCCATATGCCGAGGGAGGCTCAGGTGAAGTTTTAGAGTCCTCACATCACTTGCAGAGATCCAAGGGGAGAGGAGGTAGCAACACAACTCCACCTAATGGAGGCTGACGGCGCCCCAGATTCAAACGTCCAAAAACACATCATTGAAACCACAAAATATCTCCATACTGCTCGTCCGTAGTGATCCAAGTGTCCTGAAGCCCCGACATAAAAAGTTGTTTGGAAAAGCCTCATTTGAACTCTGTTTTTAGCCTCATTGTAGCCTGTGGCTCTGACTGTTAACTTTTTATGTCAGGACGAGCAGTATGGAGATATTTTGTGGTTTCAATGATGTGTTTTTGGACGTTTGAATCTGGGGCGCCGTCAGCCTCCATTAGGTGGAGTTGTGTTGCTACCTCCTCTCCCCTTGGATCTCTGCAAGTGATGTGAGGACTCTAAAACTTCACCTGAGCCTCCCTCGGCATATGGGTGAGTAGATAATGGCTGAATTTTCATTTTTGGGTGCACTATCCGTTTAACTGGCAACCTGTAGCTTTTCAGACCCTCTCCAGTGGCTCCCTGTCGCTTTGTCATTGTTGTAGGCCCAAAGTGTTGTAGGCCCAAAGTGATAATTGCATACTACAGCTGGAAAATATGTGCAGCCTATACATTGAATTTAAAAAAAAGTTTTAATGTTTCATCCACTGAAATGTGCGTCATTCGTCTACAATGACCTTTCTGTAAGAATTCTGCTGAAGTTCAGTCGCGGTGGCTGCCTGGAGTTTCTCCAGCAAGCCTAGTTATGGATTCTAAATCCAAAAACAGAAATGCCTTGGAGGAAAATAGAGGATTTAATAGCATGTGGACAGATTAATTTGCTTTCAGCACCAATGTTGCAAAGTTAAAGTACTAAATAATTATAAACAGCCCACTGTAGAGCAGCCACCTTGTTGTAAATCATCTAAATGAATGCTCATATAGACCTATTCGTTCTGTTAATGGGCTAATTTAGACTAAATGCTGTTACCTTTCTTTTAATAGCCTTCACTTTTTAGTTCTACTCGGGGGGGATGTTTAATAGACCAGAGGTGGGGGGTCTTAAGGATGTAGAGGGAATGTATCAGACCAACATATGCAATAAACTGTCAGGATTTAAAAACTAAAAGAAAAAAATTAAAATTGATTATAACACAAACAGGAAGCTAATAAAGGGCCTTTAAAACCGGAGTAATGTTCTCTCAATGTTCATGAGTCAGGAACAGGTGGAAAAAAGGTTTTGCAGGATGATTTTTCTAAGATCCCTAAACAAAACATTTGTAGAAAGGGTTTGAAAAAACTTTTGCCAGGAAAAAAATAGTTTTGCTGGGATCATTTTTCAAAGTGTTTGTTGTTGTAATACTCATATCAGCCACTAGAGGCTGAAGTGCACCACGATCATGTGTGTGTTATGTGTTAGCAAATTATTATAACATTACTGTTATGTCTTTTGGCTAGAAATGTCTATTTATCAATCTGTACCTGTGTATATACTGCTTCTGTATGTATTTAGATGAGGGGTTATAGTCCCTCCTACTTCAGCCTTTGTGGCCATAATGAGTATTACAGCACACAACATGTTTTATAGATAGAAAAAAAATAAGGAGCTTCCTCACTTGCCTCTCAGACCTTCCGTAACATTCTGACAAAAATGCTACAAAAACCCTTTGGTGCTGAAAACATCACTAAGCTCTAACTGAATATCATGTATCTGTGTTTGCAAACGAAGAGGTGGATGTTGGGAAGGACGAGGAGTTCACCGTCTCCACTCGAGATGCAGGAGGTCAGGGCAAACTTGACGTCAAGATCACCTCCCCGTCCCGTCGACCAATCCCCTGCAAGCTGGAGACAGGCACAGCCAATGAGGTGCACACAGTGAAGTACATTCCCCCCGAGGAGGGACAGTACAGAGTAGACATCAACTACGACGGAAACCCTGTGCCAGGAAGTCCGTTTACTGTGGAGGGCGTCATGCCACCTGACCCTTCAAAGGTCAGTTAAAGACCATCTTTTAAGATTCACTCAGAATGAAGTATGTTTCATAAGTTTCACTTAAGTAAAGGCCTTCGGAATTATACTTAAACTAAGCAGCTTTATCCTTAAAACCTCCAACAAACTCATTAAAATCTTTCTCAGTCCCAGTAGATCTTTCTTGGTCCAACTAAACCTTTCTTGGTCCCAGTATACCTTTCTTGATCCAACTAAACCTTTCTTGGTCCCAGTAAACCTTTCTTGATCCAACTAAACCTTTCTTGGTCCCAGTAAACCTTTCTTGATCCAACTAAACCTTTCTTGGTCCCAGTATACCTTTCTTGATCCAACTAAACCTTTCTTGGTCCCAGTAAACCTTTCTTGATCCAACTAAACCTTTCCTGGTCCCAGTATATCTTTCTTGATCCAACTAAACCTTTCTTGGTCCCAGTATACCTTTCTTGATCCAACTAAACCTTTCCTGGTCTCAGTAGATCTTTCTTGGTCCCAGTAAACCTTTCCAGGTCTTCTAGGACACCTTTTTTGGTTCAGCTAAACCTTTCCTGCTCTCAGTAAACTTCTATTGCTCGGTTTAACCCTTTTTGGTTATTAACAAGAGTCACTGGGTCTGTGACGTCAATAATCACTCCATGCTGCATCTGGTTTAGCTTCTGAGATTGTATGTGAACTCCTTCAACGTGTCCTTGTGTCTCACCTCTCTTGCCTTTTTACCGTCCAGGTCCGAGCCTATGGTCCTGGTCTTCAGGGTGGTGTTGTGGGTAAACCAGCCCCCTTTGCCATTGACACAAAGGGAGCCGGTACTGGTGGTCTGGGCCTGACGGTGGAGGGACCCTGTGAGGCCAAGATTGAATGCCAGGACAATGGTGACGGATCCTGCTCCGTGTCCTACCTGCCCACCGAGCCCGGTGAGTACGCCATCAACATCCTGTTTGCAGACCAGCACATCCCTGGGTCCCCCTTCAAGGCTGTGGTCCAGTCAGTGTTTGACCCCAGCAAGGTGACGGCCAGTGGGCCCGGCCTGGAGCGAGGGAAAGTCAACGAGGATGGATCCTTCACGGTGGACTGCTCTAAAGCCGGAGAGGCCGAACTCACCATTGAGATCATCTCAGACTCTGGAGCCAAAGCTGAAGTTCACATCCAAAACAACAGTGACGGAACCTACTCCATCACCTACATCCCAAAGTTCCATGGCATGTACACCATCACCATCAAGTATGGAGGACACACAGTGCCCAAGTTCCCCACCCGACTACAGGTGGACCCAGCTGTTGACACCAGCGGGGTGAAGGTACACGGACCAGGAGTGGAACCCAGAGGTGAGGACTGGAAGATGTTTTCTAACCAGTAACAAGGTGGTTTATATAATTGAACATCAACACATACAACAAATCAAAGAGACAAGAGAAAGAAATGAGAGCATTAATATTCTGTTTGTGTGTTTGTTTTGTCTCTGCAGGCGTCCTGAGAGAAGTGACCACACATTTCATCGTGGACGCCCGGGCGCACTACAAGAGCGGCGGCAGCCGAATCAAAGCCTGCATCTCCAACCCATCAGGCGCCAACACAGACGCCTACATCACCGACAAGGGAGACGGGACCTACAGAGTGGAGTACACGCCGTACGAGGACGGTGAGACTCTAAACTTTTCTGTGTGTTGTTGTGTTTGAGCTGAACAGTTTTCAGTGAACTGAGCTGATCGTCAGGAACAGAGTCTCAGGCCGCAGGAGGTCTGCTGCTGTTTTATGGAGGTTCTTTTTCCACAACAACATTATAACGTTGAAATGAAAGTGGTCTGTGGTTTCATAAAGCTTCTGTTTGTCCCTCGGCCACAGTAAAGAGAGGGAGGCAAGCGAAGCATCTGTGGCTTCAACAATGAAACTCTCAGAATAATTTCATCATGTTTACGACTCTAAATGTGGTCACATGACTCCAGCTCCTGATGCTGTTTGTTACAGACTGCACATGTAAACAACACAGAGCTGCACCGTCAGAATCAAAACAAAAACATGTTGGAATTTAAATTTAAAGCCTGGTTTAAATCCCAGACACATTCCTGCCCAGGTTAGTGTTTGTTTCCATCAGTGATCCTTTAGTTTTAATGATGCTAACATGAGAAGTCACGTGGACAGCTCTGTGCTCCTACAGCCGCCCTGACCTGACAGTGGAGGATACAGTAATGTGACAGCGACAGACGTGTGACAGTATAGAACTGTACATGAGGTGAGATTAACGAAGCAGTGAGGTCTCTAACTGAGGTGGAGCAGAGTGTGAGGGTGGAGGGACGGGCGGCTGGTATTAATAGCTGCAGTCTCTGCTGGCAGCAGATGGTTTTCCACTGATAGTAATGTGTGACATGTTGGAGCCTGGTGCATTGTGGGACAGAAATACTCTTCCCTGTGGAGGCTTCAGTCAGACTGGGATTTTCATCTCTTGTCTCTCTTAAACACACAGACATGCACTTCTAGGTTTGTAGCTGACAGTTGTTGGTTTAAAATATCAGACTAATATTCAGAGTTCCTCTATAGCTCCACCATCAGCTCAGAACTGGGGTTATGTTCGGTGACTCCCAGTGTCAGTGGGAGAAAATTAGGTGTTGTAGTGTCTGTGTGTGTGTGTTTAGTTAGGCCTCCATGAATAGAGCATCAAACAAGACATTTAAGGAGTCTCTGAGCTGCTCGAGTTGAAAAACCTTCAACTCAAAGCGGAAATACGCTCCACGCCATCTCTTTTTTAGTCATCTTTGTTCCCATCGTCCAATTGTACAATCTGAGAGGTGGGCCCGAGTCATCCTAAAAACAGATCTCTGTTTATCTGACCCCATGTGTGTGTGTGTGTGTGTTTGTCAGGTAAACGGTCAGGTGCTGAAAGTTCCACATTAAACTGGTGTGTCCATCTGCAGGTTTGCATCTGATTGAGGTCTTGTTTGATGACGTCTCGGTACCTAAGAGTCCCTTCAGGGTGTCGGTGACGGAGGGCTGTGATCCCAGTCGAGTCCGAGCCTACGGTCCAGGCCTGGAGGAGGGACTGGTGAACAAACCGAACCGCTTCACCGTTGAGACCAGGTGAGTCGTTCTTAACCAGTCAAACAAATCTGAATGTTTCAGACTGATTTATCTCTAATATCTCTGACCTCCTTGTTATACCTGCTCTCCTCGGTTGCACCCTCAGAGGTGCTGGCACCGGAGGTCTCGGCCTGGCCATCGAGGGTCCATCTGAGGCCAAGATGTCATGTAAGGACAACAAAGATGGCAGCTGCAGTGTGGAGTACATCCCCTTCACTCCTGGAGAGTATGATGTCAACATCACCTTCGGAGGCCTTCCTATCCCAGGTGATGGATCCAACCCCTCCAGACTTTATAGATTCGTCACATAGTTCAGGTTCAGCCGTGACTAATGTCCAGCCTCCTGTTTATTTTTCAGGGAGTCCATTTCGGGTCCCAGTGCGAGAGCTGGTGGATCCCAGTAAGGTGAAGTGCTCAGGTCCCGGACTGGGAAGTGGAGTGCGAGCACACGTCCCTCAGACGTTCACTGTGGACAGCAGTAAGGCTGGTGTGGCCCCGCTGGAGGTCCAGCTGTATGGACCCACAGGTGAGACGACCCTGATCTGTTCTCTTAGACCTGAGAGTGTCTTCAGGGTTTGTCTATCACGGCTGCTTTCACACTGGCAGCTCAGTCTGCAGCCCTCAGAGGTCACTGGAATATTTGGTTACTTATTCCAAAATGGGTCCGGATGTGTTTTACCATTTACATCCGCCCCTAATTCAGGGTAAGCCAAGTCACAAACATGCACAATTTGCTGCAGATGTTTCTTGTGAAGGTGGTCTACCTTCGCTAATCTAGAACCGTCTAATCATAAAGAATTAAAGCATCTTTATGAAACAAAAAAACCTGCACAAAGGCGACACATTATCTCAACGTCCTCAAATGCGGTTGAGACTGATACCTGCCCTCTCTGATGACTTGTGTCCTGGGATCCTCTTTCGTTGCAGATGTTTGTGACCTGCAGGTTGTGGCACTTATCTTCGCTACTTCTTTGTCAAACTTTGATTGCATAGATTTGAAAAAATGCAGAAAATTGAACCGGCTTTGAAAACTTTAAAGAAGGATGAAAGGTTTGCGGTCAGTTTAAGTTAACATAAAATCTGGACCTTGTGTGCAAAGTTCTTAAAAATCCACAACTGTGAAACTTTGCTCTTCAGGCGTGGCCGAGCCGATCAGCATCACCGACAACGGCGACGGTACTCACACAGTCAACTACACTCCTGCCAACGACGGCCCGTACACGGTGTGTGTGAAGTACGCTGACCAAGAGGTCCCTCGGAGGTCAGTACCCAACAGACACTTATCTAAAGGAGTCTCTATCGTCGTGGTTCAGGTCTCACCTTCCAAACTATCTCCTCTCAGTCCGTTTAAGATCAAGACGTTACCAGCTCACGACGCCAGTAAGGTCCGAGCCAGCGGCCCAGGTCTGAACGCATCCGGAGTTCCGGCCAGTCTGCCTGTGGAGTTCACCATCGATGCCAGAGACGCCGGCGAGGGACTGCTCACTGTTCAGATCCTGGTGAGTCACAGAGTCCTGACTCTGACTGAAGCAGCTCAGGACTCGGCCTGTATCATGTCTGTGATGTCTTCATTCATCTGCATCTTGAAAGCTGTAGTTACGAGATGAGCCAACTCAAATTCAAAGGTCAAATATGAATTCTGATTTTGTAAATAAGCCAAATAACAAATCTGTAACCAGGGGCTTAAATTGTACCTCTAGTAGTTTGCTGATAACAAACCATCCAGTTTAGTGAGATACATTTGCAGGCTGGTAGCAGCATGTTTGAAGCTCGCATGTCTCTGGTTAGCCTCAGTGTGTAGCCAGCCAGTCCCAAATCCTCTCCTTTCATGACTTCAGCATTCAGTAGCTTCTTCTGTTATTCGGCCACGCAGCGTTCTCTACACAAACCTGAGAGGGAAATCAAAATGTTATTTTGTGCCTGTTGCCCACAAACAGGTCGTATCATCTGTTTGTGATCTCACAGATTTTTATTAAACTGCCCAGAAAGATCAAATGTTTTAAAAGCAGCATCTGCACAGACTGCACGGCTTCCCTGTGAGTCTGTGGAAATGTTGAATTTAAACATTCTTTAATTTAAACATCTCTCAAGACCGACAGAATAAAGTGTCGCCATCGTACGTTTCTGCAAACCACAAATATGTTACATTGGTACGTTTCATACGCATCATATCAACGTTTCTAAAGTGCCGTACTGTCTGAGCTGACTGTCATCAAGAGGTGGAGGGGACGGTGAATGGTGTGACTCTTCGGAGAGACACCTGCCAAGCTGCAGACACTGTTCAACACCAACAACTGAACTGGCTGTGTTTTAGCGAGTCATTGCAGTGTGTCCTGATGCTTTTCAGCCACTAAGCTTTGGTGTTTCTTTGGACCTGTCACTGTTTTTCTTGCCAGGAAAGTGTCACTAAAAGCAGTTGGTTTTAGATAAGTCATTACTGTGTTTACAGCAACTTTCCAGCTCCCAAACCTTGTGTTTTTGGGGGATGAGTTTGCTGTTTTTCTTGCCAGTATAGTGCCACAAAAAGCCGTTGGTTTTAAGTGAGTCATTGCTGTGTTTCCTGCAGCTTTTAAACCGTCCCAAACTCTTGTGTTTTTTGGGGGCCAGTCACTGTTTTCCAGCATGGATGGTGCCATTAAAAGCCGTTGGTTTTAAACATATCATCACTGTGTTTCCTGCAGCTTTTCAGACCCCAAACATTGGTGGTTTTTTTGGGACCTGTTGCTGTTATGTCGCTGTATGATGCCACAAAAAGCGATTTTTGTTTGTTTTGTTTTTATTTTAGCGTTTTAAGCAAGTCATTTCTGTGTTTCCTGACGCTTTTTAGACCCCAGACTTTGGTATTTCATTGGGACCCATAGCTGTGTTTCTTGCTGGGATAGTGCCACAAAAAATCATAATTTTCTTTCCGTTTATAAACCAAACACACAGCGTGACAAACAAATCTTTGTAAAGTTTAAATGTACCTGCAACAGAATGACGTACAAATGTAACAAATCTTTAGTTTGCTGAAATGACATCATTTATTCTGCCGACTGGGTTAGAAAACAACATTTTGATTTTTCCTGATTGTTGATAAAGCTTTGTGCTGAATCAGAGTAACATCATCATCATCATCATCATCACTTCAGGCTTCAGATCCATCAGGTCAGACTGGATGTGTAATCAGACACAGATCATAGAGATGTATCTTCCTCCTGGACCCTGGTCTTCATCTGCTCCTGTCTGAACTGTTGTTGTCTTACTGACTCTTTTAACCCCTGATTCAACCTCTCCATGTCACTTCCTGTTTCCCCCGGCGGGGGCTTGTTGCTGCTGCTGCTGCTGCAGGGTCCTGATGGGTGCAGGCGCGAGGCCTCAGTGTTTGTGGAGGACTGGGGCAGGAGGGTGTGGGAGACACATATAGTAAAGAAAACCATCCCCTTCAGTATTCATAAGAGAGGCTGTGTAAGGCCTGCACTCTCTCCTCCGTCACCTCCCCCCCTCCATCACCTCATGTCTCCCCTCCTCCCCTCCTCCCTGACTCCTCGTCTTCTCGTTCACTTTAAATCTTCCTTTTAATCAGTTTAAGAGGAAATCATCCAGATGTGTTCAGACCAGATGAAAGCTAATATTTGCCTGTGTGAAAACAGTCGCTGCTGAGCCAGCTGTGCTAACGTGCTAACTAAGGCAGCTAATGCTAATATTTGTGCTAACTTGGTTTGTAGTAAACAGGGTTTGCACGAGGTGCCTGAGGTGCTTCAAATTTTAGTAAAAAAAATCATGTACTGGAATTCCTTGAAAAGAGCCCCTTTTTTATGAAGTGCTGAAAAAGTCCTTGAAAATCAAATAAAACACAGAACAATGTTTTTGTTCAAGTCAGTGTCATTAAAGTCTTCAGTACTCCGTCAGCTTTTTCTTTTTATACCTCCGTGCTGGAGAGAGCCGTAGCCAGAGGCGTTATGTTTTCAGATCGTCTGTCCATATGATATCTCAAGAACATCCCAAAGAAATTTCTTTGAATTTGGCGCAAACGTGGACTGAAGAATAAACTGATTATAATTTTGTGGTTGAGGGTCAGTGTGACCTTGCATTTGCCTCATTCTCATGAATGTGAAATCTCAAGAACACCTTTAAGGATTTCCTCAGATTTGGCACAAACGTCCACTTGGACTGAATTTAGATTTTGGTGGTCAAAGGTCAGTGTGACCTCACAAACATGTTTTTGGCCATAACTAAAGAATTCAAACACTAATTCTGACAAAATTTGACCCAAATGTCTGACAGGATAAAATAATGAAGGTCAAAAGGTCAAAGGTCAGCTTGACTGTGACATCATCATGTTTTAACGTCATATCTCAGGAACAGAAGGGGAGACATTTGGTCAGATACTGAATTGGTGACTCTAATCTTGAAACTGTGCTGATTGTATAGATCTTCTGTGTGTGAAGCATCCATGTTTTCACTGACATGGATGGAGACTGTCAGAGACACTGGACTGGTGGGCGGAGTCATACAACCACAGGGTGGACTGGTGGGCGGAGTCATACAACCACAGGGTGGGCTGGTGGGCGGAGTCATACAAACACAGGGGGATTGTAGTTTTAAATTCTGACGAGTCACCAGGGTGCACTCTCCTGCCCGACATCATAGTTTATTTTTGCGTCGCTCAAGCCCTGGCGAAACCAGAAGGCCAATGTTAACACGGCAAAACTTGACTCGGTTTGTGATCCCACTGTGTAAAAACTTCGCTTCATGTTGGGTCTGAATGCGTTCAGAGACCAGTGAGGAACCTGCCGTCGTGCTCTTGAGAGCTGGCACAGAAAAGGCACATGAGTGGCGCCCACACGTGACCTCGAGTTCTCCAGGCGGTTACAGACACAGCACGTGTACAACATCTTGTGCAGCAGTAGAGCAGAATCCCTTCAGTCAGTCAGCTGATGATCAAACATCCATTATTTAAACTAAAATGTTTTTAAGTTCTTTATACACAGAGACACTATAAGCACCTTTAATATCAGGGTAGAAATATCAAACAGATCCATGTCCCTCCTCCTCCTCCCCTCTGTGGTCTCCATGTGAACTGACCTCCATCAGTTTGTTTAACCAGCTAACAGACAGATGTGGTTTTCAGTCCTCCACTAACCAGAGTGATTCATAAACATTCTTCTCCTCCTCCTCTTCCTCTGCTGCGGTGGTTAGAGTTAGATCCTGTGTGCTGATGTTGAAGAACTTGAAATGTACTGTGAACACCACTGGTCTCAAACATCAGCAGTCAGAGAGCCTCTCTGCATTACACACAGTTAAACTGTCCTAGCGTCTAACAGGTTACAGTTTCAAACGCCAGCGTTCACTGTGACACAGGCACAAAGGTTTACGTCTGGATTTTAAGAACTGATATCGGATTATTCAGAGAGAAATCAGGATGAATCAGACAATGATTCACACGGTTCAGTCAGAGACCACTGATGTACTTCACAGTACTTCACCTCACAGAAAGATGTTTCCTGTGCCCTTCAAATATACTTCCTGACCTTGTCCCCGTGTGTGTCCAGGATCCGGAGGGAAAACCCAAGAAGGCGAACATCCGGGACAACAGAGATGGGACGTACACGGTGTCCTACGTACCGGACATGACGGGACGTTACACCATCACCATCAAATACGGAGGAGACGAGATCCCGTACTCACCCTACCGTATCCACGCCCTGCCCACCGGAGACGCCAGCAAGTGTCTGGTCACAGGTCAGACTCCGCCCACCTCTTACTCCGGCAGCCAATCAGATTTCAGCACCTGTCACAGCATCACTGACTCTGTTGTTGTTTCCTACAGTGTCGATCGGAGGACACGGACTGGGTGAGTCGAGTTTACTCTGCGCTGCTCTGATGATACAGAGTGTGTGTGTGGTGATGTGTGTGATAATATGTGTGTGATAATGTGTGTGTGTGATAATGTGTGTGTGTCATGATGTATGTGTGTGTGTGTGTGATGATGTGTGTGTGTGTGTGTGTGTGTGTGTGTGTGTGATGATGATGTGTGTGATAATGTGTGTGTGTGTGTGTGATGTGTGTGTGTGTGTGTGATGATGTGTGTGTGTGTGTGTGTGTGTGTGTGTGTGTGTGTGTGTGTGTGATGATGATGTGTGTGATAATGTGTGTGTGTGTGTGTGATGATGTGTGTGTGTGTGTGTGATGATGTGTGTGTGTGATGGTGTGTGTGTGTTCAAGCTTATAACTGCAGGAAAATATCTTCTATTAACAATTAGATTGTCGGTCAAAATAAACAAAACCAAGATGATGAAAACTTCCTTTTATAAGATTTTATTTTTATTTAGTTTATTATAATTATTCATTTATTATTTTTGTTTTTCTAGTTCATTTTAATTTTATGATTTTATCCTATCATTCCTATTTTTTATTTTATTTCTTTACGCACTTTTAATTTTAATTTATTATTTTGTTTTAATTTTTGTTGTTTTCTTTTTATTTAGTTTTGCTTTGTTTTATTTTATTTTGTCTTGTTATGTTTTAATTTATGTTTTTGAATTATTTTTATTTTTTCATTTTATTATGTTTTGTTTGTTTTATTTTACTGTATTTTTTATTTTGAGTTTTTTATTATCATTATTATTTTATTTGATTTTCCTTGTTTTGTTTTACTTTATTTTATTTCATCTGCTTTGTTTTATTTTTTTGTTTTATTTGATTTTTTTTTATTTTAGTTTGTTGTGTTGTATTCTGTATATTTTATGTTGTTTTTCTTTATGTTATTTTATTTTTTATTTCTTAAAATTTTGCTCCATTTTTTTTGTTCCATATGTTTAATTTTTATTTGTTTGATTTGCTTTGTTTTTGGTATTTTATTTTGTTTTGTGTTGTTTTCTTTTCTTAATTATTTGAATTTGTTTTAATTTTATTTTGTTAGTTTAGTTTGACATACAGCAGTAAACGTGTCTTTAAGCACCAGCTCAGCTCAGATGATCATATCCATAATAAAGATGATTCACTCTAACTCGCCTCCTGATTGGTCGTCCGTCTTGTCAGGATCAGGTATCGGCCCGACCATCCAGATCGGCGAGGAGACGGTCATCACCGTGGACGCAAAGGCTGCTGGGAAAGGTAAAGTGACCTGTAAGGTGTCGACCCCTGACGGAGCGGAGCTGGACGTGGACGTGGTGGAGAACGCCGACGGGACGTTTGATATTTATTACACGGCTCCGGAGCCTGGGAAGTACGTCATCACCATCCGCTTTGGAGGGGAAAACATTCCCAACAGCCCCTTCCACGTGGTGGTGAGTGACATCACTGAACACCTGAGACACAGGTGTGGTTTGTCGTGAAGGTCGGTGGTTCCTGAGCTTTTTATCGGAACGATTTCAGACGTCTGAGACTCGTTCACACTCAAGATAGAATCCAGAATCCAGATCTGGACCATCTAGAAAAGTCCAGGAACCACTGCACCGTCACCGTCCTAATAATCTCATGGAGACACTTGTGTTTGTGCATGGAGTGTGTGTGTGTGTGTGTGTGTGTGTTTGTGTGTGTGTGTGCTCCCTAAAGGTTGTACCTTGTTCCCCGTCAGGCGAGTGATACCGTCCCAATAATAGAGGAGCCATGTGACAAGCTTCAGTTACAGCAGCCCTACTCGCCCTACGTGGGCTTCTCCCCTCCATGGGTACAACACAGAGTTATTATATATACATATAGATATACTGTAGATATAAATATATACACACACACCTGCTGTCCATTGACACAAACTGTCCTCTTCAGTCTGCAGCTGATCAATAACAACCCAGATTCACTGATAGATTCATTATCAGGCTCAGCATGAAGCTGCATGTTCACTCTGCATGTTCACTCTGCATGATCGTCTGACGCCAGCTGGTGAGGGGGGCGGGGCCTGTCTTCTCTGTGTCAGTGCATCAGCTGCATGAAGTTTACTAGTTCTTCATTATCTGTTGTAAACTAGTGGCTGTTATTTAAGTTAAGACTCTGTAGAGTAAAAAAAAGGAGCAACATTTTCAAACTGCTTTTTTCTTTAAAACTTTAATTCATTTTTGTTGATTTTTAAGTTCATTTTGATTTTATTAGTTTATTACATTATTAGTATTTTTAATTTTTATTTTGTTTTAAAACTTTTTTTTTCATTTTAAATTTTTTAGCGTCATTATTATGACTTTTATTAATGTTGGTTTATTTTGTTTTGTTTCATGTTGTTTTATTTAACTTTATTGCATTTTTATTTAACCTTAGTGTCTCTTTTTTATTTATTTAATAGTATTTAATTTATTATTTTTATTTTGTTTTGTTAGTTGTTTGCTTTTGTGTTTTTTAGGAGAATTGCTTATAATTTTTATTTTCTTTTGATTTATTTTGTTCTGTTTTCTGATGGACTGTTTACAGTATTCAAGGTTTGATTTCCATCATGACCCAGTTAAAAATGGTGTTTAGTCAAACTGGTTTCAGACCAGTCAGCCTCTCTGCCGTCCTGCTGTGCTTCCTCCTCCTCCTCCTCCTCCCTCCTCTCTCTGGACTGTATCCCAGAGTTCACAGTATGGTGACACTAACACCCTCCCTCTGGCTTTGGTTTAGGCCACCGATGATCCCATCAGCCCCGTGGACGGCATGGAGCCGGTGCTCCGCCCCTTCAGTCTGGTCATTCCCTTCACTGTGCAGAAAGGAGAGATCACAGGTAAGAGTCTGTTTACACGTCCATCTGCCAGATCGACAGATTTATGTTTGTTTACCTGTGAGACAGACATATTATTTTCATTGATGAAGATTGTTTGGTTTGCTACAGAGAGGAAGAGTGCATGATGTCATCTTCATTCATAATTACTTGTAAACAATTTGTACATGTTCACTCTGACACAGCCGTGTTGTACAGGTGTAACTAAACATTCAGTTGTTTGTGATTTTAAAGGTTCAGTCTGGTTGTTGTTATTTATTTCTCATGTTTAAACTCACCAGCAACATGTTTGTCCCTCAGCACTGTCTGACAGGAAGGTACAGGTTCCTGCTAAAGGTCTTAAAAACACAGATCTGTAGTTTGTTCAGTCGTTTCTTCAGACAGATGCTGACTGGAGTTTTTTATCAAACTAACAGGAGGAACCAGTGACTCTGTTGGGGACTATTTTCAGCGGCGGATTAATATAGAGTGTAGAGTGCTGTAAAGAGTGTGTGTCAGCAGGACAGTGTATAACACAAACTACAGGGTGTGTTTGTGCATAAACCAGTCTGTGATTTGTCCTCCAGGTGAAGTACGAATGCCGTCTGGTCGAACCGCCGCTCCTCACATCACCGACAACAAGGACGGCACCGTCACTGTGAAATACTCCCCGACTGAACGAGGCCTGCACGAGATGGACATCAAATATGATGGAAGCCACATCCCAGGTGATGTCACGACGTGTTTTTAATTCACCTGCTTTTTTCTTTTCAGGCTCAGCCGGAGAAACGAGGATGACTTCAGTGTTTGGAGACAAATATCAGAGTATCATCTGCAAACAGTCTGACTGCAGGCTGAATCTGTCCTGAACTCTGGCTGCACCTGTTTATAATGTTCATTCTGCGTTTCTCTCCGTTACAGGAAGTCCACTCCAGTTCTACGTTGATGCCATCAACAGTGGTCACGTGACAGCATACGGCCCCGGGCTGAGTCACGGCACGGTGAACAGACCGGCTACCTTCACTATTGTCACTAAAGACGCCGGAGAAGGTATCAGTACCAAAACACGGTGTGTTAATTGGGTTAGGTTTGTCAGAACCTCAGCTCCATTCAGTGAATCACCATGGTGACACAGACTTGGTTGTAAATAGGGAAGGTATCTCAACAAAGTATCACAGGAAAGGGAGAGATCATGCCCCTGAGTAGCTGCAAGACTTTACTTTGGAAGATTTTTTTGGAATTAGCAACTTAACACAGGTAAATAAAAATCTAGAAACTGTTGATAGTGAATTGGAACAGTGTTGTTAAACAGAGAAACTGTGATGAGCAGAGAGATGAGTGTGACATGTTGTTGCTGCAGTGATTAGTGCTGCTCACCTTTATATTAGGGACCATCCTTCACCTGTTCTCTGTGTGCAGGCGGTCTGTCTCTGGCTGTGGAGGGTCCGTCTAAAGCAGAGATCAGCTGTAAAGACAACAAAGACGGGACCTGTACCGTGTCCTACCTGCCCACCGCACCTGGAGACTACAACATCATCGTCAAGTTTGACGACAAACACATCCCCGGCAGCCCCTTCACTGCCAAGATCACCGGTACTCAGACTCTGTGTGTGTGTGAGATCACTGCAGATGGGAAGTTAAATTTGTTTCTGGAGCCAGACAAACTTGTGATGCTATTAACTCTTTTTTTAAAGTATGTTTAGACATATTATGAAGACCATAGAGAGAACATTGTGTGGGAGACACCGGTTGAGTATTCATGAGTCCACGTGTTAAGTGTAAACACCTCCCACTCCTTCACATTTAAACTCATTAATTGTTAAACACAAGAGTAAAATTCAGACCCTCAGCTGCAGCTCAGCGCAGACGTATCAGTAGTGATAACAGACTGATGTGTTACAGCCTGGTGCCAGTTATATTCTGGAGTCCCCCAGGGCTCAAGTTTTCTAAATAAATGCTTCACTTTATGTACAGTCATGGTATTTAATTTGACTTTATGCAGACGACACTCCGTATTGTCTTCCTGTAACAGACAAAAAATATTTAAAGTCTTTACAGTCCTCTGCAAATGAAATATGGGATGTCCTCCATTTTCCTTCAACTAAACTCGGATAATTATTTATTTAGCCACTTGCGTTCCCGTTGCTATTTAAATGTATATTTTGATATGAAAGGTTTCTGTCTGAAATAAACTGTTAACATTTCTGTATTGAGAAAATTATTTGACATAAGTTTAAAATTTTACTCTGCTTGTTGTCATCAACCTGAATGATATTTTCCACCATGTTTTAGTTTTCTCTATAGGCAGCCTTTAATAGGTTTACCTTTTTATATTAACGTCATATTATATTTTACAGCCTCATTATCCGACATAATTACTCATCACCTCTGTCTAGATGTTGAGCTTCATTGTTTTATTTTGATGCGATTGATCTCTAGGTGACGACTCCATGAGAATGTCTCAGCTTAACGTCGGCACGTCAACAGATGTGTCCTTAAAGATCATGGAGACGGACCTGAGCAGTCTGATGGCGAGCATCAGAGCACCGTCTGGAAACGAGGAGCCGTGTCTGCTGAAGAGGCTGCCCAACAGACACATCGGTCAGTCTGGGATCATCACGTTCAGATACCCTGTTCAACATTTCAGGCTCACTGAGAACGCTAGCTTTACTTAACGTTTATGGTCTCTTTCCAGCCGTAGCTTAAAGCTAAGAGCTAACTTTAATTAGCTTACCTTACAAACATTATATGTGGCAAATATATATATATATTTTGACATAAACTCCAGTTCAGACCAAAGATCGGCGACAAGACAAAACCTGACACTCAGCTGGTGACAGATTTTAAGAAGCTACAAATTATATTCAGCCACACAATGATGAAAAGCTGCAAATCAGAACGGAAGCACAGAGAGTCGTTGACTAGAGATGATACGGCGTCTCATGGTGGTCACTTCCTGTCGACGTTACAGATCAGAAGCGCAGAGAGTCGTTGACTAGAGATGATACGCCGTCTCGTGGCAGTCACTTCCTGTCAGCGTTACAGATCAGAAGCACAGAGAGTTGTCGACTAGAGATGATACGCCGTCTCATGGCGGTCACTTCCTGTCAACCCCCAGCTTTTTACAATGTTACAGAACGGTACGTTCAATAGTAGTTTGTTTCAACTTGTCTCGTCGTGAAACTTTGGTCTGAACTGGAATTTTATCAACAATCAGCGATGACTTTAGCTGTCAGTCAGTAATAAGTGGTTTACATGGAAATCAGCCTCGTGTCATTCCTAGTTTCGGACTTGGATTTGACTTGACTGGTTTGTCAAACAATGACTTCAGCCTACTGAAAGAAATAACTTTCAAGTCAAACCTGGCAGCACCAGTTTGACAGACAGACGAACAACAGAACAAAATTATATCCAGTTCGTGTTTCTGTTCCTGCTCCTCCTGCCTCCAGGGATCTCCTTCACTCCAAAGGAAGTAGGCGAACACGTGGTGAGCGTGAAGAAGAACGGGAAACATGTGACCAACAGCCCCTTTAAAATCATGGTGGGTCAGTCGGAGATTGGAGATGCCAGTAAGGTGAAGGTGTACGGTCAGGGGCTGGTGGAGGGACACACCTTCGAGGTGGCAGAGTTCATCGTCGACACCAGGAACGCAGGTACTGTTCAAAAACTTTATTTGAACTGCAAGTTGATTCATATCCATCTTATTAAAATCACTGCTGATGGAAAATTCATCTTTAATACAGACAGTCCATTTATCTGACCCCGACCTGATGATGTCATCATATCAGATCTTTGCATGTTGTAAACATCTTTTTTCATTTAATTTCTCACAGTCCTCTCATCATGTGATGTTTATAGTTTAAAACAAACGTTCAGATAATCAGTTTTCCTCCAGTCAGCTGAAACAGAAGATGTGACTTTGTACATCACCATTGTCCCCGTCTTCCTCTCTGCCTTCAGGTTATGGCGGTCTGGGCCTGTCCATCGAGGGTCCCAGTAAGGTGGACATTAACTGTGAGGATGTGGACGACGGGACGTGTAAAGTCACTTACTGTCCAACTGAGCCTGGAAACTACATCATCAACATCAAGTTTGCCGATCAACACGTTCCAGGTACGAACGACTGCACTCATATCATCTCTGATTATTGATGATTAGATCTGACCAGCAGAGGGCCTTTGGTTTAATTTCAGTTTCATGAAATCCAACCTCAGGTTGTTAAAAACAATCTGGATGTTTTTGTGACGAGAGAATATTTTGGTCCCAACAGGAAGTCCGTTCACAGTGAAGGTGTTTGGTGAAGGCCGGATGAAGGAGAGCATCACCAGGAAGCGTCAAGCTCCCTCCATCGCCACCGTGGGCAGCACCTGTGATCTCAACCTCAAGATACCAGGTGAGCTGTGACATCACTGTCTCCTCCACCTGTCCCCTCCTACTGTCCTCTCTGCTCCCTCCTCTTCACCTCCTTCTGTGTCCCTTGTTTCCTACTTCCTCCTCGCTGCTTTCAGGGAACTGGTTCCACATGGTGTCGGCTCAGGAGCGTCTGACACGGACGTTCACCCGCAGCAGTCACACCTACACTCGCACCGAGCGGACGGAGATCAGTAAGACCAGGGCAGGAGAGACCAAGAGGGAGGTGAGGGTGGAGGAGAGCACTCAGGTGGGAGACCCCTTCAGAGACGTGTTCGGAGACTTCCTGGGACGTGAGAGTCTTAGCGGATTCAGTGGCACCCGACCGCCGCCACTGCAGGACGGTGTGTGTGTAGACCGGCCGTGTGTGTTCAGAGTTTCTAACTTTACTGGCAGAATGCAGGAGCAGCTCCTCACTGAGCCGACATGTGTTTGATGTTCTGCTAATCACTAATCAGAGTGTTGTGGTGGTGGAGAAGTCCAGAAACGTCTAACCTCGCTGTGACGTCTGACTTCATGTTGACGCATGTTGTGTGACTGCAGTGTGACGGCTGTGTGTTTTTGTGGTCGGCAGGTTTCTGTGGCGTCAAAACAACTTTGAATTTTTCACTTTTATGTCTCAGATAGCTGCAGCCAGAAGCATTATGTTTTCAGGTTGTCTGTCTGTCCATCCGTCCGTCAGTCTCATGCTCCTGATGATATGATATCTCACAATCAATCAATCAATCAAACTTTATTTATATAGCGCCTTTCATACATCAAAAATGCTAAAAACATACAAAAAAAACACAGTGTGGAAATAAGAACAAAAAAAAAACACCTCAGCACATAAGCAACATAATAAGACATTACAACAAAACTCAAAGACTTGCACATATGAGAAGGCGTTGAGTTGGAGGGGGTGTGCGTGTTATATGTGTCTTCATGTGTGTGTATGTGTAAGTCCATGTACTTCATCTCCACTCAGTCCCAACCCATTGTCTCTGCCGTCTGATAACTGATGACGAAGACACGGCCGTTGCCGTGGAGACGATCTCGGAGAGTTCTGATCCAGAAACAAAATTCACAGGAGGAGGGGGTGGTGGGGGGGAGATGGGGCCGGAGCATCTTGTCTGCATAACATCCAGGAGAGAGGAGAGGTGAACAGCCTTGGGAGAGCTGGTTATCTCGGGGAGCCAATGAAGATAACAATTGTTTTGGGTCAGGTCGACACTGCGATTTTTTCGTCTGCCTTTGAGTCTCTCTGAGTCTCCCGGTGGCTTGCTTCCAATACGTCCGAATTGGTGGCCAGTTTCAGCCGAGCCGAGCTGACAATTTCTCCAAGTTGGCATCCATCTTGCGAAGGAGTTCAGGAGTCGCATCCAGCTTGCAATTGAACTCACATATCACTTGAGTCTGAGTGTTGACAGCCCTGCACATTCCCTCAGTCATGACGGGCAGCTTCTCGATTGCCAAAAGTGCTGCCAACGTCTTCTGAACTTTGCGATAGATCAGGAAGCTGCTAACTCCAAACAGCAGAATGCCTGTTATCATAATTCCAATTATGTAGACGTCTTCAACATCCTCAATGGAAAGGATCGACGGGCACACGATCCTCCACTTCTCCCAGGAGTCCATCATGTATCCGGCTGCAAACGTTCTGTCAGGGCAGGCGGGCTCTGCTTTGCCCAGTCTCCTTGTCGAGGGAATTTGGTCAATTGCGTTGAGAGACCAGCTAATCAAATCCATGGTATTTATTAGTTTTCGGGTAGAAATGCAGAGAGAGGCTCCGATAGATCAGACAGAGACAGCACAAGACAAAGAGCAGCAGGCAGGACAGATAGGGGCAGGGAGGGAGCGAGAGAAAAAGCGTCCGCCTTCGTTGAGAGTCAGAAAGAAATTTCTTCAAATTTGGCACAGACATCCACCTGGATGTTTCTAATGCCAAACACTGGCTCTAGAAAGGGACATCCACATTTATACGGCAGCCACCGTAGTTCTCCTGCACGCTTTGCACATGGGAGAAGTTTCAGTTTCAGTTCTGCAACCTCACCACCAGATGTCACTAAATTCCAAACTGGACCTTTAAATTTACATTTTGAATTAATAAAGTGAAATGTTGGGTGGTAATTAACTCATTTGATTATATCCTGTGAAAAAATATTAAAATTGTGAAAGTGTCATTACAGCACACACATTTTTTTGTCTAATTCGCTTTGTAAAAACTGTCCTGGTTGAATCCACACAGAGAATAGAAGTTGTATTTTTAAGTTATAAATATGTAGTCACAAACAGATGGAGACTTCAGGTTAAATAATATTAATCACTAATTTGCATGGCAGTTAATGGTGGCAGGTGTGTGTTAATTTGCTGCATGTTCCACAAACACTCACAGACTCTTTAGACCAAAATCTGTCTGATCCATGTCCATCTTTTCCTCCATCCTCCTCCCTCTCCTCCTCCTCTTTGCCCCTCTCAGGTGAGGCAGGTAACCAGGAGATGACGGCTCAGGTGACGAGTCCTGGAGGAAAGACAGAGGACGCAGAGATCATTAAAGGAGAGGACAGCACCTACAGCGTCCGCTTCATCCCTCAGGAGATGGGAGCTCACACTGTGAACGTTAAATACCGGGGACAGCACGTCCCTGGGAGCCCCTTCCAGTTCACCGTGGGGCCCCTTGGAGAGGGAGGGGCCCACAAGGTCCGAGCAGGAGGGACCGGGCTAGACCGAGGAGTGGCGGGGATCCCAGGTAGGCTGGAAAATGACTTCATTGTCTGACTTATGTGTCTGAGATCTATTTCTTTAAAATGATTCATGCTCTGGTTTTGAGATTAATTTTCCTCTTAAAGTAAACTAAAGTAAAAGTAAACTGTTATGTGTTGTTACGACTCTTCCTCCACATGCTGAACTGAAGGTGATAAATTTGTTGTTTTCCAGCTGAATTCAGTATCTGGACCAGAGAGGCCGGAGCGGGTGGTCTGTCCATCGCTGTGGAGGGGCCGAGCAAGGCCGAGATCACCTTTGAAGACAGGAAGGACGGATCCTGTGGAGTCGCCTATGTGGTTCAGGAGCCTGGTGAGACTCAGTCACACACATTATGTGGACAAAAATTTTGATTCCTTCGTACTCTGTGGAGTTTTATTTAACAAATTGTCCCACGTTTGGTCTGTAGAAGAGAAAAGTGTCCCACTCAGAGTGAATGTTACATGTGGAGTTCCACAGGGCTCAGTTCTGCTCCCACTACCTTTAAATTTATATGTTTTTGCTCAGGGTTTTCCAAAAGCTCAGTGTCCATCAATATGCAGATGACATGAAACACTATACAGACATTGATAGCAATGATCTAAACTTGCTTTACTGCAGTGAACAATGAAACTCTGACATATGTCAATGACTCAGAATTTCCTTCAACTAAATCAGGACAAAACACAGGTCCTAAATTAAACTTGTTTTTATTCTAGGTTTGGATTTTGAGATATGCAGATGTATGAATAATATCTGCCAACAATGTCAGCAATTCAATCACATGAGCACAGTCAAATATTTTATGCAGGATTTTATATTTTCTTCACCATCTAAAAATTAAATTGTTGAGTAAACTGTTGTCACAACTAACGACAATGAAATCTGCAGCTACTGCCAGACTGAAGTTGTTAGAGCAAAAGATATAAAGACTGAATCCCACATGATAAAAATACATTTCAGTATTATAGTTGTTTTCTTAACAAAGGAACAAAGTACGCAAGTTTAGAAAGGAAAGTTATTAAACAACAGATTAAGGCAGATTACATCAAATGTTAAAAGCATTCAAAAACATAAAATGTATTCTGATCTGAGGGAACAAACCAGCAACAAATCAATGAATCAAGATATTTTGAAGCGAGGCCATTTAATGTGTTGAAGTCAGCGGTAAAATATAAAACAAATAAAAGCAGAGTGCTCCAGGGATGATGTTTTTCTGTAGGCCGACCCTGAAGTAAGCATCACCCTGGTTCATTCTTCTGTTTTGGATTAGCGCAGAAAATAAACTCTATGACGAACAAATGTTTTGAAAAAATGGTGTCTGACATTTATAATGAAAACAACAGCGGGCCTAGAACAGATCCCTGAGGAATACCACTGTTATACTGAGCTTCATAAGAACAATGACTTCTGGTTTTTTTTGTTTGTTTTTTTTTAATTGAGCCCTTACCATTTCCTTTGTTGTATTTATTAAGATATTTGTGTATGATTATTTTATATTTCAATAACTGAACAGCACTTTGGTCAACTGAGGTTGTTTTTAAATGTGCTTTATAAATAAAGTTTGACTTGACTTGACTTGACTTAGAGAGGAATGAATGTGACATAATGATGATAAAAAATCATATTCTCAGTCAGCTGTCATCTCTTCTCTCCAGGTGACTATGAGGTTTCCATTAAGTTTAACGATGAACACATCCCAGACTCTCCATTCATCGTGCCTATCGCCACTCTGTCTGATGACGCTCGCCGCCTCACCATCACCAGCCTGCAGGTAAGAACACATCGTCTTTATTCATTGAAATTAAATAGTTTCTACAGAGGCAGCTGAGGTCACTGATGTATGAAGAGTCTCCATGTTAAACCCTCTGAGTGATCTATTATTAGTGTCTAACTGATTTATACTGAGAGTGTATTTCTGTGTTCATATGTGTGTAAATGTGTCTCAGCTGCCATCCTGTTTTAGCTCTGTATATTTGTCACCGGCAGTATTTGTGTTCTTGCTCACAGATGACAGCACAAGTTAGAAATATCAATGTGATGAAGGGACTCCATGCAGAATTGTAGAAAGTGCTGTTAGCTTTGGATAACCGCTGATCAAATGCCTACTTTATACTCGTGCAGTTACCATGACAACGTAAACATAAATATACGTCTATGACAACAGCTGGACTGTGTGTTCAGGGCCCTATTTCAGAAAGCAGGATTAGGCACAAAGGTTGAGGCACAAATTTTTCAGAGGCAGTAGTGTAAGGAGAAAGTGATTAGACCCCATTTGAGTGTCTTATCGTTCCCAGAGGAGTGTCTATGTGAAAGATATTGTTTCATCTCACACTTATTGTATTCACTCTGATGTGGAGATGATAAAAATTGCTTGTGTGGATGGAAGAAGCTGAACGCCTAAAAAGTTCCTACCCACATGGTTTTAATTAGTGACATGAACAGCATACGTAGAGCTGAAAAATAATAGAAATGATCCCCTGTTCTTCTCTTCGTCTGTTCTTCATCAGGAGATGGGTCTGAAAGTCGGACAGGAGGCCTCCTTTGCCGTACAGCTGAACGGAGCCAGAGGGCTGATAGATGCGAAGATCCACACGCCATCAGGAGCCATAGAGGAGTGTTACATCACTGAGCTGGACAGCGGTAAGATCCACACTTTATCGTCAAGTGTTAAAACTGTCAAGTGGAATTATTATTAGTGTCTGACTGGTTTGGGTTTGTAGAAGAAAAGAGCGTTAACATTGGACATACGGTACCACAAGGATCAACTCTGGGTCCTCTGTTTTTCTACATCCCAGTCAAAGTAATATTAGAAGTGGAGGACTGCAGGGCTCAGGTCTTGGTCCACTACCTGTCCATGTCCCACTTTAAGTGAAAATTATGTGTGTCAATATTATGTAAAAGCACAGTTTTAATACCAACTGCCGTGAAGGTTTGGGTTTGTAAAAGAAAAGCGCGATAACATATACCACAAGGATCAGGTCTGCGCCTAAAGTATTGCAGAGAGGAACAATGTTAAAGTGAACTTGTA
The DNA here is from genome assembly GCA_013133815.1 of Cromileptes altivelis. NCBI lineage: Eukaryota > Metazoa > Chordata > Actinopteri > Perciformes > Serranidae > Cromileptes > Cromileptes altivelis. Next base: position 34,892,777 of record CM023152.1, on the reverse strand, counting down.
CTAAAACAGCTGTTTTAACACGTGACTGCAGCCAAAGATTTCACCATTACAGAGCTGATATGTTTTTATAGATGGAACTCATTATGAGTGTCATTTGTAACCCATGTTCCCACAGACCAGCACGCCATCAGGTTCATCCCGAGGGAAAACGGAGTTCATTCTATCGACGTTTGTTTCAATGGCAGCCACGTCCCCGGCAGCCCCTTCAAGATCCGAGTGGGAGAACCAGGACAGGTCGGAGATCCCGGTATGGTGTCTGCCTTCGGACCGGGACTGGAGGGAGGAACCACAGGTATGAAAAATAAACACCTGAAAAACACCTTAATTTAAAAGCCATTAATGAAAACATGGGGTAGATTTTGACGGGTGTTTGTCACGTCTGCGTCCTCCTTCAGGTGTGGCGTCGGAGTTTATTGTGAACACCTGTAATGCCGGCTCAGGAGCTCTATCTGTAACCATCGACGGGCCGTCGAAGGTGAAGATGGACTGTCAGGAGTGTCCAGAGGGCTACAAGGTCTCCTACACACCCATGGCTCCTGGTAACTACCTGATCTCCATCAAGTACGGAGGACCGCAGCATATCGTAGGCAGCCCCTTCAAGGCCAAAGTCTCAGGTGGGTCGAAGGACTGCAGAACCTGCTCGCATTTTTCTGAGTTTTCAGGTCAGTCCTTGAATTGGGGTGCCAAGTGGGTAGAGTGGCTGTCCCAAAATCAGTAAGATAGCAATAAATAGACAGACAGCTTAAACGAAATCAGGATTTCCGATAGAAGTATGTTTTTGGGAGAGACTTAAACAAAGACAGTGTCTCCGCCTGACCGCCTGATATCCTCGGGCAGGTCGTTCCAGAGCGTCAGAGTCCTGATTGCAAACGCTCTGTCCCCTTTGGTCGTCAGTCTGGACTCTGGGACAAGATCTCAAACTACGTAACGGTTCATAAGGGACTAACGGGTCTGAAATGTGAACTGGAGCCATGAGGAACCTTAAAAGTAATTAATAAGATTTTAAAATCGATCCTTAAACAAACAGGGAGCCGATGTAAAGAGGCTGAAAATGGTGTGATGTGGTCGTGCTTCTTGGCTTTGGTTGAAAGTCTTGCTGCTGAGTTCTGAACAATCTGAAGACTTTGCAAGGTTTTTTGATTGAGACATGAATAAAGGCTGTTGCAGTAATCAAGACACGAAGAGATGAGAGCATGTGTAACAGTTCCTGTATCTGTAAAGTTTAGATAGATTTTATTCTAGCAATGTTTCGGAGGTGATAAAAACACGATTGGACAAGTTTAGTGACATGTTGGTCAAAACATCATTTACTATCATTTCCAACAGGCTTTATGTGCTGTGTCAGGTGACCAGTAGATGGCAGTATTTGTTTTGTGATATGCTGTGACCCAGTTACATGGATTTCTGTTTTATTAGAACCAACAGCTCTTAAAGTTTTTTGGGTCAAATCCAGCAGGAGAAACAGACTGAAATTTATCTTCCGTTGTGAGGTCATTATCCTGTGACAGTGCACAAAGCTGCTCAGTATTTTTTGCTCTGTTGCATGTTTGTCAAGAGGAGCCGTGTGGCTGCTGGCTTTTGTTCTCCAAGTGTCCCGAGCACTGGAAAATGTGTCAGTTAATTTGGCCTGAGGAATGTCAGGCATCGGCTGTTGGACCCGTAAAGGACCTGGTATACCTTTACAGCTCTGCAGGAGACAGTCCATCTCAGTTTTCTGGTTGTTGGCAGACGACCAGCCCAGCATCAGTTCTTTACAAGCTGCACACCAAACCCAAAACAAAACTCGTACACACCCATCATAATCTCTAATAATCATTCTTTATAACGCGCTTTTCAAAGTTACAAAGTGATTTATATGTCGACAATTAAAACAGACATTAAAAGGACTGATAAAAGACTCTTGAATGGACAGAAGACCTCAACGTACGCCCTGGTTTGTACGGCACTAAGACATCAGAGATATATCTGGGAGACAGACCATGAGGAGGCTTACAAGTAATCAGTAAAATCTGTTTTAAAACACACTGGGAGCTGCTGTAAAGAGTCTAAAACTGGAGTGATGTGATCACATCTCTGGCAGCTGAGTTCTAAACAGTCTGGAGTCAAGTGATAGGTTCTTGATTCAGGTAAGAAAAAATAGGCTGCTGCAGTGATCCAGGGGTGAAGAGAGGAGGATGTGCAAATGTGTCCTTAAGGTTAAAATGGATTGTATTTTAGAAATATTTTAAGATATGAAGAGCCAAAAACTGAAGTCTTAATTAAAAGCTGTTGTCACATGTGAACCCACTGATCAGACGGGGTGAGCAGAAACACTGAGCCAAAATACGAACGCAACTTAGATCTTTTGCTAAAACCTGTGAAAAATGCAGAAACCTAAAAATATTTCTTCAGCGTACTTTTGGAGATTCATTTTTTTTGACTGATGTTACTGTGACTCCGTCTGCAGGCCCTCGTCTGTCCGGCGGCACCAGTCTGCACGAGACGTCGTCTGTTCTGGTGGAAACTGTCTCCAAGTCGTCGTCGTCGATGGGAGGAGCCTTCGCCTCATTACCCAAATTCTCCTCAGACGCCAGTAAAGTCATCTCCAGAGGCGCCGGCCTGTCGAAGGCCTTCATAGGTCAGAAGAACACGTTCACAGTCGACTGCAGCAAAGCAGGTGAGGAGCAAGGAACCCTGTTTTAATTTGTTTTTGTCAAAATGAGTCGAGCTCGTCTGCGAGGAAATCACTTTCCTGATGTTACACATCTTTAAAGCTGAACCTCGTCCTTTAAATTACACTTTCCTCAGTCTGTTAAACATGTGTCTTAAAGCAGTTTAAATGTTTCTGACACCCTGTAAATGAAACAGATGATGTATTTGTCCATTTCGTTGACTCTGCAGGCACCAACATGTTGATGGTTGGCGTTCACGGGCCGAAGACGCCCTGCGAGGAGGTGTACGTCAAACACATGGGCAACAGGATGTACAACGTCACGTACACCGTCAAAGAACAAGGCAGCTACATCCTCATCGTCAAATGGGGGGACGAGAACGTCCCGGGCAGTCCCTTCCACGTCACCGTCCCTTAAAACTGAACTCTTCATCTCGATGTCTGTCGCTCCGCTGCAGCTCCTCACCCTCCTCACCTTCCTCACCCTCCTCACCTTCCTAACCCTGATGCACTGAAGACGCAGAGACTATTCACTTCCTGTTTGAGCGGACAGTTTTCACTCCACGTGCCAAAGTTTATATTCATTTCTGTCTTGTGTCTCTCAGAGACGCTTGCCGCCTGCAACACAACAGTTGTTTGTTGAACATGAACACAACGTTTGCAGCCCGACACCAGCAGCATTTATAACTTTACACTGTGCTAATTTGTGCTGTTGACCAATCACAGTCCAGACCTTCAAATGAAGAGACAAGATGTCAGTACGAGACACGACCTACTGCCGACAAGATATCAACCTGTGCACAAAAATAATATCTGAGATGCATCTTTGTTTAAGAACTTAAATCTGACCTTTTTAAAGTTAGATCTGGTTCTTGATGTCGGCATCTGGTTCACACCATTTGTGCTGCGTTCACGTGGAATCAGACAAACCAGAGATCATGTTAGTGGACAACAGCAGGACGGGAAATAAGCTGAGGACAGTAGAGAATACTGGCAACAGTAACAGCGCTGTTTTCCAAAGTTAAAACATTAGTATTTGTCGTCCTCCACAGCGGAGTTTGCAACCAGATGTTACGTAGCTCCTTCACACAGGGAGCAGTGTTGGGCTTGTTACTCTAAAAAGGTCATATATCACTCGTTACTCAATCACTCAAAAGGTTATCAAATTAAATAAAGGGATAGTGCAGCCAAAAATGAAAATTCAGCCATTATCTACTCACCCATATGTCGAGGGAGGCTCAGGTGAAGTTTTAGAGTCCTCACATCACTTGCAGAGATCCAAGGGGAGAGGAGGTAGCAACACAACTCCACCTAATGGAGGCTGACGGCGCCCCAGATTCAAACGTCCAAAAACACATCATTGAAACCACAAAATATCTCCATACTGCACACACGTGAGCATGGTGCCCAAAGAGGCAGTCAGAGCTACAGGCTACAATGAGGCTAAAAACAGAGTTCAAATGAGGTTTTTTCCAAACAACTTTTTATGTCGGGGCTTCAGGACACTTGGATCACTACGGACGAGCAGTATGGAGATATTTTGTGGGTTCAATGATGTGTTTTTGGACGTTTGAATCTGGGGCGCCGTCAGCCTCCATTAGGTGGAGTTGTGTTGCTACCTCCTCTGCCCTTGGATCTCTGCAAGTGATGTGAGGACTCTAAAACTTCACCTGAGCCTCCCTCGACATATGGGTGAGTAGATAATGGCTGAATCTTAATTTTTGGGTGCACTATCCCTTTAAATAAAATCAAAGCCGTCTCCCGTCTGTCTGATTCCAGCATTTGGATGTTGTTGATCTGTTTGGAGCATCTTGTTTGCACAAGTTGGTGTTTTGTTGGTACAGGATCGCACCGTCAGCGCCCACCATGAACACGAGTCACCTTCAGGACTTGAGCAGCTAAAAAAAACTAAAGTCAGTTGTTGAGTTGTTTAAGTGAAGACATGAAACTCTGAACAGCTCGGACATGTTTCACTGATTCACAGTCACATCAGTTCAGTTCAAAACAATCTGCATGATGAATTGAAACATTTGGATAAAACCACTACACTGATCTTTGTACTATCAACACTTCTGCAGGATGTTTGTGGGTTTTGTAGAAGCTGTGGATGTCAAAGTGTCTCCACTTCCTTCTCATGTTTTTCATCGTACGGTCCGGAACAGAAGCGACTGGTTTCATCTCACGTCTGGTTGAACCTGTGTGCCCTCACAAAGCTGCAGAGAACAGGACGAGCCGTGCTGTGACTTTATCTCAAGCTTTTCATTTTATTTATTCTCTGTTTTTCCCTCGTTTGATTTTCTTTGACAGAAAATGGTCTTATTGTTGAGAAGAGCAGTGATGAGGTCGATCTTTACTGAGTTGTTGTTCACAGAAAGATGTGATGATTTTTTTTTTTTTTTTTTACCACAGGAAGAAGTGCGGTGAAACAATCAGTTTATTTTGTGAATGTTGAAAAAAGCCCACAATATTACAGAGTGACATTTTATAGTGATTTTTGTATGTATCAAAAATGGATGAATGAAACACATTTTAACTGTTTGATATGTTAACCTTCAGTCTGGCAAGATTGTGCAGGCATAATAAAAGTTTATTCGCTAACTTGCCACAAAGAGTCACAGCTGATCGTCGTGTGATTTGTTCAGAGATTTAAATCAAACTGAGGCAGCTCTGTCACTTAGAGACCAAACTACACCAAACCTTCTAATTTACTGATGTATGAACAGAGGTTACATAAAACCAGAGTGAGCGTCCTCTACTGACCAATCAGACTGCAGGGTTTCTAGCTCCACCTTTTAGTCCCAGATCTGTGTGCTAGGTACCCCAACAGAGGGGGGACCAAACATGGGGACGCTAAGGAACGCTTCTGTTGGGACCATCCACAACTTTTACTGTGGAGACAGAAACTATGAACTAAACTGCATACACAGTTTGTCCACAGGGTGGCGCTACAGTAAAGACCATGGAGCCATTAAAATCTAAAGGGTTCATCCGCTGGAGAGCAAAACGAGATCAAGACATTTACTGACAACCGGCCTGTTATATTTGGATTATTTAAATGTAGAATTTAATGTACTTTATTTTGAGCATTTAAAAAAATAAATTATAATGTACATGTGAAAAAACAAGAATAATCAAAAGAAAAAAAGGTGAACATGTGAAACAGATTGTTAATAAGCTACACAGATGAACAGGAGTCACAGGGAGCAAACTGCTTTATGTCTTTTTTTGCAGGTTTTTGTTGAGTTATGTAAAAAAAATCTAAATATTTGTCCACATGTTTAAAAGCTCACACTCAGCTGCAGCAGCAGCAGCAGCAGCTCCTCTCTGTGGTTTTCCTCCGATGTGTTTGTGAGTTTCACTCTGAGCTGTTTTCTGCCCCAGGGGGATCTTTAAAGTTTCATCTCAGCAACAACAACCAGGAGGGAAGAAACTGCTGCTCTGCTCAGGTTTGGATTTGGACACAGTTTCTGGTGAGAGACATGAACTCAGGTCTCAAAGTGAAAACATGAAAAGGAAGAAAATAAAGAGGTAAATATGTAAAACATAAATGTGACTGTGTTCAACAGTGTTTCTCATCAACTCTCTGCACTCACCATCCCATAATATCACTTAAAAACTTCTGTGTGACACAGCAGGTATGTTCCAACTTTAGTTTCATCTGCACTGTGGTTAAGGTGTGATTACGTTTAGGCACAAACACACTTAGTTACAGTTCAGAAGAGATCATGTTTTGGCTTAGAATACCCAGTGTGTGTGCCACAGTGCCCGCTGGAAACACACACAGCTGAAGTCTCAGGATAAACTACATATTCTCTTTATGAGGTCACAGTTAGTTCATTTTTAAGACAGGACGTTTTAATGCTGCGCTTCACTGACTCAGTGAGCTGCAGTGCCATGTTTCAAAGCTCTGTTCATTTACAGGAGGTGACAGTTTACTGTTGTGTTGCCTTTTATTTTTATTTTCTGTTGGTTTTGCACTGTTAAAGGGATAGTGCGCCCAAAAATGAAAATGCAGCCATTATCTACTCACCCATATGCCGAGGGAGGCTCAGGTGAAGTTTTAGAGTCCTCACATCACTTGCAGAGATCCAAGGGGAGAGGAGGTAGCAACACAACTCCACCTAATGGAGGCTGACGGCGCCCCAGATTCAAACGTCCAAAAACACATCATTGAAACCACAAAATATCTCCATACTGCTCGTCCGTAGTGATCCAAGTGTCCTGAAGCCCCGACATAAAAAGTTGTTTGGAAAAGCCTCATTTGAACTCTGTTTTTAGCCTCATTGTAGCCTGTAGCTCTGACTGCGCGCTTCATGTGTGTTCACATGCTTTCGCTACGGACGAGCAGTATGGAGATATTTTGTGGCTTCAATGATGTGTTTTTGGACGTTTGGAGTTGTGTTGCTACCTCCTCTCCCCTTGGATCTCTGCAAGTGATGTGAGGACTCTAAAACTTCACCTGAGCCTCCCTCGGCATATGGGTGAGTAGATAATGGCTGAATTTACATTTTTGGGTGCACTATCCCTTTAATGTTCTTTAACCTTTGTAAAGGGGTCATGGTTTGGTTTAGGATAAGAAGCCAGGGTTAGGTGAACTGTCAAAATGACTCCCAGGTCTCAACCAGAGTTGGTCTGTCCCAACTTTGACGACTGGTTAGGAAAACAGAAGTTGTTATTTCAATGCACTGGTGATCATGGTCCTCTGCTGAGGCAGGCATACTAATGGTTCAAGCCTCTTTAATTTCGATATCCAGAGTATTTCAGTCTGGACTCTCTGGTCAGTTGTCCAGTTTGGATTACTTTGGATGACCATGACTTGCACCAGTGGCCATCCATGAATTAAAAATGGCTGACTAAAGGAGCGTGGGTTTCCTTTTGTTGCAAAATGTTGTAGTAGACAATATCCTGTTACTCCGCCATACCGTGCATCACATTTTGAACAGCTGATAAAATAAACATCATTTGGTTGCTGCGTAAGCAGATTTGTAGTTTATAAAATTCCCCATAGTCCCTTGGTTCTGGGGTTACCAGGGGCTTGAGCTTGGCTTTGACTAAATAATCTCTGCTGTGAGCTGATGACTGTCCCTCCTGCCACTCCCACAGAGGGCTCCGTTAGTTACCATAGCAACGACCGATTGTAACTGCCACTGACACATTTGTGTGTGTGTGTGTGTGTGTGTGAGAGGACAGCAGCAGAGTCTCTATTTTAAACAGCATGTTAACACTATATATCAGAGTTTTCCATCTGTCACACACCACTGCAGCCTTTACTACTGACACTACTGTTGATACTTTTGGGATTATGACTGTCAAATACATATTGTTATGTACTGTAAATACATACACAGTGCTCGGTACCTGCAGCACATGTAGTAATCATTACATGTCAGTGACTCAGACACTGCTGCTTAGTACTCTGTGACGGTCGCAGGCACCTGTCAACATGTCCTGCCTCTCCATGTCCTCTGCCTCTGCAGCCAACAATATGATTAAATAGTTTCTGATCACTTTAACTGATGTTACTGCAGGTAAGGAAGACGTAGTCACAAAGGGGAAATTAATCTGGGTTCAATTTGTAGTCAGGTTTTCAGGGCTGCTCTCCTGAATGAGCGACTGGAGGCCTGTGTCACTGTGTTTTGGATGGTGGCTGTTTTTGTGCAGTTGAGCCTGAGTGTCTGTCTCCAGAGTCTCTGTAAGCCAACATAAGGATTAGCTTGCTGAGCTACAGCGTCAGCACCAGTGTGGTGTTCATTCTCCTAACAGCCTGGAGGAGCTACTGAGGATTATTAAACCTCACACTGATAATGTCAGCTCTGTCAATCTTTCTAACAGTACAGTTTCCATCAGCGACCTACAGAGAGGAATAGGCTGCCACCTGTATCCTATAACGTTAATACCTCATCGTCCCATTTAAAAGATGACTGATGGAAGTAAAGATACTGCACAGTTTAACATTAATCTATAGTTCATCTGTGATGATTATCAGCAGTAAAAAATAAAAGCAAGATAAAATAAATAGACAGGCCGAATTTACACTACTGTGCATATCATTTGTAGATATTAACAGTACACATATAGACATGTACACTGGGTCAACAGGTCAGCTATATGAACCAATATTTGGGTCATTACTCATTCTTCATCAGAACATAACCCAAGAGAATGACCCAAAGCCACATGCCCTGAAACTGAGTTAATAAACTGACCCTGTATTTTTTTTAGTGCACGTATTGATGCACAATTAAAGCAATCCATCATATATTACTTTAATATAAACTTATTTTATTGAAAACACAAAAACAAAATCTAAAGTCCTGAACAAAAGATGATCAGATTTGGTCTTGTTATTTTATACAATTTTGAGACTTAAATCATTTTAATTTAATTTAATCTAATCTTCTGCTTGCTTGTGTAAATATATCATAGTAAATTAGTCATTTTTCATGTATCATTATTGATTATTATTCAGATTAAAATGTGTGGATCCAAATCAAGTTACTGATTCCAAGAAATAAGATAAAACAAAAAGGACGGGGAGAGAGGAGGGTCATTATTAAGTTTTAAAAAACACATTTGTTACTATTACTATTACTATTACTCAAAAATCTACATTTTTCCAAGAATGAAAAATAAATAAGTAATTTGCTCATTATTTTAGCTCAATATTATTTTCAGAAAGTGAACTACTTTAAGAAATGTTCCCCTGCTTTCAAAATTAATAAAAAAAACTAACCAAAACTATTAATTTATGCGAATCTTACAACTTTAATAATCAGGTAAACCTCTGTGTGTGTTCATACTATTTAATTATATTTTATTATTTTGTCTGTCTGGTTTTGTTCTATTAATAATCAACTAATAATAATAATAATAATAATTAATCTTTACAGAACGACAACACGTCTGACGTCAGTCCTCAACGCCCTGACGTCAGACGCTTAGCTGCCATGGCAACGGCGGGCAGCTTGTCCCTGTAGCTGAGGAGCAGCTGGTTAGCGGCTGCTCGGGTTAGTTAACTAACCTTAACTACACGTCACTAACCAGCAGCTAGTTAACAAACTCAACGTCAGCGCGATGACAAAGCAGTGACTTCTCGCGGTGTTCTGTCGGCGGCGCGAGCGCCATGACCGTCCGCTTCAAGGTAAGCAACAGGTGTTAGCATCGCTAGCCAAACAAACTGATGCTAATGAGCTTAGCCACCTAGCTGGCTAACTGTAATTCACCTGACTGTGCACCTACAGCTAACTGCTGCACCTGCCAGGGATAAACTCAATAACTTATATCAGGCATTAAGGTAATGATTGATCTGTGATATTATCTTTATCGATTATTTAGTGTTCTTGTTTTATTTGATCACTCAGACTACAGGAGGTGCATATTAATAATTACAGTTATTTAAAATGGGAAAAATGCTGATGGATATGTGTCATCATTTGTTGGAGTATGTTTCTGTGACAGAGCACATGATGGTGTCCAGTGGGGGAGGAAATATTCACATCCTTTACTTCATTAAAAGTACTAATAAACAGCCTGCATTTTATAACCTACCTAAAGTAAAATATTGCACATGTCTTGTGCATCATTTTATTAACACGTCTCTAACATTCACTGTGACTCATCTGGTGTCTCTGCAGGCGTTTGGATCTCCATTAGAATTTAAGGTGAGACACTGCAGGTGAATAGGGTAAAATAATAGATATCATTATGAAGCTTCCTCAGTTCATTACTTACAATAGTATGGAAAAAAAATGTATTGCAAGTTTTTAACATTTTAATGTTTAATTATGCAAATTAGGCATACTCATTAAATATGCGCTAATTTGCATATATTGCTTTTACTATTACTATTACTTTTTCATTTTGTTTACATATACGATGAAAAAAAAATACAGAGGGGTTTAAGGATATCTGCTTTTCTCACCAAGAAAATCAAAATATAGTGTCCATAGCCTTACAAAGTTGATTTTCGCCATATTTTTGGGAATTAAATGTCACATAAATCAGGCTAGGAATGATTTATTAACAAATCCCTCTGTGAATATCTTCAGAGTATAGCTAGGTGTGTAACTGGACAGTTTGGTGAACATAGGTGCCACAGAGGCTGAGCCGTCCCACTTGGAGTGTGGCAAAAAACTAATTTTGGGAAAACGGCACTCAAAGATTTACATCAGGGGATTTAATACATTTCTATTGGAAACAATTGACCTATGGCTAAGCCCCGCCCCCTCCACTCACCTGGACATTCAGTGAGCGGCACTATGGCAGGTGTCACAGTACACGGCATTTCACAGGAGGCAACTGATGATTTTTGGAGACATAACAATCAGATGTCATTGAGAAGTAACCAAAAGGGCCTAAGCTACGCATTGGAGGGATATATTCATCATTTTATTGTTGAGAAGGTCGATGAAAAGCTTCAATTACAAGCCAAAATTTACAGGTCACAGTGTACGCTTGTGAACCGCATCTGGTTGCCGTCACCATCAAAGACAACAAGTTAAAGTGCCACTGAAGTTAAGGTTTTTGGCTCAGAATATGAGAAAAGGATAACGGCCTTTTTACCATCTTTACCAAGAGTGTCTCTGCGTTAGTTTGGTGCTACAGTATTTACACTGAATCATTCAGCATCACGTTTGCCAACCTTTGTTATCTCTGCCATTACAGATAAGTTAATGAAGCTAAGCTCCAGAAGTTAACGTCAGCTTAACTAGAGCCCTTTGGACAACAGCTAACAATGATGTACCATCACCAAAGTACAAAACTAGAACAAAATAGGCTAATGAACTCCCAGCAAACAAGGTGACATGATGAACAACGCAGCTAGGAGCTAACGCTAGGCTAACTTTAGCTAACGTTAGCTAGAGATGTTAAAGATAACTTTATATTTCTTTGCAGCAAAGTGACAATATGTTGCCTCAAACACAATGCTGACTTACCTTAGAACAGATGTAGACATCATTGTTAATCTTATTCACGTTGAGTTGATGTTGTGGTCTAACGTTACCACACAACTTTATCCAAAGGAGACACTTTTCTCGCTTGAGATGTGGTTTAAAGTGTAAAAATACACCTGGTCGCCCAGCCTCTCAGGATACCTTGTGTCAGAGTTGCATGTACCCCATGCACACCGTTTGACCATTGTTAAACTTCAAATCTCAGGAAAAGCTCATAAAACCGAACAAACTGACTTTCTGTAATGCATTTCAATGGACGTCCAGGCAGAGAATGTCCCAGTGTATGGGGATGGCTATACGCACTGTGATTGGCTCATTGCGTTTGAGGGCGGGACTTAGCCATAGGTGAGTTGCTCACAAACAGAATAAATGTTCAGACCCTTAGTAATAATGATATAGTATATTTTAAACTCATGAAAAATGATCATTTAATAACATGACATAAGGCCTACAGCTGTAGTAGCCCAACTAATAAACTAATAAACATGTTGGCCTACAATGCTAACTGTTTGGTAAATTCGGGAGAAACTTACTGCCACAAGTAGACAAAATGTAATAAAATAAATGTCTAAATGTATAATTTAAATGTTTTCTTTATAGCAGTTTGAAAGAACACATATTCAACCAGTAAACTAGCCCAAAATCTCAATCTTTTGCCTGCCATGTCTCGCCTTAGAATAAAGTTTAGTTTGAGCAATGTTTGGAAGCAGGAGTTGGATTTGTAAAGAGCCAAACACAACAGTCTGTGTGTGTTAATGTGTTTGTGTCAGTGTCAGAGTGAATACCAGAAGAGCTATAAGGCTTCCCGCTCCAGAAGTGTGTCTCCTCAGCGCTGCACCTCGTTGGCCGGCCTGCGCTCTGACCAGATGGGTAAGTTACTGAACTCTGAATGCACAGATTCACTCCTCTGAGCTCCACTGTTCACACTACACTGACTCTCACTGACTGTAACGGTGACACATCTGGGCCCAGTTGTTTTATTGTTCTATGTTTTATTAATAACAGTTTGAGTGGTCAGAGAGAGTTGAGTGTCCTGACAGCTTGGTGGGTGAAGCTGTTGATGAGTGTGGTGGAGCAGGCACGAAGGCTCTGGATCCTTCTCCCTGATGGCAGGAGGCAGAAGAGGCTGTGTGAGGGGTGGCTAGGGTCACGCACAATGCTCAGAGCTTTACGTGTGAGGCGGGTGTTGTAAATGTCCAGGAGGGAGGGGAGTGAGAGACCAATGATCTTTCCAGCTGTGGTCACTATGTGCTGCAGGGTGCTTTGGTTGTTGTCAGTGCAGCTCCCGGTCTCAGTGGTGCCACAGAAGAAGGAGACATGATGGGGGGGGGGGGGGGGCTCTGTCCTTCCTCAGTTTGCGGAGGAAGTACAGGTGTTGCTGAGCCTTCCTCGCCAGGGCTGTGGTGTTGGTCGTCCAGGAGAGGTCCTCACAGATGTGCATCCCCAGGAATTTGGTGCTGCTCACCATCTGTACAGCAGCACCGTGGATGGTCAGTGGGGGTAATTCAGTGTGTCCTTTCCTGAGGTCAAGAAGGGTGAAATTGTTGTCCCAACACCACGTGGCGAGCTGGCTGATTTCACCCCTGTAGCTAGTTTTGTCTTAGTTGGAGATGAGACCCACTACGGTTATGTCATCCGCAAACTTCACGGTGAAGGTGAAGAGGAAGGGGCCGAGCACACATCCTTGGGGGCTCCCGTGCTGAGGACGATGGTGTTATATGTGGTGTTGTGGACCCGTACTGCCTGTGCCTGTGGATCATTTGGCCTGATATGCAAACCAGAAGGGGTCCAGAGTGGGAGGAAGGGTGGATTTTATATGGGGCGTGACGAGCCTCTCGAAGCACTTCACTTGTAATTCTGACATGTCTTCCTCTCAGGTATCAGCAGAGAACCACGTCTGCAGCGTCGGAAGAAGCTCAGTGCTGGTGGTCTGGCTCAGTCCTGCAGCTCTCTGCTCTGCCCTCCTCAGGACACCCTCACTGCTGAGCTGACTCCTTGTGCACACAGAACAGCACCTCCTGCTGGTAGGACGCCTCCAAAACAGACTCTTCTCAGAAGTGTATTAGAGTAGAAGCACAATAAAGTTTCTAATGTGCCGTTAAAAAGCAGGTTTGTCTCTATTAATCCACTGTTAACATATTAAGAAGCATACGGTTAAAGATACCGACATTAATGTGTTAAGTTACATTTATCACGTCTAATTTAAGTAACATGCTTGGAATTGTAATGTTAAAATAGCAAAAAGCTGCTGTTTAGCATGTTAGCATCCTAAGCTAATAACATGTTCTTTAAATGTCTCCTGTCTTCATCACCAGCATCAAGGAGTCACTCAGCCCACAAGAAGGAGACAAATCCTCCAGCACCTCCCAGAGCACGAGCTGACCCTGTACCTGCTGCAGACCCACAGCCTCTAGCTGGACCACGACCTGCTGCAGACCCACAACCTCCAGCTGGACCACGACCTGCTGCAGACCCTGGACTATCAGTAGAACCAGAGGCTGCTGGGAAATCCGGTAAATAAACATCACATAACTCAGTTTTCATCATCTTCTTGTTATTTCTGAGAATTCAAACACCATGCGACTCTATCAATAGACCCTTGACTCTGACCTGTTACATGTGTCTCTGTGTCCTCAGCGAAGCCCCTCCCCTCCAAACCCGACAGCCAACCACAGCTGAGCCGACCTCTGACAGCAGCACCTGACGGACAGCAGCCCTCTGCCAACGAGGTGAGCCAAACTGTAGCCACATATCTGAGCTAATACGTCCACCACTGATTTGTCTTGGTGTCACATCCTTCCTGTGTTGCAGGTCCAGCACGCTCTGCGTTGGAGGGCAGGGCTCAGGGCAGGAGGTCAAAGGTCAGGCAGTCAGAGGTCAGAGTACCACAGACAGTTCAGCTGGAAGAAACCTGCAACTGCTGCTTCACCCATACTGACTGCAGAACAGGTACGGTGAATCAGTGATTCTAACAGCTTTATTCTTGCCTATTTTTACTCTGTCATGTGTTTTCTGTTTTATTGCTTTGTCTTTTATTTGGTTTTGTAAAGCACTGTGTTTTGAAAGGTGCCATTTTAATAAAGTTTATTATTGTTATTTCTATTATGATAACGATACACCTTATACTCCAGCTGTGTCCCAGCTGTGACACTGAGGGCTGCTGAGGGCTGTATTACTGAAGTAGTTCTGTTGTTTGTCCACTAGATGGAGCAACACTGTTTTTGTAGCTGGTTTAACTTTACTGAAGAAAAACTTCCCTGATGAGTTTACTGGGTGTTAATCATATATAACTGGTTCTATTCTGTTCTGTTGATGAGCTTTATAAGTGGTTTAATGAGCCACTCAGTCATTTCATTGATCCTTAATATTATTGATTATTAGGGTTAGGGGTCAAAGGTTGAATGAAATGAACAGTCACATTAAACATAAGAAGAGAAACAGTCAGTGCTTCTGTTTCATAATGAAAAGAGGTGCACAGTGTTCAGTGTGCACAGTGTGGTCCATTCCTATGAAGACTTACATTAGTATGTGAGTGACTGCTGACCTTTGACCCCCCCTGCAGGTGCTCCAGTCCAGCCACAGGTCTGTGCCGCCCTTTAAGAAACACCCACTTCCAATAGAAACAGAGTACCAGCGCAGCTTCCAGGGTCTGGTGCCGCCGAGCAAGCCCCGCCTGAGGAAACACCTGGAACATCAGCAGAGAGTCCCACTGTTCCACATGCAAACGGTATGAAGAGCGAGCACACACACACACACACACTGCCCCCTGTCGTGTACTTCCTGCAGTACCAGTACAGAGCATTTGAATTTTTACGCGACAAGGTTAAACAAATTATTTTACGTGTGACGTTTCATACCCAAAGGCAGCCCAGAGTACGTTGTTGTCTGCTAATGTAGCGTGATGTTAGCTGGTAGGCTTAAAGTGGAAATACTCAAGTATAAGTACCTCAAATTGTACTCAAGTACAGTACTTTAGTAACTGTACTTAGTTACATTCCACTGGGGCAGCTCAGTTAATTGAATATTAATCATGATCATGGCGTCCCAGAGTTAAATGAACCTGATTGTCTGTGATGTTGAAGCTTAAAATGCAAATTAAACCAAGTGTTTCCTGAACTAACAGCAGTCTCCATGGTTGAGGAGCTGCTCGTGCCGCTACACACACACACACACACACACACACACACACCCCTGCAGCAGCAGCTCGTGAAAAGCTTTCCAGAATGTTGCAACTGCAGACAAGCATAACGAAAATCATTCATCATTTACCATCATCATCATCATCCTCGTTGTGTGGACACAGGATGGAAGGAAATGAGATACCATCATGTTAACGCCACAGAACATCAAATCTGATCTGGAACGATTACCATGTGGAATGTGTTTGGCAACAGCTGTTTCAGGATCAGCACTGCGTTCATTGATCCTGAATCTGAGTTATTTTCTTGTTTTACCAACGTATTGAATGCCATATCTGGTGCATGCAAGAAGGTAAACAGTGCTGGAGTGACATGTTTTCTCTTTTGATAACAAAGCTTGTAAAAGTATGAACCTTTGTACACTTAGTGTGCACAAATGTGGCAAGGAAAAAACAATATCTATAATCTGTCACCTAATTTTTTTAGACTTGAATCAGACAAACAAGCTAATTGAAGACATTCTGTGGCCTCTGAAGAATTCAAACGTACATTTTTCCACTTTTTTTAACATAATAAAATTAGAAAATAATGTACAGATGAATAAGTTATGAAATTAATGGTTAGTTTTAGCTACAGTTGCTTTTCTGTTATTGTGTTTTAGTGTTGTTTGTTAAATAGTTTTCAAACTGTTTTCATCTCCAGAACAAAAAGAGGGAGGAGAAGTTGGAGAAGAAACCCCACCCCAATCAGGATGACCTCGCCCACAGTAAAAATAATGGCACTCCTCCACCTCCTCCTCCAGTGAAGAGAGGACACAGGTGTGTTTATCTGTGTGTGCGTGTGTCTGTATGTTACTGTGTATTGTGAATGCATCGTGTTTATGAACATCTGTCTGTCTGACAGGATGTTGACAGAGTATGAGACCAGCTTTCGTTCTCCTCTATACAGGATCGCGGAGGAAGGCGGAGCCACACACAGCACCGCCCCTCAGGTCAGGGAGCAGTCACACACACAATGAGGGGCGGGGTCACTTCCTGTTTTTATCACATTCATCAAGCTGCACCTTGGATGAGAAGTTTAATATCACTGCAGGGGTCGGTCATGTTTAGCTTAGCTTAGCTTAGCTTAGCTTAGCATAAAGGCTGGACGCAGGGCTGAAACTGCTAGCCGAGTGCCACTTAAGAGAAAATACACCGTCAGTCTACAGAACATGTTCGGTAACAAGCTAGCAGAGGTGGACAGAGCATCAGTTTCACTTTGTTAGAATTCCTTCCCTGTCCAGTGTTCAGGAGGGTCATAGCTGGAGCAGAATGATCCTCAGAGGTTTCTTCCTCTTCAAAACAAACAGACCGGTTGAATAAACCAGTAAAAACCACCGAATAAAACAGTTCAAACACTATCATGCATTTAAATAACTTATTAGATGGATATATATAGAGGAAGGTGACGTTTAGAGAGCAAGCCCAAATAAGCAACTCCACTTTATAAACAAGCCCAAAGTCGCAGCTAATAAGCAGACCTGGCAACCCTGCGGCTTGCCCTCACATTTCTTCCGTCCTCCTGCGTGCTGACGTGGGACGTATCCCGCCTCTCATTGGCTGATGCTCTTTGTCAGTCGTGTCAGACTTCTCCAGATCTCTGCCATGCCAGATATCCAGTCCCAGTCGCAGACGAGGGGGCGACTTGCTCGTAGGCTTGTTCACACGAGGACTCGTTGTGGCAGACTATCTGCCGACTCACCTCCGACCCAAGGTGGCTCTCAAGATCCTCTGCGACGTCAAAATCGCGGTGAAAATCGTGTAATGTGAACTAGGCTGAGGCACAGTGGGCGAAAGAAACTTTTTAAAGTAAAAAAAAAGATAGTACTTTTGTTTGTTTTAATAAATACATTAATTTGATTAATCAAGGTCATGTCTCAGGCATTTCATCTTTCTGCTGAATCGTATTAGACCAAACTGAATTCTGTAAACTGTTAGACTGTTAGACTCTGTTCATTATGCATCAACATTAGTTTGTGACTCCGACTCCCTCTCAGCTAACGTTAGTCACCAGCAGTCCAGCACCGCCACAACTGGGACGCTCTGATGACACACAAGATTTTCCAAAAAGTCAGGTTTCAAAATTTGCAAAGATGACCTCAAAAAAAGTTGAGTGTCAGCTTCGCCAAAGGAAACTGCTTTACAGATTACCTGAGAACTAACAGCTCAGTTGTCCTACAAAATTTTCTGTTTTTTTTTTTCCAGCTAATGTAACGAATGTTGCTGCGACCTGCACGCTGCCAAAGAGGCCAATGGTCACAATGTTTTAGGTGCATCAACTGAAAACAGATGTTTCAGAAAATGTCTGACGTGTGTCCTCGTCCCTCACTAATGCAACTCAACAATATATAACACTGGTCTCCTCGTTTTAATGCAGAGAGATTACTTATATCTTCAATGCTGCAGCTGGTAAAGGTGGGATACTTTATAATAATTACATTATCAAACTTAAGTTGATCATATTTTATATTCATAATCTGAATCTGCAGAGTAACTAAAGCTGTCAGATGAATGTAGTGGAGTAGAAGTATAAAGTGGCATAAAGTCAGCTCAGTTAATTGAATATTAATCATGATCTTGGCGTCCCAGAGTTAAATGAACCTGATCGTCTGTCAAAGCTTAAAATGCAAATCAAACCAAGTGTTTCCTGAACTAACAGCAGCCACCACACACACACACACACACACACACACACACCCTGCAGCAGCAGTAGCTTGTGAAAAGCTTTCCAGAATGTTGCAACTGCAGACGAGCATAACGAAAATCATTCGTCATTTACCATCATCCTCATCATTGTTGTGTGGACACAGGATAGAAGGAAATCAAATCCAAAGAGTGTGGAGACGTGTGTCTGCGCTGCGAAGCAACAAAATGAACTTGTTAAACCACCTGGAAAAAAATCCCACAAGATCCAGAGAACAATGACATCGCTTATGTTACCATAGCGCTGCTGTTAATCCCTGTCCTGATCCATTGTCAACATAGGCGTTCACAGTGACACTGCAGCATGTCACAGTACCACCACTGCTGTTAAAAGGTTAAGTCTAAAGCAAGGTTTATGCTTCTGTGCACCTACGATGCAGAGGGTGGTCGCAGAGGGATGCAATGTACCCCTCCAAAAAATTGTAACCATGCGTCGAGGCAAAGCAGACCCAACGTAGACTGCAAGAGCTATGATTGGTCCTTCGAACTACATCATTGCCGGCATTTTGCAAGGTTCCCTTTCCTGGTGCAGCACCACAACACCGCCATTTTCAAAAGTCTCCAATGTGATCAGTTGGTTGAGCCATTCAACAGGCGAACAGATGGCGCAGTCACCTCTCTCTTCGTCGTCGTTGTAACATTTGTAATAAGAGGATTTGTTGTTCAATGTCCATCATTTAGAGCTCCAGCAACAGTCTGTCTCTCTTGGTCGCCATCTTCACTGTGCCGGAAGATAAACGAACAATGAATGAGCAACGACCATAGACGTCACAGAGTCTAGATAGGTGTATAAAAGAACACAGCGCCCCCAAGTGCTTTGGCTGGGAATTGCATAGCGACATAGACCAACAGGACGCAGAACTATGATAGGCACACAGCAACTGCGGACCAACTGCGTGCATGTTGCGTCTAGTGTACAGGTGTACGCAGAAGCATAAAGAAACTTTAAGTTTGTTAATTAGCAGGACTGTAGCACAACATGTCAGTGAGAGCAGTCTCTGTGGATTTAATTCTGGGTAAAACGTTTTGGTACAAAGTCAACACGCCTCCGCGCCGGCAACAGTTTTCGTGTTGTCCGTCCATCCCATCCCTGTGAACACGATATCTCAAGAACGCCTCAAGGGAATTTCTTTGAATTCGACGCAAACGTCCACTTGGACTGAAGAACAAACTGATTATAATTTTGGGGTCGAAGGTCAAAGTCACTGTGACATTGTATCTTAAGAACACCTTGAAGAATTTTTTTTCAGGTTTGGCACAAACATCAATTTGCATTCAAGGATGAAGTGATTAGAATTTGGTGGTCAAAGGTCAAGGTCCCTGTGACCTCGCAGCCATCTTATTCCCATCGAGGCAGTATCTCAAGAACATTTTGAGAGAATTTTCTCAAATTTGGCACTAATGTCCACTTGGACTCAAGAATGAACTAATTGGAATTCGGTGGTCAAAGGTCAGTGTGACCTCACAAAACATGTTTTTGTCCATAACTCAAGAATTCATTCACTAATTCTGACCAAACTTGACACAAATGTCTAACAGGATAAAATAATGAAGGTCAAAAGGTCAAAGGTCAGCTTGACTGTGACATCATCATGTTTTAACGTCATATCTCAGGAACAGAAGGGGAGACATTTGCTCAGATACTGAATTGGTGACTCTAATCTTGAAACTGTGCTGATTGTATAGATCTTCTGTGTGTGAAGCATCCATGTTTTCACTGACATGGATGGAGACTGTCAGAGACACTGGACATGAGGCATGTGACCACGGAGTAGTAACTCTAGTTTATATTTAGTTTCTAGGAGATGAACTGTGAATAAGCACCAGTCTTATTTTGATGCACAGATTAGTAGCATGTCTGCAGCACAATGTGAAAGTGAAAGCAGTGCTGTGTCAAGTTAAATGTGAAAATATTGTGTCCCTAAAAACAATGCATACTTGTGATCTTAGTATTTATCAAAATAATTATGATACCCATTTTGGCCATAATCGTGCAGCCCGACTGTCCACCACTGTCAGCTCTTCACCAATCGATCCACGAGTCAGCTGGTTACGTTCACACAGCTCGGGCAAAGCTTTTTAAGAAGCTGCTAGCTTTAGTTTCATCAACCAAACAGGAGGGAATAGGAACTTTGTTGGGGACTATTTTCAGTGGCGGATTAATTCACAGTTGGTGAGTGTTTGTGGCAGCAGCACAATGTATGTGGGACTGCAGTGTGTGTGTGTTCATCGTGATAATCAAAGTGTAGCTACACACTGTTTACTTTCATCACTTTCACTAAAGGTGTGACCACTTCTGATTTTCGTGAGCCGGAATTCAACTCTGCAGGACTTTGCCCACCTGCACATGTAAACATCATGTTGAGAGGACGGTTGATGTGGTTGATCTGTTTGCCTTATCAGCCTCACTGAAGTGGCAGCTGGGGATTTGCACAGTGCCCGCTTCGTAGCTAAACTGTGTGAGTTTGTGTGTGTTGCTGATGGAAAACCAGAGTGCTGAGTGTCAGCGGTGAAACCACAGTGCTTCATTTCAGGGAAACAACTCACTGTTAGTCACACACACACACACACACACACACACACCAGTCTTGTGGAAAGTGTTGTGTATTGGGGGGCAGACATGAAAAGTTTTTCTGCATAAATTTTGCAGATTATTCCTGAAAACATCAAACAACAGTAAAGTACGTTCTGTAAAGCTGCGCAGGGCCAACGGCTTCTACGTCGTTTGCATTTACGTTTTTCGCACAAGACTTTTTACACTACATGGCCAAAAGTTTGCGGACACCCTTGTAAATTTGTGGATTGATTTATGATACAGAGAGGTGGTGTTGTGATTTAGAGGTGACAAAGTGTAGCTGTATTATTCTAACGAACATCAGTTAAAGCTCTCTGTTCAAAGCCCCTCCCACCTGATGACCACAGGCATATACACAGCCTTCATACAGTAACCGAAAAAACCTAAAAACCTAGAAAGGTCATGTTATCTTGAAAATAGAAATGTTCAGGCCTGGAGAAATTTAGGAGAAATAAATCAACCCAGAGAGGTTTGGAAATGTTCTTCACAAATGTCTGTATGATGGAGTAAATATACTGAGTCTGTATATGGTGTTAATATTCAGGCAGGTCAGTTGTGTCACTTGATGTTATGTTGTTCCCTCGGGCCTGAGTTGCAGCCTTTACTTTGCCAGATGTAAGTTTACGTATCGGAGCTTCAGTTGGTGACT
Organism: Cromileptes altivelis; assembly: GCA_013133815.1. Taxonomy (NCBI): domain Eukaryota; kingdom Metazoa; phylum Chordata; class Actinopteri; order Perciformes; family Serranidae; genus Cromileptes; species Cromileptes altivelis. The sequence continues at coordinate 34,871,069 of CM023152.1, read as the reverse complement.
GTGGCAGTTTGAATGCAGCCAGGCCAAACCCCCAGCAGCACAGAGTCTAACCTGTGTCACAGCAGCCGACACTTAGCAGTTGCTGCCGTTGAAAGCGGCGCTGAAGGACTGCGTCGTGAGCCTCTGTCCTCCTGCTCTCTGCCCACTGAGCTCAAGCTAACACAGCAGCAGCTTAAATCCAACACCAGTCAAGGAACACTAGTTGCGTGATGATAAAAGTTCTCCCTGTGGATGAAATAAGAATTCACCTGTTTTAAAAACTCAAACTTGCAGTGAAGTTGCTGTGATGGGACAAAGTTGCAAGGTCGTGCAGACATCATGGGAGACTGGCTGATCTGCGTTAATGGTTGCAACTTTAGCTCCTGTTAGCAGAAGGCTAAACTATTAGCAACATTTTCTCTCCATCTCTGAAACACTTCACTGATACTGACACGTGTTTTATTTAGTTTATTATCCGACTCTCTTTCAGACTGTTTGATCAGTCTGTCTTCTGTTTTTGGGTTGCTCTGCAGTGCATTGAAACAGACCTTCACCATCTGAAGGGACGCACACGCTCATCTGCATCAGTAGATCAGCCAGTAGAAACGCTCTCTCTGTCTGATATGACCTTTCGGAACACGTAAATTACAGAATGCTCAAAGGTTATTATGGGACTTTTGCCAAAAACAAAACTGCCTACCGCAGCTGTAATGCGGCAAAGTCACACTGTACTTCAACATACTTATATTTACAGATTTAATTTTAATGTCTTTGTGGTCTGAAGTGTTCTCACAGTCGAAACTCAGATTCAGTTGAATGAAAAAATACATTTTCAGGATTAATGCGTTCACTCGTTATTGAGAATTGAGACAAAACATTTTGTTTTTTTTATTTTTACTCTTCAGTTATGCTGGAAAATATTTTTTGTTTTCAAACTCTGTGACGGGCCAACCTGCTGGTGATTAAATGTTTTTCTTGAAAATCATACATGATGGATGTCAGAGGTCAGATCTGACAGAGATGACAAAAAGTTATATATTTATGAATTTCACTGCAGTGGCAATAAGAAGGCATGTTATAGTTAATTTTATTGTTCTCTTTAAAAGGTGAAAATAGGAAGTGAGACAGGAGTCCTTGTGATTCAGCTCATTCCTGTTATATCTGATTAATTGATGTTTTTGTTGAAATTTGACAGAAATCAGGGACACATCCTTCAAGGGTCAACATTTTCACCAAAAATATATTTTAAAACAAAGGTGATTTTAGCTGTACATTTTTAAACAGTATGTACTGCAGGTTTAGAGGATAAAAAAAGTTAAAGCAGATCAAATTATTTTCTAAATTACATTTATTTCATACAGATAAATCCTTTCAAATTAATGTTTCACCCCAGCAACAAAATGAGTGTGTTGATAAGTTATAATTTTAAGTTTTGGTAGGACATGATTTATCTCAGTTACATTAGTTGTTGCTAGTTTGGTATAAATGTGTGTGCGTGAGCAGCTTTAATGCAGCTTGTTTTCAGTTCCCGGTTTCAGAAACGAAACCCACACTCTCATTCATAAAAAACATCAGAAACCTCTTCAAAACAGTTTCAACACAACCGAATGTTATAATCATTCACTGAGGGGCTGTTGTATTAAACCACATCAGTTCATCTCTACAGGTGTACCTAATAAACTGGCTGTCAGTAGGTGCCGCATGGAGCCAACAGAGGGTTTAAACTAATGATCTCTTCTACATAAATAATTGAATCAATGAATGTGTGGGCGTCGTGCAACCGTCCGGTTAAGTTTCCACTGTCTCTGCGGTGACTCTGGCCTGTGAAGAGTTTCAGTGTGTGGAGGGAAGCTGACGTCTGTTCAGAGGAAACCTTCACAGACTCAGAGCTGCTGTCACTCAGTCAGCGGGGAGATGTTCAGCGTCAGGCTTACGGTTCGTCTTGGGGTTGAGGTTTAGGTTAGAGACAGACTGAGGTTAGCTGTGAAAATAAGGCTGGGGTTATCCACGGTTTGGACCGGGGTCAGGGTCAGGTTACTGGTAATTTACCAGAATCTACAACCTGCAACTCAAATTATACAATAACAGCAAAGTCTTCCAAAGTATCGTTTAATGATCTGAAGGTAAACTAGAACAGTTAAATAATCCCAGGTGTGATTGCACAAACCTGTTCTCATAACTCCCCTTGAAACATGTCAGTCAGCGTTGCCTAAATGAGTCCATCACGGGCACAAACACCCAACATGGTTCCTACACCCTGTCACCCTCCTTTGTTCTTCATCTGTGTCAGTTAGGTCAGCAGGTTTTTGACTTTCAGAAAACCTTTGAAACTGACCTTTAAATGCTGCAGAGCTGCATCAGCTAAATGTTTATTTTTGTTGCTGCTTCCGCCCCGTTTCCACCAAACCCTTTCAGTCCAGCACCTTCGGAACCAGCAGTGACCCTTCAGACATGGTCCCTAGACCCTGGGTGTGTTCAGACAGTCCTCTTAAATGTGGGCGGGGTTGTTGTCACTCACTGCTCCGTCCAGCACTCGCTGTATTTCCTCATCAGCGGTGACACAGATGGAAGTCTGCACCTGGTTTATCGTCCACAGAACGAGGCTGCACGCCCACATTTTCACAACAAAATACAACAGGCTGCAGTGAGAGTCTCTCTCCATGGGATATTTAAAAATAGCAGCTTTGTGCATTTAGTCCTTCTCAGGCAAGCTCAGGGGTTTAGTGTTGCTGTAGCCCACAGGAAGTGAGGATTAGAATATATGACCTTCACATAATCCGCTCCAAATCAATCTATATTTTTAAAGTCATTACTAAAAGTGTGTGTCATATAAAAACTAAAGTGATGCTCAAAGTTGTCACAGTGAAATTTAAGGTGTGCTGATGGATTCACGTTACCAACGGTTGTGTTAACTGCTTATCAGAGTAATGTGTGCACAGCTTCATCCACACAATAAGCACCAGATTGTATCAGTGTACGAAGGAGGCAAGAAACTCTGCTGTGGTGTTTATTGACCTTTAAATGACATGATGCAGTCACCTTACCAGCTCGTCCTAAATAGAGCAACATGAAGCGAGAGAGTGGGCGGAACAGAGAGTGAGTGAAATGAAACCTGGTGACAAACTAAAACAGAAAAATAACCTCAGCAGATTGTTTCAGAGACAAACTACTGCTACAAACACCAGAGTCATAATCTGTAGCAGCAACATGAAATCGATTCTGTGTTGTTGTCCCTTAAGCTTGAAGCAAAGATATTTCACATTAAATCAGCCGTTGGTCTTTTTCAGGGGTTGTAAACAGGAAGTGAGTTATGCCAGTTGCCTTCAGCTGGAGCCTTGTGTTTCAGCCCTTATTGTAGTTTACAGTGTGGCACAGTGTCTCCATTAAAAGTGCAGAATGATTTATCAGCAGCTCCTGTTTGCAGTTTGACGGAGCGCCTTCTTTCTGTGATTTCTGAGTGGATTTATGGACATTTATTTGAGATAAACACAACAGTAACTGTCCCTTTCACCTCACACAGTATCTGCCTCACTTACAAACTCTTAGATTCTGATTTAAATTTGTTTGAATACTTAATTTCTGGAGGTATGTGCTGACAAAAGCCTCACAGTGTGTTTCCATCCAGGCAAAGGAATTGCGGCAGCAGGCCTTGTCGTACTGCCATCGAGCATGGGGAGGTCATTTCTCCAGAGACCACCTGAGCCAGCTGGTGTCCGAACACAACGCTCTGTGGGAGCCCACAGACACCACCGACTCATCCACCGACCCCCCCACCCCCCGCCTGACCTCTGACCTCTGCCATGACTCCAACGGCTGCAGCGTGTCGCCTGTGGAGGCTCTGGACCTGCACAGGTGAGAGACGCGAGGAGAGGGAGAGCATCGCCTGAAACCGTCTCTGAGCTGGTTTTAAAGTGTCTGTCTTTGTGGTTCTGTTTTCAGCTGCTCCAGTAACTCCAGTAAGAGGTCTTCTGTTTCAGGCTCAGGACACAAAAACACACAAGTAAACGTACAAACACCTCAAAGTCCTCCTGCTGAGAGACGTACAGCCTGGGGAGAAGAAAAAGAGGAAGAAGAAAATACAGATGAGTGAGCAAAATTGTATTGAAATCAATTTGAGGTTGTTTTTTTCTTTAAGATTATTTTTTCAGCTTTTTGCCTTTATTGGACACATTGAACTTTATGGTCCAAGCATGAAGGGAGGGAGAGAAGGGGTGACATACAGCAAAGGGCTACAGGCTGGACTCAAACCTCCAGCCCCTGCAGCAAGGACACTGCCCCCACACATGGGACGCCCACTCCAACCACTAAGCCATCACACGCCCCATGTTGATAGTGTCCCTCCAGTCCCCCCATCCCCGACCACTCAAAGCGCCTCACACTGTGTCCCGACCAGACGAGACGTGAGCGTGCGTCAGCAACTAAATCAGTTTGAGTGCATTGTTTTCTGTTGCATCATCCTAACTGCCTGTGAGCGACGCAGAACAACGTAGCGTGACGTCACTTGCACAAACACATGCAAGGCGCCAACCCAGCCATCGGGTCCAATCTAATCTCGAGGTACACTCACATACCGATCGAACCGCTGACCCTCCAGTTAGCCAACGACCTGCTCGACCTCCCGAGCCACAGTTTCCTCTGTCTCACTGACAGGCCCACCTCCAGAAGGTTTAGCAGTGATTCCTGGTGTCTCAGGCTCGATCCCTCGATGCCATCTGCTCACTTTGGGGCCCAGGTGGAGTGTGTTCTCCTCATTCTGTGCCACTCACTGCCCTTTGCAGCAGCTCTGGAGAGGTCTTTGGGGATTTGCTGGTGGGCCTTGCCTCAAACTCCCATTTTCTGAAGTAGCCTTGATCGTGATGATCCTCAACTGGAGGGAGCTTTGCTTTCCATCCACAATGTTGTGTGTGTTTGGGAAAGCTGAGCATGCCTAAGTTTTTTTGCGCTTGCAGGCTTCCTCCTCTGCATCCTCCCAAGGTACTGTAAGCTTGATGATATAGTGAGGCCGACCATAGTGCAGGGTCTGGTCTGAGCCTCATGTTTAACTCTGCAGCCACCTTCCAGTTGCACCTGGACAATCGTCTTTGTTGTGTCCAAAAAGGGTCCCACAAATCTCTTTCAATTTCACGTGTGTGTTTTTCCCCCTGAACTTTACAGAAAAAATGACTCTTATGAAATGTCAGACTCAGTTTGTAGACGTGAGACGCAGCAGAGGTCTCACTGTCAGACTTTGGTCCTAATTTTGGGCACTGTCAGGACTTTTTTTGGCGGTTACCAAAGTCGTCAGTGGACGTTTTCTCACGGTGTGATGTGGAAGCATCGTGTTGGATTAATCACCAGAGATTTCACTACGTTTCTGCGAGGGAGTCATTAGCCCACATGGCATCATTACAAAAATAAGAGGAGGGTAAAGGTCAGAGTGTCGTACGTAAGTCAGTCAGTTTCTCTTCACTCTGACGTGACGTCTTGTTTCTGGCAGAAACACAAAGAAAACTGTGTCATCCTGCCGACACATCACAGTTTCTGTGCAGCCACACTGGTTCTCAGGAACTGACACAGTGTGTGTGTGTGTGTGTGTGTGTGTGCGTGTGTGTAGGGAGGAGGAGGGAAGGTTACCAACTCCGAGGTTGAAGATACGACCAGTTCAGAGAACTCACCATGACCTCACCACACCTGCAACCGGTACACACACACACACACACACACACAGACACACACACACATACACACACAGACACACACACACAGCTCGGACCACAGTGTGTGACCTCTGACCTCTGTCTGTCCTCCAGGAGGCGCTATACTGGTGGGAAAACTGAAAGGCAATGATGAATCTTCTCCGGTCAAACAGGTTGATATAAAATCAAATATATTATATTATTTAACATTATGATATTATACGGAGGTGTTTTTGTCTTCAGAGGTCTGGATCAGCCGTTTCCATAGCAGCCGGGGCAGAGACCGCGGTTGACGTGCCGGTCAAACCGAAGGAGGCGTGGTCGGAGAATAACCCCACACGTCGCTCCTGCTCCTCTTCTGGCTCCTCCCCTGACCACAAACATGCCAGCAGTCCTAACTCTAAACCAATCAGGATGAATCCTCCGTCCCCTGTTGCCCCGCCCCCTCTGGTCTCGCCCCCACAGCACTGTATCCAAGGCACTCTGAGACACGCTGACTTCCAGCACAACGGTGAGTATCGATGTGGTGCTGAGGACTGTAACTAACAATCATTATCAGTCACCCTGTGATGATTGTAATTAGTCGATATCAGAAACTAGTGAAAAATGTTTCGATTAATCAGGAAGCTGCATATGTTTGGCACCTTTGGTTTTAAAAAAAAAAAAGCTACAACATTAATTAAATGATTGATCAGTTATCAAAATAGCTGCCAAAAGTTTGTTTGACGATGATGAAGCCATTTAACTTTTTTATGATTTATCTTCACCTTTTTATGCCTTGGTGCCAGCGTTAGCGATGACCGGAGGGTTGTGTTTATGGGATGTCTGTCTGTCCCACTATCTTAAGAACACCTTAATCATTTGAACATTAGGTTGGTTAAGTCCGATCTTATGGATAGATGTCAAAGGGTTAATTTATGGAACATGATTCAGTCCAAAAACCATAAGTGGTGGTGTCCCACAGGGCAGTGTTTCAGGGCTGCTTTTGTTTTTATTATGCCGCTGCATCGGCAGCAATAGTAGCCAAAAATATTATGTTTACAGGTTTTGTTACGTAGAAACGTCCTCTTAGACTCAACAATGAACTGATTAGAATTTGGTGGTCAAAGGTCAGTGTGACCTCACAAAACATGTTTTTGTCCATAACGCAAGAATTCATACACTTCACACAAATGTCTAACAGGATAAAATGATGAAGTGATGACATTTTATATCCAAAAGGTCAAAGGTCAGCTTGACAGTGACTGTAGGCGTTTCTCGCAATTGAAGCAACTCTAATACACATTCCGTGAGGGGAACTTAATGTACAATAATAATCATGATCATGTCATTTTATCCATGTGACCCACCGCTCTGTATGACTGCAGTATATTGTTGATCAGTAATCAATAATCATGTACCTGTGTGTCCTCAGGTGAGCTGGGCCTGAGGTTCAGGGAGCTGCAGTGTTCAGGAGGAGGCTGCGGCTCTGATGAAGGTGAACAGATTAAGGGAGGAAAAAAAAAAACATAATTATACTAAATTTTGTTCTTGATTTAAAAAAACAAATTATTCTCCTGTTGCCTAGACGACCGGTTGTCGGTGATGTCGTGGCGCTCAGCAGCCTCCTGCTCCATGGCGTCCGCCGTGCTGGAGCGTGCTCAGAAGAGAAGAGAGAACTTCTGGGGGAAGAGATGACCTCTGACCTCCTCACCCCAACTGCTGCTGTTGCCATGGAAACAAGCGTCCTGTCTGCAGAGTGTTTAGCTGATCGATCACTGTTGGATAATCATCAGTCAGAATAATGTATTTTTATAGATGAATTCATTGTTAGTTTTTACACTGCAGGGTTTTATACATTTAGTAATTATGTTTATTTAATAATTAATTTATGTAGTAATTAATGTTTCTTACTGTGTGACTGCTGAAATCATCAAAGTCATAAAAGTGACATGAACAACTCATTTTTGTTTTGATGTCATTACACACTGTCACAGATCAGAGACAGTGTGAACCAGTTTATTTAAATCTGTTGGAAAATGTGTTTGTGTTTGTTGGCGAGAAGCAGAAGTTTAGCTTGAACTCTTCGTCAGCCTCAGTCTGTGTTTCCTCCTGAAGGAATGACGTTTGACAGGCTTAAGAGGAAATTTCACTCAAAACTTGACGTACTTTCCTCGCAAAGCTTCAAAGCCATCAGTGGTTTGGTTTCACCTTCCTCTGGATACTTTCCAACAAACTGCTGCAGCTCCACGTGCGTGTTTAAAGTCAGATCGATATCTAAAGCACGGGAAACATGATGACAGTAAAGTCTAAAAAGCTTTAATGCTTATATTGGATTTATGAAGTCTGTTTTTTTGAAAAATATTCTTGTGCCTCTTATGCCTGATAGCCGTGGCCAGGTTGTTTTTTTGGGTTGTCCGTCTGTCCGTCCGTCCTTCCCATCCTTGTGGACACATTATCTCAAGAACACCTTGAGGGAATTCCTTAAAATTAGGTACAAACGTCCACTTAGACTCAACAATGAAGTGATGAGATTTCTGTGGTCGGAAGTAAAAGATCAAGGTCACCATTCGACCATAACTAAAGAATCAAATGCTAATTATGACCAAACTTGACCCAAATGTCTAACAGGATAAAATAATGAAGGTCAAAAGGTCAAAGGTCAGCTGGACTGCGACATCATCATGTTTTAACGTCATATCTCAGGAACAGAAGGGGAGACATTTGGTCAGATACTGAATTGGTGACTCTAATCTTGAAACTGTGCTGATTGTATAGATCTTCTGTGTGTGAAGCATCCATGTTTTCACTGACATGGATGGAGACTGTCAGAGACACTGGACTGGTGGGCGGAGTCATACAACCACAGGGTGGACTGGTGGGCGGAGTCATACAACCGCAGGGCGGTAATTCTAGTTTTATTTATGTTCTCAGTTTGTTGATTTTATTTTTTATCATTAGTCAAAATTTGCAAAAGAACAAAAGGTGTCCAATAAATGTAGTGCAGTAAAAAGAAAGAAACAGAAACACAGAGCAGTACTTGAGGAAACGTCCTGCCCTTCCTCTGCACATCTACTCTGCTGTTTTCTATTTTCAACCGACTTTATAAAGTTGGGAATTCACAACAAAATTCCTCAAACTTTTTCCTCACACGTCTTTATTTAAACAAACGCAGGTGTCACGTTGTCGTAGTGGGAGAAGAACAAACGTGGTCATCACTTCCTCCGCACAGAGAGGATGGATTACCTGGCAACCACTCGTACTGTTTAAACACTATACAAAGGCACAAACACACAGCACACACCAGGTATGAACTGTAGATGAACCAGCTGACTGTGAATTCCCCTCCTAACGATATACAGGCCGGAACAAACAATGTACAGCTGCGGGAGTGTGTGAGAGGTCTCCTGTGATTTATCATCATATGAGAAAGTTTCATCAAAGCAAATGTGAAATTTAAAAACAAAATGATCTTCTATAAATCCTTTAATGGTCTTAAATAATGTTATATATTTATGTTTAATGTTTAAGACAAAACATGTGGTTCTTTGGCCAGTAGTAGCCGGTCCGTCACTAACTTTTTTGTTTTTATAGTTTTTACATGGAGATAAGAATGTGAGAATGACGCCCGGCAGGTTTCATCATCATCTGATGACCTCAGTTTCACTTTCAGTCTCTTCACACTAAACTAGAAAAAAGACTCTCAGCTTCACATCAACAAGCACTTTTTCATTTTCAGCTGTTCACGCCCAACACAGAACCATCTTTTCTTCACAAATGAAATTAGTCTAAACTAGTCCATACCCACTGAGTGCACAGCTGCCCACGTACAGTTACACATGGTGTGTGTTTGGGATACAGGTCACAGGTCACACATAGCCCACTAACTATCCCACTATTGGCAATGGTACTACTGTACTTTCAATAAAGCAATCATACTATCAACTTCACAAACACTCTGTCTGAATACATTGCTCTTCTTAATGGGTTCAGTTGACTATTTAATCTGCAATTTCCTATGACCTGTATCCCAAACACACACCATGTGAAACTGTACGTGGGCAGCTGTGCACTCAGTGGGTATGGACTAGTATTTTGTGTTTTAGATACCTAACACTGTTACTTGTATTCCATTACTGAATATACGTGTATGTATATACATATACAAAATTCTTATTAGAATTTCTGATCATGGGCGGCACGGTGGTGTGGTGGTTCAATCCCGGACGTGGGAGCCCTTCTGTGCGGAGTTTGCATGTTCTCACCGTGTCAGCGTGGGTTCTCTCCGGGCACTCCGGCTTCCTCCCACAGTCCAAAGACATGCAGATTGTCCGTAGGTGTGAATGTGAGTGTGAATGGTTGTCTGTCTCTATGTGTCAGCCCTGTGATAGTCTGGTGACCTGTCCAGGGTGAACCCTGCCTCTCACCCGATGTCAGCTGGGATAGGCTCCAACCCCCCGCGACCCTCAAGAGGATGAAGCGGTTAGAAGATGAATGAATGAATTTCTGATCATTCTTTAGTGTTTGATCTTTTCTGAATAATGGTTTCAACACTCATTTTCCACAGTATTGATACACTGATATGAGCTGCGCTTTCTCATTGGTAATTATTGATCTTTCTTCTGCTTCTAACTAAGAAATGAAAACGGTTATATTTAATTTTTAATAATGACAATCATAATTTTTAGGTCCTAAATGTCTGTTCCCCCTGTGGTTTAAAAAATATCGTGTTGTATATCAATATATTTCAAGGTATTGTATCAAAGATAGAAATTCCACTATCATGGCAACACTGTTGTACTCCGGTCTGGTCGACATCACATCAAAGTGCTTTGCCTGGGAAGAAATTCAGTACAACAGATACAAGTTTAGAGAAGTAAATAAAATAAAATGTCCCATAATACAATAAAATAAACAAATTAAACAGTTATGGGAATATAGAAAAAAATACTTGGTTATAACATTAATAAAAAGCTTCATCACTGATTCTTTGGTCCTCAGGTTCACATCATAAACTCTGGATCTGAACAGGTTAATGCCTCATGCTAGAGTTAAAACTATATGTCAGATCACATTAACTATTATTTTCCTGCATTTGAACAGTAACTCCTGATGAAAGTGCAACAACCTGCAGATCCCCCACACAGATACATCCATATGACTCGTTTATTATCACTGCGTGCAAGAAAACCTCCCTGAATTATTCTTAAACATCAAATATGCTCTGAGGATGTTCAGCTGAATAAAAGAAGACGTCTTCATTGCGATTCTTTTTGGATTTATCTCAAACTTCCCTCAGCTCTGCCCAGTTCTCAGTCACTTCTGTTCATGTGTCATTTCCCCTTCATGGTTCACTGAATGTTCCACTTCAGATTGCTTCTTCCTCACTATGTACAATATGTTGCAATATGTCCTGACTAATGTCTCTTCTTGTGACGCACAGGTGGTGTGACACGTGATCTGATGAGTTTATGGAACATCAAAGAAAATTTTTTCAAAAGATGCAGCAGTTTGATGAGCATGTGGTGGTACAGACCGGAAACTGACTAATATGAGCAATTTAAAATGAGATTTATTTCAGAATAAGTGAGTTTATTCTAATGGAGGCTTCACTCGACGCACTTTGATTCTGATCGAGCCTGTTGAGGATAAAACACCGTCTAAAGAGTTGGCTGATGAAGCCTTTAATCTTTCTATCAGTCTCTGAGGGACTCACACCCACACCCAACACAATGAATGATGAAACTGTATAGGAAAAGGACCTGGCCACCCGATCCTTCACTCCACACCTGCAAAAAAATCTGCCAGGAAAATAACGGCCTGACAGGGAAACACTGATGTTTAAAAAGCTCAAAGAGGGAAGAAGCAAAAGGGGAAAATCGGCATTTCTGCACTGGCAGCATTCAACGAGGAGAGTCGGTGTTTCCATTGTGTCACTGATACCAGTCTCCCTCTGTAGCGGCAGTGACCTGCTTTGTTGTGGTGTCCCCCAGAGATCTGTACTGGGTCCCTTTTTATTCTTTATCGTAAACCTTCAGGAAATATCACCTGCAGACACAGCGCTTCTTATCACTGTTCTGCAGATGATGTGCAGCTAATCCTGAGAGAGACTGATTTTACATAATGTCGTGTGTTTCCTTGATTCTTTGTGAAACAACGGAGTTGCCAGAATAAATGTTGGCATTGTAAGTTTCTCCGAACCACAAATACGTTCCTGTGTATATTAACACGTAGCCGATTATTGGAAACTTCATGTATAAAAAAGAACGCTGTGGTTATGATGTGGTTCGATTTAGGCAGCAACACAACGTAGTTAAGGTTTGGAAAGGATCATGCTTTGGGGATCATAATCCCGGCTGGAAATGCTACGATGTCTCTGTAAAGAACAACATTTTTTTAGTTTGTTGGTCTCGAACTATGAGACAGTTTTGCTTTTAATAGCCTCACACCTGTTAGCTGGTAACTAACAGGTTAATATTTAAGGGAAAAAAGCAAAATGAGGTGAGATACAGGAGGCGATTTCTGTTAGTGCGGTGCTCCAGTGACTCAGTTAGCTTTATCGCCATATTTCAAAGCTCTGTGGCTTTAGAGATGGTGAAACTGTAATGTTTAGTGATATAAATGTTTTGCCTTTTCTTTTAATTTCTGTTGGCTTTGTTGAAACACAGCCAGCTTCCTATGTTAACATGCAGACATACAGAGCTCACTGCCCACCCTCTGGTCTCCACTGGTTAGCTAATGTTAGCCTTGGCTGTTCTACACTCCGCACCAGCCAAGTTTGCTGGGAGCTAGCTAACAGCGACGCTCATTTGCAATTACCACTGGTAACGCTGGTCCAGTGGCCGGACTGAAGAGCAGAGCAAAGTTAGCTAACCAGTGGAGGGTGGGCAGCAGGCACTATGCATCCGCATGTTAACACAGCTAGCCTTTCCAGCGTAACCGGTCAAAAATAGTTTCGCAAGTTCACTGGTTCACAGTTAACTATGACGTCCCCACCTGGAACAGTGGTCTGCAGCTAAGCAGGCGTCACTCCATCCCCTCCACCTCCAGATGACAAAGTCAGCTTATACACTGCGTCACTTTAGAAATGTTGATATGATACGTACAAATGTAACATATCGATGCTTTGCAGAAACATACAATGCTAACATTTACTTCTGGTGGCGCAGCTGAATCAAGCAAACTATTCAGCGTTGCCAGGTGGGAAATGTAGGATTATTGTACCAGAGACTCAGAATTATCATATAATGAGGGAAATTATCGTACATCCGTCGTAACCAAAATAACAATCCTATTGATACGCTATAGGCAAATATAGTCACTCTAGTGTTTACTTTTTTGGTTTACTTTTTTCCATTTTCCTTGCTTCTGTTTTTATTCTTCTTCTTCTTCTTCTTCTGTTTTGAATCTTATTCTCGCTCGACTTCCTGACAGGTCCTAGCGTCTCGTGGGGCGGGTACAGCTGACTATTCAGCCAATCATGCTCATTGTTCAGAGACAAACGTCACCCGTATCTCACGCTAAGCAAAGTGCGATTGGCTGAAATGTCACATGGGAACAGATGCCTTCAGGCCCACAAAAAAACTCTGGCATACTGATTACAACCTCACATTCATGAAATGGTCAAATTATCGTACATTTGGCCTTTTTTGGGATAATTGATCGTACATCGTACAAATAAGATAATTATGGTACACCTGGCAATGCTGAAACTATTGGTTGAATCATCCATGATCTAAGTTTCCTGAAGCCCCGACATAAAAAGTTGGATCACTACGGACGAGCAGTATGGAGATATTTTGTGGTTTCAATGATGTGTTTTTGGACGTTTGAATCTGGGGCGCCGTCAGCCTCCATTAGGTGGAGTTGTGTTGCTACCTCCTCTCCCCTTGGATCTCTGCAAGTGATGTGAGGACTCTAAAACTTCACCTGAGCCTCCCTCGGCATATGGGTGAGTAGATAATGGCTGAATTTTCATTTTTGGGTGCACTATCCCTTTAAGTCAGTTCTGGAAATGATTGGGACTGATACAAATCAACAGGTTATCACATCATCAATAAATGACTCCATCCTTAATTCAGTTATTGCATCATTAAAAGATTCAGCATTACAAAATTGCTTCCTCTTTTCCGCATAATCCCGCACCACACATTTTTATACCTCGCAGTCATCTTAGATCTCAGGTGCTGAAGCAGTTGGAAGTGTGTGAAGTCACAAGCGTTGCATAATCTGGTGAAAAATAAACCTGCTATGCAAACGTGTCATCACATCAGAGCTGCTGGACAAGTTTGGGTTTTTTATCTGTTAGAGGGAAGTTTATTTGACAACTTCCAGCTTGTAATACACACACACACACACACACACACACACACAAAAGAGGACATGATGTCACTGCAGAAGTACAATTAAAATGCTCTTTTTGGAAAACTGATGATAAGCACTATTTAGAGTTTGTCGTCACACCTTGACTGACAGTTAATTTCCTCTTTGTGTAAGTGTCAGTAAACACTGATTATACAGCACTGACCTGTGTGTGTGTGTATGCATGCATGTGTGCACTCGTGTGCGTGTGTGTGTGTGTGTGTGTGTGTGTGTGTGTGTGTGTGAGAGTGTTGGGGTTTTTTGGATGGTTACCTGTCCTATATTTCTACAGAGGTGGGCGGAGGATTGATCTGTATAAAGAGACAGGGCTCAGAGTCATTTTCACAACAGCATCGACTGACAGGTGAGGACACACACTCACACACACACTCACACACACACACTCAGATGCAGCAGATTAATTTCACAGTTTTGTGTTTTATTAAATAATTTAATAAATCTTATAACAAACTACTTTCTAATCATGTTTAATCTATTTCTTTCTTGCAGTTGAAAAAACACTCTCTGACTCTCCTGAAAGGGCTAAGATCATTTATCCACCTGAACGATGAAGCTCACCGCTGCCACACTCGCCTCCTTCCTCCGTCCCGCCGCCACCATGCTCATCCTCCTGCCACTGCTTCTGATTGGCTGGGCTGAGCAGGCAGCAGCGCACCCTGTCGACCGGCCGCTCAGCCCGCCGCTACGAAATGACGGGACATATCAGGCTGTCCGGGACGTATCACAACACGTGAGTAGATCCTTTAAATTATATTTAGCTTTGAGTGGAAATGATCATTTTATTTATAAAACAAAAAAAGATGCAATGTGGAGAAGAGAAATCAGCTCATTTAAGAAATGAAGAGAAATCAGCTCATTTAAGAAATGACCATGCATGTGAACACATCAGATGCAATTTAAAGCAGATAAAATGCCAAAAAAGAAAAAACTTAAAACAAATAAAAGTGCCAAATTTACTGAAGCAAAAGTGCAGAAACATCACGCTGTAAATATTAAATGTCAATAAAGTGAGTTAAATCAGAATTAAAATACTCATTCTGACATTTTAATTGTGATATGAAAATTCTATTTTTTTCCAGCATCTTTAACATGTGGTCAGAGAAATATTTTACAAAGTAAAAGTGGCAAAAAATAGTCCTGCATTCAAAAGCTTACTCGTGTTAAAGTACAAAAAATATACGTATTTAGTCCTCGCTGTGCAGGAGAAAGAGCCTGTTAACAATATTTCACGTTGTATGATTTGATTATTATTGTTGGCAGTATTTTGATACTGTAGTGTTTGTTCATCTTTGAAAATTCCTAATGTCCTTTTTTATGAAAAATCGGAATCTGAGAGGTTTGAAGTCACAAAAAGTCGAAACAGTACAAGTTCTTTAAAATTGTACTTAAGTGCCAAAATTGAGAAAATGCTTTTAGTTATTTTTAATCCCAGAATCAACTTTGATCTCACCACCAGTTTTGTTGAACTTTAAATGAATAATTTTGTTGTTTTGGCACAAACGTGACTCCGTAGCTTCAGTCAACACTTCATCTTTATCTTTATTCGGAAAATTTTGGGATTTTTTAGCTTCCTGTGGGAATGATTACGTCCAACAAACACATGCTGGGTTTATTAAAGGCTAATTAATATTTTTGAACCCAAATTTTTGAAATTTTTACAACTTTTGTCTCAAACAACATAAATAAATAACTCAGTTTTATCATTGGCATTGTAAGGACTGTAACACTAGCAATCTGGCTCTAAAGTAAAAATCTTAATTTTACTTGTAGTATTTTGTTGTTTTTTAATTTTTTTAGCATCCTGAAGCAGTAAACTAAAAGACGGTCGGTATATTAGAGGCCAGTTCCAGTAATTTTAGACTGATATTTTGAATTTGACAAACACGATTTTTATCCGCGGGGAGAGCTTTGAAACAGCAGAAAGTCTTAACATGGAAATATTATCAAACAATTTGAATGACTGAAGTAAAACTAAATAAATAATTTAATCACACAAGAGGCTTTATTTTTTTTTTATTTTAGGTGTGTTGTTGATATTTGGTGTTTGTTTTATGGAGGACTCTGTATGTCCAGTTTTAAGATGTTTTTCTTTCTGCCTCTTCAGGCTCAGAGTTTGCAGACAGAGGACGACTCCAGCACCAGACTGATGCCCAGAGTCAACACCGACCAGGTGAGCCCGGTGTTGAAGATCACTCCTGTGACGTTTCCCACAAAATAAATATATGAATGAAAATAATCATGAAGAACATTCAGGTAACGCCTGACCTCTGACCTCTCCACCCCTTCCAGGACCACCTGAAGATCTGCTGCCTCCACGCCAACATCCTTGACTACTATCTGAACAACATCCTGCGTCACCGCGACAACACGCATCCCAAAATGCACCGTCTGATTGTCGACCTGGCCCGCGTCAGCGAGGACCTGCAGACTCAAGGCTGTGTGAGTGTTTTAATTCAGCTGTTGGTATGAAGCCGGAGCCGGTCAGCTTAGCTTAGCATAAAGACTGGAAACAGAGGGAAACAGCTAGCCTGGCTCTGCACACAGTTTAATAACATACCTGCCTTCTTAAAATCTCTAACTTAAAACGTTATATTTGGTTTGTTTGATCAGTGTTTGGAGAAAATACAATAATCTGCTTCAGTATTGAGTTCGATAAGCAGATTGATGCCACTGTCGTGTTTGTGCAGCAATTATAGATTTCATAATTAATCAGTTATCAAGCAAAGACAAATTTTAACACATAAAAAAATCTAATATAGAAAAGAAAACATTCACTGTCTTGTTTTTTATAAAGTTTTTAATAAGACTTTAGTCATGAATCAGCTGTTTGTAGTGTGTGCGTGTGTGTGGCGGCGGTGTGGTTGATCCTTAAATCTGTATCAACTTTCTGTGGTTTCAGTCAGCGAAAGTGAACACATATGCAGCACACACACACACACACACACACAAAAGATTAAAGTGATATCAGCTGCTAACCTGCACTACCTGTCTGTCTCTCCAGAACGTGACTCACTACCACGACCATCACCACGCTGTGGAGTTCCGCAGGAAGCTCGACAAGGTGAGATTTTACTCCCGAATGACACCTAACCGAAAACACAGTGACATCATTCAGACTCTCTGCTGCTAGTTTTATTCTGAAGTTAAGTTAAACAAACAAATACACTTTAAATTTCACGTGTGTTTCTAACATTACTCTGTTTTTTTCAGATGGGCGGCGAGCGCGGTATAAACAAAGCCGTGGGAGAGGTCGACATCCTGTTCACCTACCTGCAGGACTTCTGCGTCCAGCCCAGGAACTCCACCGCCGCCACCGCCGCTGCCATCTGACACCCCGACTGTTCCTACTGAGCACTCTGCAAACAGCCGCTTCTCTATTTATCGTATTTATCAGCTTTTATAGCAAGTTTTCTACTTTTATTTATTATTAGTTTATTTAATTTGAGAACGTATTTAATGTTTTTATACAGTATTTATATTTGACACGAGTCTGATAAAGAGTTATTGATTTAGATTTTAACAATTTAGTTGTCTTGATTTTTAAGAAATTTTTTGGGCCTTTTTTTGCCTTAATTTCATGAGTAACCCAAAGTGTGTGTGTGTGCGGCTGGAATCAAACCCATGGCCGCTGCAGCCCTTGGACATGAGCCAACCCGCTGATCTATTTATTGATCAGAATGTTGTAATGCCTGAGCTGAAAGGTGTTGATCGTGTTGCCATGTTATGGCAGATTATTACAAAGACATTTCAGTATTTAAACGTGACACTGTGCTGACTGAACTGTGTCATACAAAGTTTACTTGAAGATAAATAAAGTTGGTTTTGAATATGAACGCTGGTTCGTCTCTCTGTTGGTGTTGCTGCAGTGTGGAGTCAAAGGTTACAAAAACAAAAAACAACAAACAAAAATACATATTACAACTGAAATACAACATAAAAAAACAAAACAAAACAAAAAAAACAGAAACCATATTAAGTACAAGTGTTAAACATGGTGGTGTAATGAATTATTTGGATCTTCTCAGACATGATGAAGACGGCAGTATTTACGAGTTGTTTGTTGGTTTTGGTGAAAAACATGTCTTTAGTTTTACTTATGTTAAGGGTGAGACATGACTCAAGCCACTCTGTGATCCTTTCCGTAGCCATTGATAATTTCATGGCAGCGAATTCAACAGTTTTTGCATATGTATATAATACAGTGTCGTCGGCATACATTTGCAGGTTGATCCCACGACACTGTTACGGAAGATCGTTGATGTAAAGACTGAACAAGAGGGGTCCCAACACGGACCCTTGAGGAACACCCATTGTACACTTCATGTCGCTAGATGAAACACCACAAACATGAACACACTGTACCCTGTCCAAAAAATAAGAAGACATCCAAGCCAGTGCTCCAGGTGGAAAATTAAATATATTTAATTTAATTTAAATCATTTATAAAGAATAACGTTGTGATAGATAGATAGATAGATAGATAGATAGATAGATAGATAGATAGATAGATAGATAGATAGATAGATAGATAGATAGATCTTTATTTGCCATTTCAAAAACCATACATTTAAAAACTTAAAAACATGATGTAAAGACTGAACAAGAGGGGTCCCAACACGGACCCTTGAGGAACACCCATTGTACACTATATGTTGCTAGATGAATAATTATAAAGAACAACGTTGTGGTTGATAGATAGATAGATAGATAGATAGATAGATAGATAGATAGATAGATAGATAGATAGATAG
Organism: Cromileptes altivelis; assembly: GCA_013133815.1. Taxonomy (NCBI): domain Eukaryota; kingdom Metazoa; phylum Chordata; class Actinopteri; order Perciformes; family Serranidae; genus Cromileptes; species Cromileptes altivelis. The sequence goes on along the minus strand of CM023152.1, from coordinate 34,852,303 downwards.
ATAGATAGATAGATAGATACAAAATTGCATCATTCACCCATGCAGACATCTCCACTACTCCACTAAGGGAGCTTTCATTTGCTCAACAATGACAGAATGAAATAAATATAAAACTATTATGAATAATTAGGTGTGTGTATAACAGTTAAGATGAACAACAACGTCTAAACTTTAAATACAAGTCACGAGTTTCTGTGAGTCGTAAACAAGCACAAATCCTAAAATCACTGTGATTGTAAATTTGAATCACATATTTGCAGTTTAAACTGTGAAGCCTGTCGTTAAACGTCACCTCAGGTTTATAAATCTCTCAGACTGTGTGTGCTGATGATTTCCCCTCAGACTGTCACAGTCAGCGGACAGGTGGCGCAGCGTTGGCATCAGGAAGTAGGACAGTGGTGAATACGATGCTGCCAACAAACAAACAGAAGAAAAAGTGTAGGTGTTTAGTGACTCATATGTTGCCTGTGTGTGTGTGTGTGTGTGTGTGTGTGTGTTGGCCTTTAAAAGTCATTAAATAAGGAAACTGTCTCTCAACGTGTGCATGTGCTCTGAGCAGAGGTGACAGAAGTACGCTGATATTTTATTTAAAGATATTCTGTAGGAGTTTCCTAAACACTCAGACAGCAGTGATTCCTCTCAGTGTGTGTCGGTGTGTTTATCTCCTTCTTCTTGTTTCTTTTGATTTTCTGTGTTCAGAAGGTTCGCCGTGTCAACTTCAGCCTGTTACATGCATTGTCTGTTTTCAGCATACACTTCTGTTTTCACAGGAAATGAACAGTTTGCATACAGTCTCTTTCCAAATTAAAGCAAAATATCATGCCGACCTGAAAGGACGACTTCTTCCGTGGGTGTCTGATGCTGGAAGTCACTGACCAAGCGCCAGTGTTATGTCGATTTCCCCATCCTGTCAAGAAATGCTACTTTGTGGTTCTGCGCATGCCCAGAGCCGATTTTCCAAGTTTCATATATTAAATAATTGCATGTACTGTGTTGTATTATTGGTAAGCGCTTGACTTGCACGTGTTAAGTCCATCGTCAAGCCTTTGGCAACATGTCCACGTTATCATTAACGGTCTCAATGTCCCTTTTCTTTGCGCTTTTGGCCTATTTAAGAAGTCAAGTTAGCTTGCAGGTTGCACATTGGCTTTGCTCTTGAATATAAATATCAGATAATTGCATCTGTTGTGTTGTATTATCAGTAAGCACTCATGCTAAGTCAATTTTCAGGTCTTCAGCAACGTGTCCACACTAAGCGTTTGACCTGCACATTTTATGCAGCAGCAGCAATTTTCGACAAAGCAGCAGAAATCGTCTGACACCGGCATTCAACGACTGTGGAGTGCGACCGGGTTGCCGTAAGTAGAATGCATCAAAAAGGAAACAGATAAAATTTGTTCCAAAACCTGGGATTGGCTTTTCCTTCACTGGCGATACTGTTTACAGTCAGTAACTGAGGATTCCTGCATCATAATTTACCTTCAGCTAAAAGTGTAGTAGTTCCACTGAGGCAGCTGTGGCTCAGAGGCAGAGCGGGTCATCCACCAACCAGAGGGTCAGCAGCTCGATCCCCAGCTCCTCCAGTCAACACACTGATGCATCCTTGGGTAAGAAGTGAACACCACACTGCTCCATCAGTGGCTACGGTTACATGATGGCTTCTCATTCAGAATGAAATAAATCTGAATGAAATCATTCGGAATTAAAGTCTTTCCAGGTAGTTTACATGGGAAATATTCATTCTGAATGAGGGTTTACACAGAGATCAGTTTAATCGCCTTTATTCGGGTCCGTGAAAGGTTTGGGGCAGGGAAGGCTTCTGATTGGATAGGGGGCGGGGCGGATGTTATGTGTTTATGTTTACCAAAAGAAAACACTGTAGTCCTCGCTCCTGATAACAAGATGCTTGACGACGCCGTTCTTAGTGCCTTTTTCAAGCTTGTTTTGCTGATATTCTTGAAGCAGCAGTACGACAACAACCTTGTTCTGCTAATGCTTCATCTGTTGAGGAGGAGAAGGGAGGTAGAAGGTCGAAGAAGGGAGATAGAAGACCGTGCTGTGGAGAATGGAAGCCGGTGAGTGCAACGAGTCTGACTGCTCTATCTCAGCCCGTTGCTATGCGCGCTATATACGTCATGGCACCAGAAGGGCAAGGAAACAAGCATGTGCAGAAAGACTGGAATGAACTTAAAGAGGAATGAGTGTATACATGCACACAAAACTCTTTCATTCGGAATGACAAACAGAATAAACCACCCCCTTTAATCAGATTTAATTTTCAATCGGAATGACCACTTTTAATCAGAATGGCCTTTCATTACGATTAAAAGTGGAATTAAACTGTGCATGTAAACGTACTGACTGTGATGGTATGTAGCCTCGGCCCCAGAGTGTGAGGTGACATGTGGCGTAAGTGGAGAGAGAAATAAAAGTCCTGATCATTGATGCATTAATGTGTTCATCAGTCTAATGCTGCAGCTCTAAAGGTGGAGCTCATTTTAATGACTTCATGTACTGCTGGGTGGTTTGTGTGTTTACTCTGCTGACAAATATTTATTTTACATTAAATATCTATCGATCACAGCTGGTTAAAAAGAAGTTACTGAAGAGAAAATGAGATTTTCAGTCAAAACTTTATGAATGAATCAAAAGAAAAACAAAACAAGACGCACAAACATCTGTAATATCACATGAATCTCTTATCTTCACCATCGATTTTATCAGATCAGATTTAATCTTATCTGATTGCACACAACAACAACAACACACACACACACACACACACACACACACACATCTGTGTATCAAACTGGTGCAGAAATCTGCAGAAACCACAAGTAGATGAGCCCTACTTACCTACTTTCACTGCTGTAGGTTTGGTTTCAGATCAGTGTGTATGTGTGTGTGTGTGTGTGTGTGTGTGTGTGTGTGTGCAGTATATGTATATATACACATTAATATATGGAATGTATGTATATTCTGGGGGGTTCCCTCACCCCTGAAAGAAAGATCATGCACGTCAGTCACGAAAGGTTTCGTGTTAAACTCATCTGTGTCTCCTCTGATCATTTCACCTGTAACTGTAATAAATAGTGCTTTGTTTTAAATAATGCATTTAAATAAATGAATGAATGAATGACTTTATTTCAAGCAAAACAAGAAATGAAACAAAACAAATATTAACATGCTCAAGGAGGAGCAGAAACAAGTGTACACTTATATAAGCCTTCCTTCTTCTGACTGTTCATCTGTCATTTAAAAATGAAACAGTAAAAAACGTTCCCAAACTTATTAATAGATAAACAACATTCTCAACAACATAAACAACAATCTCAGATATTAAACATACAAATCTCATCTTAACTTTATTTACATCCCAACTGCACAGCAACGTAGACCAACAGGACGCAGAACTATAGGCACACAGCAACTACGTTGTGTCGAGTATACGCAGAAGCTTAAAGAAACTTTAAAGATGGAGATTGTGTTCATTTTCTTGACTCATACATTCATCACATTAAAAAGACAAGACAAAGCTGCGGTCACAGACATTTTCTCTCCATCTCTTGGACCTCTTCATTTCCATTTCCCATCCATCCACCAGGTGCCCTCGGACCCTCCTGTCCCCATCACATGACTGCTGCAGTCGACGACTCACCTGTTCCCACTTGTCTCGTCAGTCACCATCTCATCATGCAGGTGGGACGACTGTAACGCTGTGTTTGCAGGATTATCCAAACTATCAGTCAGTAGGCTCCGACTCATTCAGCCAGACAACTTGGACTCATTAATCCAGTACTGATCACTTGTAAAACACAGAATCACCATCAAAATCCTGCTAACAGACCCTTTAAGGGCTGACGTCATGATGTCATCATGTTATCAGCTGGAGGTGCAGCTGCCTCTCCCCCACAGGGCTGTAGGCTCCACAGGAGTGTTAAAATGTGTTTGTCTTGTTGTGTTATTGGGAGCCAGAATAGAAGGAGTCATGGCTCAAAAGCAGCCGCCACTGCCCGTCAACAAAAACAAAGACAACTATGGTTAAATATGATAAGACCAAAGGACTGGACGGAGGCCATCATCAAAAATGCTCACATGTGCAGCGCACACTTCATATCAGGTTAGGGTGCGTTGGTAAATTCAGTCTGACGCTCTACACTAAAATGAGAGCCCTGTTGGTGGAAGAAACGCAGCGTTATATTTCTACATGAATGAACCAACGGTTAAGTTAATCACACATTCACTCCACTCGGCGCTCTGCTGCTCCGTCTCCACAGACAGAGTGTCCAGAGTGCGCTCTGCCACTCTGAGAGTGCGCTGCTCTGGATAACCCAACGCTACATTCAGACAGCGCTCCCAATTTATCAACACTCCAGTTTGTGTCAGAGTGCGCTCCCACACTCAGAGTGAGTGTTTCTGAACGCACCACTCACAACAAACATCATACTGCTAATAACTGCACCACTGCTGCTTCACTTGAGTCAGTCCTGCAGGATTAGTTGAAGTAAATCTCTGGTTGTGGGTGCTGCTTATATGTCGACTGTATTTTTCTTTTTACTTATAATAATCTGTAATTATTTCTCTCTTTGTGCTGCTGGAACTTTTGGGTTTCTCCTCTGGGGATCAGTGAAGGTCGATCTCATCTGATCTTCATCAAAGCACAGAGTGAATAATCGTGTATTAAATGATGAAACACAGGAACCCTGATGACATCATGTTTTCCCACAGTCACTAACTCTGACTGTAAAAACTAAATGTGTAACTCAACCTTTCTCTGAACCCTAAATCTAAATCTGAAGCCTCAAACAGTCCTCTGAGGTTAAAGAGTGTCCTCACAGAGATAAAAGGACAACAGCACGTCTGTCTGAACTCTTCCTCATCATTACCTCTCAGCAGGGGGGCGGAGTCAGCAGGGCTCTACCTGTGTGATGTCACCACAGGGGATTTCCCACACAGGTGACTCCAGGAAGTTCAGTAACAACAGCAAACTTCCCACCTGTGTCTGTGTTTGTGTGTGTGATAAGGATCTATATTTAGCTGAGCGCTTTGTGTTGAACAGACAGCAGCAGGAAACAGATCACATGACGACGTCACCTGCAGGGCTGCACTCAGGGGTGATCAGAGCCCTCTGAGGGACGCTGGACATATTTATGGACACTCCGCCCCAAATAAAGAACTTCTAAAGATACACTTGGTTTTGGAGTACATGATATACACAAAGAAATAAAGTGAAGAGAATAAAGAGGAAAGAAAGTCATACAAAAATAAATAAATTACTAATAATAACAATAATAATATATGATAATTAAAATAAATATTCTGCATAAAAATATTTTCATTATGCAGTCTGTCTAATCTATATCATTTTTATATTAAAATTAATTAAGTTACTATATTACTATATTATTCAATGTTTTACTTTTATTTGGGGGATCATCATGCTTAACTTTGGAACTACAATTCCCATAATTCGGCTTCGGCTTCTTAAAGGAGAAGTCCGGTATTTTGCACTTTGAGCCCCATTTCTGGGTTGTTTATGATGAAATAGAGCGTTTAAGACCAGAATAGTGACGATTGATCATTTTCGGAGAATTTGGCTTTCCCTTGCCTGGCTTAAAGGGATAGTGCAGCCAAAAATGTAAATTCAGCCATTATCTACTCACCCATATGCCGAGGGAGGCTCAGGTGAAGTTTTAGAGTCCTCACATCACTTGCAGAGATCCAAGGGGAGAGGAGGTAGCAACACAACTCCACCTTATGGAGGCTGACGGCGCCCCAGATTCAAACGTCCAAAAACACATCATTGAAACCACAAAATATCTCCATACTGCTCGTCCGTAGTGATCCAAGTGTCCTGAAGCCCCGACATAAAGAGTTGTTTGGAAAAACCTCATTTGAACTCTGTTTTTAGCCTCATTGTAGCCTGTAGCTCTGACTGCCTCTCTGGGCACCGCGCTTCATGTGAGACCAGCGAAAGCACGTGAACACACATGAAGGCGGTGCCCATGTCTCACGGTCTCGTGCAAGAGCACATATTTTACATAGAGTTTTAGGAGTTGAGACATACAACAATTCATATCCCATCCATTTTTATTTTACGCGCTGGTATCGGATCGGTACTCGGTATCGGCAGATACCTAAGGTTCAGGGATTGGAATCGGTATCGGGAAGGCTGGGCAGGGGAAAGACAAATTCTCCGAAAATGGGCAATCGTCACTATTTTGGTCTCAACCACTCTATTTCATCATAAACAACCAGACATGGGGCTCAAATTGCAAAATACTGGACTTCTCCTTTAAGGTGGTGAACACAGAAAACATTTTACCTGCTAGCATCGGCTTGTTAGCATTTAGCTTCAGGATCTGAAATAATGCCTCACACAGCTTTCATGTGTTTGTATTTACTTTTCTGTTTGTTTACTTTATCTGATCTGAAAACAAAAGCTGATGCAGTGTGCTCTCACTCTGCAGGTGTGTCGGCTCTACGTGACGGCATGTGATGAAATCTGAGCCCTGGAATTTCTCCTTTCACTTGTTCTCAGCTCCTGTTCAGTGTCTGTATCTCTTATCTCCTGCATGTCACATTCATGTCTGCAGGCTGTTTGGATTCACCTGCATGACTCTGCGCTGTTGGAGGAAACTCCACACTGTCGACCCTGGCGTGTTGAGTTCGAGGACAGTTTTCAAGTCGCCTGTCGACCAGAAGAAAGAAGGCGTACTGCTATATGGGTCAGAACAGCAGCTCGTCACTCTGTAAAATCTGCTGCGTGGAGCAAACAGACCTGCCCTGTCACCGTTTCCCGCTGAAGTCGACAAAGCCGCAACCTACTTTTATCTGACCACGCGTCTAAAAGCTGCTTACCAAAATAAACGTGTTAACTTGGCTGATGATGTCATCACCACAGAGACAATTAAATGTGATCAGACACAATGAGATAAATAAAACAGCTGCAACAAATAGTGTTTTCATAAACTGTTAAATCAATTATATTGATAATTTAATCTAGTTTAATGCCCATCACAGTTTCCCAGAGCAGAATGTGATGCTTTCAAATGTACTGTTTCTTCCAACCAGCCGTCCAGAGCTCAAAGATTTTTAATTTAAAATGACAAAAAGAACCCAGTGAATCTGAGATCAGAGGAGCTGAAACCTGAGAGCTCAAAAAAAGTGCGCGCAGAAGGAAAAAAGCGTGAAGAGGTGAAACTCCAGAAACACTTGAAGTCTGCAGAACAGCTTTATTTTTAGACCAACAGGTTTCCCCTTGTGACTTCATCAGGGTCATCATCATCATCTGGAGAGTGTCGGCCTCTTTGCAAAGTTTTCTGTTAAACAACTCATCAGCATGAACATCAGCTTCAGGGTAACACAGTTTATCAGAGCCAGAAATATTCTGGGATGTGCTGGAACGGGAGATTCTCATCATGGATCAACTGTGTGATGTCATCATATCAATATGGACCAAAATCTCTGAGGAATGTTTCCAGCACCTTGTTGAATCTATGACACCAAGAATTAAAAAGGGGGTCCCACCTGGTACCAGCAAGGTGTACCTAATAAAGTGGCTGGTATGTGGATTATGCCATAATATAGAGAAAATAGAAGAAATACATCATGTATAATGAGCACCTACAGCTACAGACTCGCCACAGTTATGGCAGAAACTACGGTTCAGATATGGTCGAAGCTCGGCAGCACTTTGTTGTGGTTACAGGTTGGGGCCTCAAGGAGAAATGGAGGTCCTGGTTAAATATCGTCAAAGTCGACAGTGACTCTTTTACATCATCACATTTTAAGAGGAACTATGGCTGTTATTCCTTTGTCTAAAACAGTCCAGAAATATTAGTCAACAAGAACAACTCCCTCCCAAATCCAAAATCTAGAGTGATTAAACTCAAATTTGTGACATCATCAAAGTATAAAGTCTGGAGCTGCTCCACAGACAGTGACTGGTGAAGGATATTCCAGATGACACTGAGAGCAGCTGGAGGAATGTTCTGAGTACACAGGAACATTTTCTGTTTCACAACTGAGGACACTACAAGAGAATAAAGAAAACAATCAGGCTCTCATTCATCGTCTGTGGAACAGCTCCAGATTATACACTCTGTGACATCACAACACTGACACTCACTCCTCCGGTTTCTGGATTTGACAGATATGAGCTCACAATAGTAGAATTAAAAATACAGTTACACTTTTACAGCTTGAACGTCTTTCTGTCAGCTGCTCCAACAACAAACTGACGCTTCAAGAACAGAAAGTAAAACTACTCAGATCTCTTACAGTGTACAAACACTCTACTCCTCCATTAAAAATGTTACTGAAAGCTGTGGGATGGCAGAAATGGAAAATTGGAAAACACACCCTCCTCCTGCAGCTCTCTGTCTGAAGCCCCTCCCACCAGACGACCATGACAGTTTTCCATACACTGATTTATTTCATCCTATTTCACTGTAGAGTTGCACACAGCTCCTTGTCTCAGCCCCTCTCACAATCTGTGTATCTCACAAATGAGACCAGAATTAGCAGCTAGCCACCCCTCGCTCCCCTCCACCTCGCTTCCCTCCACCTCGCTCCCCGCCGCTACAGACCACCTTGCCAGGAGGAGAGCGGGCAGCAGCTCCAGTGATGGATCTTTAGTCAGAAACTCTAATTTAGCCAGCTCAAACCCCCCAGTGCAGGGTGTCACAGCGGGCTGGTGTCCAGCAGCAGCTTCAAGTGTAACCTGCGTAACGGCAGCAACAGAAAGTTTTCTGATGCAGTGAGGAGTTGTTGCTGTCCACCAGAGCTAGGGTTTGTGTTGGCTGGATTTGGGTAGCCGCTGCCTGGTCTCCTCCCAGTGAAGTGGTCTGTAGTGGCGGGGAGTGAGGCGGAGGACACATTTTTATTTGTGGCTCAAGCTAATGTTAGCTACATAAACATGAATTTGAAGCCTTTAGTTCCAGTTATTAAGACACTGTTTCAGATTCTGTTTGATCTGTTTTCTGTTTTTTTTTTTGGGGGGGGGGGGGGGGGGGGGGGGGGGGGGGGTTGCTCTGCAGTGTTGCCAGTTGTTGCTGATGTTGGAACAGCAACTTTCTCTGCAGGATTCTCAACCTTTGAATCCAGCTCATCTACAAAAACGTGAACAGAAGAAGTCTAGTTTTCTCTTGCAACACTTTGACTTAACAAAATGCTCAAAGTTTATTATGAGATTTTTGCCCAATGGCGGTAACATAAAAACTGCCTACCCCAGCTTTATGTGCAGCACTGTCTCTCCCCAGCCTTAAACAAAATACTCTTGTGACTAAAACAAGCATGCTGCTGTTACAGTATGACACTGTGACTGTTCACAGGGTGCTGGAGCTTTTCCCAGCATGCATTGTGCAGGCGGACCACCTGTCAATCAACCACAACATGATGTGATGAAAATTGCTCTTGTGAAATGTGCACTTGTACACAGACAGACAGACAGACAGACAGACGGTGTATATTCAGTGCGGCTGATTGACCTGGTTACTGTTTTGACTTCCAGGAAGGAGGCCTACAACACACACACACACACACACACACACACACCATCATCATCATCACTTGTTCTATTCTTGTTTGACTCAGAAGCAGCTGCAGACATTCGTCGTCCTCTTCTTCTTCTATGGTGCCGGCGTGCTGACATCGCCTTAAATCTGGGTTGGACGACAAACGTCTCGGCACTTTCTGAAACCTGCCAGGATGGGAAATGTGCTGAGTCACCGTTTCAACTGAAGCCACAACCTAGTTTTATCTGACTGCACATCTAAACACCAAAACCAGGGTGAGGTGACACCATCACCGCTGGGGTGAGGAGACGGAGGAGGACAGAGGAGAACAGGAGAGGAGGTGAGGAAGAGGAGAGAAAAAAGGAAAGCCAGTGGAGGAGGAGGAGGAGGAGAGAGGAAGAAGAAAAAGGGAAGGAAGTAGAAGAAGGAGGTAAGGAAGGAGAGGAAAACAAACAGGAAAGGAAGGAGGAGGAAATAAAGAAAAGAGAGGGAGAAAAGATGGGAGAGAAAAAAGAAAAAGGAGGAGGAAAGGAGAAGGAGAAGGAGAGAAAGATAAAATGAAGGAAGGAAACAAAAGAGGAGAACCAACAGGAGAAAGAAAGAAGAGGAGGAGATGAAAAGTAGGGAAAAAACATAATAAAAGAAAGGAAAGTAGGAGGAAGGTGGTGAGGAAAGAGGAGTGGAGAAAAGAGACGAGGAAGAAAGAGAGCAGAAAAGATAAAAGGAGGAAAGAAAGAAAGGAGCTGGAGAGGAAAAATAAAGGAGAGAAAATATGGGACAAAAGGAGGAGAAACTAAGATGGGATGAAAAAAGAAAGGAGGCCAGGAGGAGAAGAAGAGGAGAGAAAGAAGGAGGGATGCTGGGAATGAAGACAACAGGAGAAACTTAAGGAAAAGGAGAAAGAGAGGAGAAAGGAGGTAAAAATAGAGTAAAACGAGAGAGGAAAATATAGGAGAACAAGAAGGGAAAGGAGGAGGAGGGATGCAGGAAAGAGAGGAAACAAGAAGGGAAGGAGAAACTAGATAGAGGAAAAGAACAGAAAGGAGAAGAAGAGAAGAGAAAGGAGGAAAAAAATCCAGAAAGAGAAAAAGAAGGGTGGAAGCAGGAAAGGAGCAGAGGAAAAAGGAGGAGAGATGACACGAGAAGAAAGGAGGAAACACCAGGAAGGAGGAGAAAATAAAGACAATGAGAGAGGAGAAGGGGGGATGGAGAGAAGAGGAGAGACAGAAAGAGAAGGAGAAAATAGATGAAGGTGAATTAAAGAAAGGAGAAGAAGAGGAGAGGAGAGAGGAGGGGCACATACAAAGACAGAAAAAAGGAGGGATGCAGGAAAAGAGGAGAAAATAAAAGAAAGGAGGAAAGACAACATGAGAGGAGAGGAGGAATCAAGTGAGGAAGAAGGGGAAAGGAGGAGCTGAAAGTACAGAGAGAAGAGCAAGAAAGGAAATGAGGAGAAGGAGGGACAGAAGGAGAAAAGAGAAGTAAAATTAAAGAAGAGAGAAACAGATGAAAGGAGAAAGGAGGAGAAAATACAGAAAGGAGAAAAAGAGAGGGGAAGGAGGAGAGCCAACAGGAGGAGAAAAGAGGAGGAGACATTTAAAAAAGGAAGAGAGGAGGAGAAAGAGGAGGGAAAAGGGAGGTGACATCAGCAGGGGGACTCCTTGGAAAGTCGCAGCAGTGAGTCAGTGATTTTAGGAAATTTCTGAAACAGGAGAGGAGGAAGGAGACGAAGAAAAGAGGGGGAGGGTGAGGAGGGGGAGAGGGGGAGGAGGAGATGAAAGAGAAGAGAAGAGGAGGAGGAGGAGGATGTATAAATGTGGCAGAGAGGAGTGCACCTGCTGCAGTTAAAGATGTTTCTCCTCCTTGTCAGGACGTCTGCTCTCACTCTGCTCATCAGCCTCATCGCCGAGGGGCACGTTGCCACGGCAATGCCTGAGCGAGGGCTCACCTGCCGACAGGAGATCCCCGCCGAGCTGATCCGAGAGCTGTGGAGCCGGACCAAACAGCTGATCAACAAGCTGCCGGTAAGAGATCAATAACTGGTGATCAATAGCTCCGACTGTTGAGGATGAACTGAAGATCAATAATCAGGTCAATAATAACCACTGATCAGACTCTGTAAATAATGGCACTTAATGATTAGTGTCTTAATCACAATGTCAATATGAGATCAATAAAATCTCAGCAGTAACACTTATTGATTAGTCTGGTAACAACTGTCGGTCACTGAAATGTCAGAGTAACACTTTTTCATCAGACTGCTGATCAATATGTCAATTTGTTACAAGTCTAACATTGGTTATAGATCAATAATCATATATTGATTAGTCTGCTGGGCAATGTGTCAATTTACTATCAGTTAATCAATGTTATAGATCAATAATCACTGTTATGGACTAGTCTGTTAATCAATATGTCAGTTTGCTATCAGTCTGTCACTGATTAAAGATCAATAATCATGTCTACTGGTCAGTCTGCTAATCAATGTCAGTTTACTGTTAACTAAATGGCGATTATTGATCTTATTGATTAGTCTGTAAATAAATGTCAGTTCTTTAAATGTCAACAGTAACACTTATTGATTAGTCTGCTTATCAATAAATCAGTTCACTATCAGTTTGTCATTGGTTAAACATCATTAATCACTGTTACTGATTTATCTGCTAATCAATATGTCGGTTTAAAATGAATGAAAGATCAATAATACCAATTATTGATTAGTTTGCCAATCAATGTGTCAGTTTACTATCAGTGAAAGACAGTAATCGATATATTGATTAGTCTGTTAATCAGTGTCAGTACATTAAATTTCAGTAATCTCTCATACAATATTTTGATTTATTAACAGTTAAATCTCAGTAATATCATTTATTGATTAGTCTTAAAATCAGCATATCAGTTTATTATCAATCAGATGTCAGTAATCACTCTTATCAATTCATCTGCCAATCAGTGTATCAATTTACTATCAATTAAATCCCAATATAACACTTAGTTTATCTAATCAGTGTGTCAGGTTAGTTATAAACAAACAATTGAGGATTAATTATTGATTATTATTGATCAGGAAGCAAAAGGATCAACACATAATTTCTACTGAGCTCTAAACTGATCAATATCAGTGGTGATTACTGATCAATGGTCAGAGTCAATTATCAGCATCAGTTCTTTCAAAATAAATGTTTCAGGAAATGTTTGCAGCATTTGATCTGAACCGTCTGTTACAGATTTAAACCTGACACATTTCCACGTGAGGATCAATAACTGGTATTGACGAGTCGTTCTGTGACTCGCTGGCGTTCAGCCTCAGACAGGAAGTGAAAGTGTGAAAAGCTGCAGTTTTTAAACCAGATCAAAGTTTCTGATCAGATCAAAGACGTCGTGACTGAAATCACAGCGAGCGCTTTTTCCTTCACGACAGGACGAACACACAGTCACACTATACACACACACACACACACACATACATATACATGTGTGTGTCTCAGTGTGTGAAGTCAGATTCTGTCAGATTATAAATGCAGGGATTAAACTTCACTCTGTGATGTCACAACAAAGGAACTCGTCTGATCCACTGACTCCACGTTATACAGTTAATCATGGCACTGTGTTTGAGGAATACAAACAGGCTGTATGAAATATTTCAAATACAAAAAAGGACAAAAACTAAAACCGTCCACTCACTTGCTTTTTCTTGAGCTTTCTACTGCGGCTCACAGTCTTCATCAGTTTGTGCTGTTTTCATGGAGACGGAGATATGTTTTAGTCATCGTGGCCTCCTCAACAAGTTTAATTTCATCAGGAAGTTTATCTTGGAACATCTTGTTCTTCTTGTTCTTGCTCTTCTCCTTGTTCTTCGTCTTCTTGTTCTTCTCCTTGTTTTTGTTGTAGTTGTTGTTGTTGTTGTTCTTCTTCTTGTTATTGCTCTTCTCCTTCTTCTTCTTCTTGTTCTTTTCCTTGTTCTTCTTCTTGTTCTTCTTGTTCTTCTTGTTCTTCTCCTTCTTGTTCTTCTCCTTCTTGTTCTTCTCCTTGTTCTTCTCCTTGTTCTTGTTCTTCTCCTTCTTGTTCTTCTCCTTCTTGTTCTTCTCCTTGTTCTTCTCCTTGTTCTTGTTCTTCTCCTTGTTTTTGTTCTTCTTGTTATTGCTCTTCTCCTTGTTCTTCGTCTTCTTGTTCTTCTTGTTCTCCTTGTTTTTGTTCTTCTTGTTCTTCTCCTTCTTCTTGTTCTTGTTCTTCTTGTTCTTCTCCTTGTTCTTTTCCTTGTTCTTGTTCTTCTCCTTGTTTTTGTTCTTCTTGTTCTTCTTGTTTTTGTTCTTCTTGTTCTTCTTGTTCTTCTTCTTGTTCTTCTCCTTGTTCTTCTTGTTCTTCTCCTTGTTTTTCTTCCTGTTCTTCTTCTTCTTCTTCTTCTTCTTCTTCTTCTCCTTGTATTTGTTCTGCTTCTTGTTCTTCTCCTTGTTCTTTTCCTTGTTCTTGTTCTTCTCCTTGTTCTTTTCTTGTTCTTCTTCTTGTTCTTCTCCTTGTTCTTCTTGTTCTTCTTCTTGTTTTTCTTCCTGTTCTTCTTGTTCTTCTCCTTGTTCTTTTCCTTGTTCTTGTTCTTCTCCTTGTTCTTCTTGTTCTTCTTCTTGTTCTTCTCCTTGTTCTTCTTGTTCTTCTTCTTGTTTTTCTTCCTGTTCTTCTTCTTCTTCTTCTTCTTCTTCTTCTTCTTCTTGTTCTTCTTGTTCTTCTCCTTGTATTTGTTCTGCTTCTTGTTCTTCTCCTTGTTTTTTTCCTTGTTCTTGTTCTTCTCCTTGTTCTTTTTGTTCTTCCCCTTGTTCTTCTTGTTCTTCTTCTTGTTCTTCTCCTTGTTCTTCTCCTTGTTCTTCTTGTTCTTCTCCTTGTTCTTGTTCTTCTTCTTGTTCTTCTCCTTGTTCTTGCTCTTCTTCTTGTCCTTCTCCTTGTTTTCTGTCTTCCACACTTGTAATATTAACTTCTTTATAATCACTACTCCAAATAAAGCCGCCATTTTGTGGTATTTATCAGCAGAGGATAAGGAGCAGGTCTATGATCAGGTTCCAAAGAGCCTCAGAGAAACAATGAAAGGTTTTTCCAGTATGTGTACAGTTTACTGCATGACCTGATTATTGTGAAAATATTCCTTATGAGTTTTCTTATTTGACCTTTTCTGTATTTCATGGATGAAACTGTATTAATACTAATTAATTGTAATATTATTCTGAATGTTGTGGCGTCCCTGTTGAGTCGTCTTTACACTGTGTTCTGTTCTGACCCTTGTTTTGTGTGTAAGGTTATTATAATTCTGTTCCTCATGTCTGGCACCTGCAGAAAACTGTTTGAATGAATACCAAAAGGTTATGTGTTCACCTGATATAAAAGCAGTGCCACTAAGAGACGAATAATAAATGTGATGTTTTTATCTGCAGAAAGAAGAGAAGTTCTCCAGGCGACACCGACTGCTGCCAAAGTTCTGCACCAAATGTTCAGAGGTCAGTAAACCTCAAGTGGAAGTAACTCTTTGCTGAGGTTTTGGCTTCACCTATACTGGTGTCCGCCTGGTTTACCTCAACCACAACCACACTCACCATCTCCAAGCTAACGCACACACAGAGCCGCGCATAATCTGAAACCTGAAACCTGAAAGCACCTCAGCACCAACACTCCTGGAATTCCTTCCCACAATCGTTAACACGTTAAACCAGCGACCCTCTGGTGTTTCCCGACACGTTGCAGCTGACGCACCGTCCGGTCCAGCAGACAGGTTGGATTTCATGAAGGAAGTTCCGGTGTTTGATTTTTACCTCACAGGGTGTTTGATTTGTGCCAGTCTGTTGATCCTCTGTAACTCAGAGGGTTATGTCAGAGAGGACTGTACAGTGTCCTGCAGAGGTTTGGGCCCCTGGTCAAACTTTAATTTACTGTGAGTAGTGAAGCAGAAGATGAGCTGATGTCCAAAAGTTCATTTCCATCTTTCACAGCCTGTTTACCTGAAACCCTGAGCTGATCTACTTCCTGTTTGTCTGTGGGACAGATGTGACGCTCTGAACTAACATGATCAACTTCTCCTCCATATTTATCACACACTGATGTTTACTGTCTACTACTGTCTGTGTGTGTGTGTGTGTGTGTGTGTGTGTGTGTGTGTGTGTGTGTGTGTCTGTTCCACGTTTTTCTCCTCACTGACTTGGTCAATCCATGTGAAATTTGGCACAGTGGTAGAGGGTCATGGGAGGATGCCAATGAAGCAATATTACTGGCCAAAGGGGGGCGCTATAGCAACCCATTGAAATGTCAAACTTTGAATGGGCATATCTCATGCCCCGTATGTGGTAGAGACATGAAACTTTGCACAGAGATGCCTCTCCTCATGAGGAGCACATTTGCCTCAAGAACCCATAACTTCCGCTTATATAGATTTTCCGCCATTTTGAATTTTTTGAAAAACACTTCAAATGGATCTCTTCCTAGGAAGTTTGAGCGATCTGCATGAAACTGGGTGAACATAATCTAGGGAGCAATATCTAAAGTTCCCTCTTGGCAAAAGTTGGAAAACTTCCTAAAACTGAGCTTCTATAAGGCAATGAATATTGCGGAGGGCGTGGCTCATCACATAAAGGTGTAGAACATCTCAAGGGTTTCAGCCATCACCACGCAACTTTGTAGGCATATGAGCACACATAATCTGAGGGGACCCCTCCATTATTGAGCCCATCAAACAAAATGGGGGCGCTAGAGAGCTCATTTCTTATCTAGGCCTAACCGCATATGGATTTTTACTAAACTTGGTAGATATGTAGAACAGGATGCCTCAAGGTGACTGGAGAAATTTAACTCTAATTGGCAACTGGGTGGCGCTATAACAACAGAAAAATGCTTCAAAATGGCTAAAATGCGACCGATCGCTGTGGCTCCCCCTGTGGACCAATGTTGGTGTTGTTTTCTAATGTTTGGTATGACTAAGTCATGGTATGGTATGCTGTACATAATCACGGAAACTGTCAGTGTGTCATTCTGTCAGTCAGTCATTCTGTCTGTCTCACGTTTTTCTACTCACTGACGTGGTCAATCTATGTGAAACTGCACATAGGCATTGAGGACTGGCATAGGTAGAAAGTGACAAAGCTACCAATGGCTATGGACTAGTATTTACTGAAGAAGGAAAGATATCTGTCAGCTGTGATTGGTTGGTCCTCGTCACATGACATGCAGTGTGCACTGCTGCGTTCCAAAAGTTGAACACGCTTGGGAACGCATGCGTGCAGCGACAGCTTTACTCTGGTGTCGGGCTGCAGCTATTGATTCTTCTAGTAATTGAGTATTCCATCGATTATTCTGGTGATTAATCGAGTATTCGGATAAGAAATAATGCGTGTTTTCTTTATATTACTTTAGCTTTATTAAGGTTAAGACTAATATATAAAAGTAAATAACAGAAGTGAGAGATGAGCAACACATTTGTTTCCTTTTTGAAAATTCAACATATTTATTGCTTTAATTTGCTCGGTGAACTCGATCATACACTGAATGCTTTCTTCTTAGATGTTGTAGCATTAAGGACGTGCTGTTGTGGTATGCTATCTCTGTTTTGCAAAACACACTTAACTTTTTTTTCTTCATTTGAATTTATAATAATCCCACGCTCTATACTTTCTGTCGTTTCCTTTGGGGTATCTCTCGCTCTTTTCTTGTCTTGCCTCGAGGCTTTTTAGTTGCCGCATCATTCGAGTTGCTCTAGGAATTGTTTCAGCCCCGCTCACCTGCCACATGTCTACGTTAGAAACTTCAAAATTGAATATCAGGGTGCATAAAACGCAGCATGTGTACAGCAAGGCCTGTCACAGTTTGTGTCACGTTTAAATTCCTCACCTGAAGTTTCGAGGAATACCTCTGCACCTCATCGGTTGCTGTTTCCTTTTTCTCTCCCTGTGGTTCTGCCGACGAGGTTTTTGGCACAAAGGCAACATTTATACTTTGGATAACTGTAGTCAGACACCATAAGCAGGGCAAATTGCAGCGCAAACTTTGTGGGTGTGTTTCTGCTGTAATATCATTAGAATATATTTTGTGAACTGGACCTTGAGACAGGGATGATGGCGTTTGCAAGTGATGTGCGATTCATGGTGCTGTCAGCAGCTGCAGTCCATTGCCGATCAGGGGGCTGCCAACCTGCAGCTATCAGACTGAGACAGTGATGAACGTGTTTGCAGATGTTGACGTATCTCTGTAGCCTATGTTAGCTTAGCTTTACGTGTTAGATGTTTGCAGTCTCTCCTGTGTTGTGGGACGAAGCAGAGGAGGTGTCAGAGTGAAATCATCCTCTGGATGTCTGTTACTGTAGAAGTGAAGTCTCTGTGCTGCTTTGAATTTTAACACAATGACTCTGTGTAATGATGCTCTCTTCTCCTCAGCGTGCCATTGGCTGGCTGGAGGTGCAGGAACTTATTGATGTCTACCAGAGGAGTGTGTTCAGGAGCGAGGTCGTCCAGAAGCTCCTCCCCCTCCACTACAACGACCTGCTGCACCGAATCCAACACACACTGCAGCACTGTGTGAGTACACAACCACAGACACACACTGCTGTGTGCACACATCCAGAGTCAGTGTCAGTGGGATCCTGGGCCTTGTTGATGAGATCAGCTGTGGTGGTGTGAGGTCCTGGGTGTGAGGGATCGACCACCATCTGTCCTGCCTGCGTCAGGGGTCATGAGGTCCTGGGTTCTGGAGGTGTACAGGTCCTGGAGGGATGGTATGATTGCAGCCGCTTGCAGGGAATGATCCTCTGCAGTCTGCCCTTGTCCTCGGCAGTGGCAGCAGCATAGCAGACGATGATGGAGGAGGAAAGGATGGACTGAACGATGGCAGAGTAGAAGCGCACCATCATTGTCTTTGGCAGGTTGAACTTTTTCAGCTGCCGCAGGAAGTACTTCCTCTGCTGAGCCTTTTTTGGACCATCACTCAAGGTCCTGGGTGATAAAGCGTCAACCGGGGAGTCGCACAGGGTGATGGGGGCGGGTGGGGCTGTGCTCTTTTGGAAATCCACAACCATCTTCACCGTCTTCAGAGTGTTGAGCTCCAGGTTGCTCTGTCTGCACCAGGAGGTCACCAGATGGTCAATCTCACACCCTCATTGGACTCATCCCCACCAGAGATGAGTCCAATGAGGGTGGTGTCATCTGCAAACTTCAGGAGTTTATCGCGCAGATGAGTGGAGGTGCAGCTGCTGGTGCACAGGGAGATGAGCAGAGGGGAAAGGACGAAGCCTTGAGGGTAACCGCTGTTGGTGGTCCAAGAATCAGAGACATGTTTCCCCAGCTTCAGCTTCCTGTCAGACAGGAAGTTTGTGGCCCACGTGCAGGTGGAGTTAGGCAGGTGCAGGTGGGAGAGCTTTGTCCTGCAGCAGAGTTGGGATGATGGTGTTGACAGCACAAACATGAACCTGGCGCAGACTCCTGAGGATAAAATGGACGGCCATGTTGGCGGTGTCGTCTGCAAGTGCTGTCAGGCAGATGGGTCTGTTGTGGTTAAGTCCTGTGATTTTAGGTTGATGATCGTGGATGTTTTGAAGCAGGCTGGGACTCAATTAAAGACGTCTTATAACACCGTAGACAGCTGATCAGCACAGAGTGGAGAGAGGAACACACACATGCTGGGAAATACACACACACACAGAACACACATACACACTCACTGATGTGTTTTTGTCTCTGTTCAGGTTTCCTCCTCCAAACCTTCAAAATGGTTCAAAATCATCAAGAAACTGGAGAGAAAAATTAAAAAGGTAAAGTTACAGATGGTACGACGGCCACAGCTGCTGCTGCTGTTCATACTGCACACCTGTCTTACTCGGCTCTGAGGTGATGATATGATTTGATTTCACGTTATCCTCATCAGTGTGACTATAACGCTGCCTGTGTTTGACTTTCTGCAGAGGAGGAGAGACGAAGGAGCACTGAAGGCTGTCGGAGAGTTCACCTTCATCCTCAGGTGGATCGATGAGCTGGCTCAGCACCACGTCCTGTAGAGCCTCGTCATCATCAGCAGCCGAATTATCGTCGTCAGTATTGTCACCGTCACCTTCATCATCATCATTTGCAGTTTTATTTAAATCTGTTTAGTTTGATTTTTTTCAAAATGAGTTTGGATCGCTGCCATTGTTACACCTTCTACTCTGGAAACATCGACGGAGCTGTTTCAGGACATGAGGTTTAAATGTTTCAGTGCCCAAATCCTTTTTAAAATCTGTTGATCTGTTACGTTAAAAAAAGTGGTATTTTGTTTGTAGGTAACGACACTGAGCCTCAATCACCGTCAGCAGAAGCTGTCTGAGCAGCAGCTTCTAAAAAAGGTCTTTAATCGTATTTTATTTTGAAGTATTGATTCGTGTTTTAAATGTTTAACATTTGTATTAATGTAGTTCTATTTACAGAATAAGTTATTTTTCAGAAAATATTTATTGTATTTGAGTATTCACTGAAGAAGTGTTAGACGTACTTGAACCTTTAATATATTGAATTAATAACAGTATGAAGGAAAATATTTTATATGAATGATTGTAGCCATATTTATGTGAATTTATCAAACAGATTTTCTGGTGAAATAAAGTTGATTTTTATCTTCATCACTGATGATGATGACTGGTGCGGCTTCTAATCAGAGAGCTGTAATGTTGGAGTGATGTTGCCCTCTGCTGGTCAAGGTTTAAAATGACATGTGGATGTACACAGGCTGGATTTCCTTATGTGTTGAGAGAAGGAAAAGGAAAGGAAGGAAAGGTATAAGAAGGAGTGATGGGGAAGGAAAGTAAAGTAAAGAAAGAATAGAAAGTAAAGAGGGCAAAGGAAAGGTAGAGGTGAAGAAAGGGAAGGAGAGAAAGGAAAAGGAAAGGGAGGAAAGAATAGAAATTAAAGGGGGAAAGCAAAGGGAAGGGAATAGAGGAAAGGTAAAGGAAGGAAAGGGTACAGGAGAGGCGAAGAAAGGGAAGGAAAGAAAGGAAAAGATAAAGAAAGTGCTGGAGAAGGAAAGGTAAAGAAAGGAGAGAAAAGAAAGAAAATGGGGGAAGGAACGGAAAGTTAAAGGAAACAAAGAAAGGGGAGGAAACAAAGAAAGGGAAGCAAGGAAAGGACTGGTAAGAAAAGGAAAATGTGAGGATAATAAAACTGTAAAGTAGGATGTGAAGGGAAGAAACAGGGAAAGGAAAAGGAAATGAGAGGAGGAAGTTAAGGAAGAGGATGATACAGGAAGGAAACACCAGAGAGGAGAGGAAGAGGAGAGGAAAGGGCAGAAAGAAAAATTAATAAAGGAGGAGAACAAATGACAGGAAGTGAAAAGGAGGAGGCGACTTTTTGTCTCCTAAATTCAAACCTGAATTTACGTTTGCCGTTTGAAGGTTGAGGTCAGACCTTAGTTTGAGTTGATGGAAGAATTATAGAGGAATTAAAGGAACAGTTCACAGTGGAAAATCGCCGTTGTCACGACAACCGCTGAAACCCAGAGCGAGATCTCCGCCCCCACGCGCTGACACAACACTGAACTGAACACATCATCATTGTCGCCAACACCACCATCATCTTCATCATCGCCATCTCCGTGCTGAGTCAGCTCGTCTTATTTCTGTTCAGGGTGGAAAAAAGAAACTGTTGACAAACGCAAAGAAACTGGTTAAGTTTTCAGTGTCTTTGAGCTGATAGTTTTAGTTTTCATCTCTGATAAAGTTAGCGTACACCCCCTGCTCAGCAGTGAACCGCAGAGAAACACAAGCGCCTTACTGCTGCAACGAAGCGGCGGCATCATGTTGCCCCAGTGTGAGATTTTAGACAGCATGCCTGGTGACGTGCTTTTAAACCAGCCGCTGGCCATTTGACCAGCAAGAGTGTCAGGTGACACCATCAGCCGGCTTGAGTCGAGCTCAGACCATCCAGTTCACACCTATGACACTGATCTCTGATCCCTCTGGAGAGCTTTGTTAAAATTCTTAAAACTAAGGAACTCAGAAGCATTGGGCTTTGTCGCTGTTTTTAAATCAGATGTTACACGTCTTTTAATCTATCCCTGATAATTTTATTTTTATTTATTCTACGATTGTTATTTATTTTTATTACTGTTTGTACTAGGCCTATAAAATTCTGCTGCCTCTTGGCCAGGTCGCTTTTGAAAAAGAGATTCTAAAAGAGATTCTATCTATCTGAACTGAGCTTTACACAGATGCTGATTTGACTGTGTCACTACCTTCACTCCAGGCTTCAAGGTGACACAACTCTGACCTCCCATTCCTTGATCATACCTTTTATGTATAACAGTAAGGCGGAGTAACAGCGCATCATTTCTGACTTGAACAGATGGTGTAAATTGAGCTACAGTTTGATACCAGCTGGAACATAGCGGAACAGCTAAAGAGACAGATGTTTCCCTCGGGAGCTGGTGGAGACCAAAAACAGTGCAAACAGAGAGAATATTGGACTGACATCAATCAGGTGACACAACAGCCCTTTTTAGACAGGAATTGTGCAAATTTACAGGAAAGCCCAATCAGTCTTTTTTCAGCATTGGCAGTACAAAAACAAAATCGGGGAGTGCAGCAAAATGCTGCCTACCTACTTTTGTTTATACAGAATGTGCCTTTTTCGGGGCAATGGGGGGCGTGAGCAAGTAACAAAACCTGCAGTTCAGCATGTGACGTAAACAGTGACGTGGGAGGGAAGCCACGGCTGGTCAGTCCTTCGGTGATTCTCTCATAAGTCGGCCCGTTCTTCACCGTCCCCGTCATCTGACGGTTAATGGCCTCTTCGTTTGCGAGGACAAGGAGGGCGCGCAATTCCTTGTCTCCCCAGTTGCTCATCTTTACAGTGTCTGTCAGGTTTGTGTTTCCCTCTTGCTACTAGCTGCTCGCTAATTCCTGCTATCAGCTGTTTCCTGTTTATCCACCGCCAGTGGCTCGCACGTGCGGCGTCATCAACAGCTCCTCCCACAAGTCATCAACAGCCCCTCCTGTTGCAGAAGGCCGCCTCGGTCTGTTTAAACTAGAAGGGTTCCACCAATATGTCTACCCTACGAGGAGGAAAATTGGGCACCTCGGATCAACTCGCCAATCCGGCTCTGTGTGTCTAAACGCTCGCAGCTTGCCGGCAAATCATGAATCATCATGTTGATCTGTAACTGTTGGATGTGGAAGTCAGCATCAGTGGACTCATTTTCATAATCGTCACAAGGAGCAGGCACGCCACAAAGCAACGAGCTAGTTTTTACCTCAGCAGCTGGAAATATTCTTATTCATTTGATTCTATTGAGAGGAAAGATGATTTTTTAGGACTAAAACTGACTACGACCTGAAGCTCCAGGAAATACACCCCACCAAACGTGAGCCCTCCTCAGCTGCGGAGGTCGGCTGTAGTCCTGCACTGGCTAAACAACCCAAACTGGATGTGAATGGTGGACAGCTGCAGACACAGAGAAGTGATCAAGCTTGTGGATGAAATATCGCTCCATGAGTGACCCTCCGTCTGTCAGGCAGATCTTTGGGAAAATACAGCTCACATTCACACAGAGACACATCTGCTGGCAGGGAGAAATGAGTAAAGTAATCTAAGTACTTTTGAAAAGAGCAATGAGTAATGTGTTACATTTTTAGAGTACGGAGCCAAACACTGTCAATGGTCCCAACAAACTAACACCAACAGTGAAACAGCCTGACTCTGTCGTTAAACTCACTAATAATCATTAGCTAACTGTAGCCATGTGATGCTAACAGTTAGCTCTGTGTGTGTGGATGGGGAGTGGAACACTGATCATCTTGTTACAATGCAATGCTCCCCTGGGGTTCTTTTGATCCAGAAATTCATGAGGATGCTACTTGATGCGCTCGACCCACCTGAACACCTCTGCAGATCAGGTATCTCTCCTCATGGCTGCAGGACTCCCTGATTTCAGTGGCCCCCCAGCAGGACAATGCACCATGCTACACTGCAGACTGCTCTGGAGTGGTCCGAGGAACATGACAAAAAGCAAAAGGCATCAACCTGGCCTCCGAATTCCCCAGATCCAAATCTGATCAAGCATCCATGGGACATGCTGGTACCTCAGAGGTACCCCTAATCCACAGTGGGGCCTCCCTGGATCTGACTTGTGTCTGACACATGACTGGTGCTGGCTTCAGATCCTTTGAGACCTGTCGGTTGTGAGGTGGGGTTGGTCGTCCCAAGATGCTCAGTCAGATTAGGGTGTGGGAGATTCAGAGGCCAGGACGACACCTTGAGCTTTTTGTCATGTTCATCAGGTCATTCCTGAGCAGTGTTTGTGGTGTGGCATGGTGCATTTTTCTGCTGGGGGGCCACTGCCATCAGAGAGTGTTGTTGCCATAGCATCCACATGAATGCCATTGACCTGAGTCAAGTGAAACAGAATTAAATGTTGTATCAGGATTAACTGTTTAACTTTCACCCAGCGCTCTGCTCTCTTGTGGCATAAAAGTTGAACACCTAACACCTGACAACTGAAAGACTCAAGTATACTGAAGCTACACGAGATTCGAATGCACCGTCAGTGACTCAGCTGGTTTAGTTAACCGGAGAAAACTGTGTCTAATTCACTGTGAGGTCAGACTGTAGTGAAGCTGCGTTCAGTCGCTGCATCCTGCAGCTGCAGGACAGTTAAAAACTAACTGCTGCTAAAACCACAATAACTCTGCTTTACATTTTCTTTATTCAGCATTTTACAGTAGCTGTTCAGAGTGCACATCTGTGCACATGCTGCAGGGGTCAGAGGTCACAGGTCAGTGATGGAATTACTTAATCTGATGGAGTGTGTGATGTGTTAATAGGTGGGAAAATCAAGCCTCCACCACACAGAAGAGGATGTGGTGTGTGTGTGTGTGTGAGTGAGTTTATGTTGACGGTTGGCCCACAGGAAAAAACTGCCTGGTTCTAGACTTCTAGGAAATACACACACACACACACACACACACACACACAAAGAGGTGATTAAGGTTTTAAATGTAGAAGACAACCACTTCATTCCAGTTAATTAACGTTTTCCTAGAAAGGCAACTGCCAGTGTGTGTGTGTGTGTGTGTGTGTGTGTGTGTGACTAGCAGAACTGATTCTTCTGTTGC
Organism: Cromileptes altivelis; assembly: GCA_013133815.1. Taxonomy (NCBI): domain Eukaryota; kingdom Metazoa; phylum Chordata; class Actinopteri; order Perciformes; family Serranidae; genus Cromileptes; species Cromileptes altivelis. The sequence goes on along the minus strand of CM023152.1, from coordinate 34,827,691 downwards.
ACCACAGGTAAACTAAAATGCTATTGATGCATTTTAGTTTTCCATTATGAAATCAGTTACACAGATCCTCGACACAGGATTTCAGTACACGCAAGAAATAAGACGTTTGGTTTTATTTTAATAAAACAACTCGTCTTTAGAAATAAAAATAAACACCTTTTTTTTTCTTACAACATGATTGCGAATTTCTCAACCCCGAATTTGAAGCTGCACCGTGTGAACTTTCTCTTCAGGTGTTTGTTTGCTGTAAGGCTTTACAAAACGGTATGTTGGGGTTTCTATGCCCTTCATGCTGGCGATAGCCGTGGTCACAGGCATTATGTCTGCAGGCTGTCTGTACGTACATACTATTTAATGAACATGATGTCTCAAGAGGGCCCTGAGAGATTTTCCTCAAATGAGGTGCAAACGTCCACATGGACTTAGAGATGAACCCATTAGATTTTGGTGGTCAAAGGTCAAGGTCACTGTGGGCGGAGGGGGTGATGGGCCCTGAGCGTGCTGATCCCTGGCATTACAGACGTCTCATTTTTGTCAACACTATGTTTCAATCTCAAAATTTGGCACAAACGTCCATTAGTTTTTGGCCACAACTCAAAAATTCATATGGTAACATTCCACACAGATGTCTAACAGGATAAAATGACGAAGTGATGGCATTTTATATCCAAAAGGTCAAAGGTCAGTCTCACTGTGACATCATCATGTTCTGCATAGAACACTTTTACGGTGATTACTCAACGTCATATTTCAGGAACAGAAGGGGAGACATTTGGTCAGATACTAAATTGGTGACTCTAATCTTCTAATCTGCCGTGTTGAAGACAGATGTGAAGCATCCATGTTTTAGAAAATGTCTCTTCTTTGTCATTGCTACATGAGTCTGGAAAGACATGGATGTAAACTGTAACATGGCAAGTTGTTCTTTAGTTAATCATCATTGCGTTTTCAGTAGCCTTTTAGCCACCAGATGTGGAATGTTTTACTGACCTGTTGCTGTGGTTCCACTGAGGATAGTGCCACAAAAAGCATTTGTTTTTGTTAGCCAAGACATCATTACTTTTACTGCTGGGATCGTGCCCCAAAGACCAGGTATTTTGAGGGATAACATGATCTGTTCCAAATCATAACCAAATGGTTTTTGCAGGGCTGTATCCTAATAGTCGACCAAAAATTAGTCGACCAGAAAAGTCATTAGTCAGCAAGATTTCATTGGTTGCTAAGTCGCAGAAAAATCCCTAGAAATGATTTTTCTATTCATACTAATGGCATTTCTGCCCACAGTGATGATTCAGGTTTCGTTGTATGCCTTGTGGTGGCATTTCCACCAGCAGTGATGAGGCAGGGATGGTTCTCCTTCCTGCTGTGATGACATCTCTGACTTTCAGCAGTAACACTTTTACCTCAAATGGTAATATTTCCACCTGTGTCGCGGCATCTCTGCCCACAGCCATTAACACATTTCTCCCAGCTGCAGTTATGTTTCCACACTAAGGTTAATTGAAGTACGTGGACAAATAAACTACAAATAAAAAAAGTGAAACTCTATCAGGAGCTGTATCTTGTCAACATAAATCCAAACCTATATGACTTGGTTATGTGTGAATTTACTTTGAAAGGACAGACACAGGAAGTGTCCACGCTCAGCAGTCAGACAGGAGTCAGGTTAATTTCCAGGGCTGGTACCTGCAGTTATTCCACAGGCTAGTTAATAACATGTCGGGCAGGAAATCCAAAGTGTGGGATCATTTTGAGAAGGTGAAGGACGAACCCAAGGTGATATGTAAACTCATCTTCATTGGTCGACTACAAACATGACGCATCATGTGAAACATGCAAGTAGCTACATGCCCATTAGCCCACAGCGTCATTAACAGGCGGCTCGCTCAGTGTGTGACGTGCACTTGGAGATAAAATATAGGCCTATATTAATGAAGGTTCATTAGTACGGTTTGTATTTCTCTGTAATGTAGCACAGTGTTAACAATGTTACTGATACTATTCTTTCTCACACCTTCAACTCAAACCACCAAAATATATCATTTAATCATTACATTCATATCAGAAACATGCAGGAGACTAGTCCACTGATGGACCACAGCATTGTTGAAAGGTAAAGACATTTTCAGTGTATCTGCTACATAATAACATGAAAATGTAAAATATCTGTGACTGCAGAAACGTACAATACCGACATTTATTCTGGTGATTGGTTTGAATGGCCGCTGCTGTCCATCTATTCATATTTCATCACCTAATATTTTACATTACGCAGATGACACACATGTCTATTGTTTAGCCAGATGTCCCCAAATTGTTAAATGCTCTTATTTCATTGACATTAATATTTGGATGAGTTTTGCAAACCAAATGAGTCAAATGAGTCACTGCTTGTAATGTTATTTTTGCTTATGATTTCCTTAATTTCTGCTTAACTTTGTACTTTAATTAGGATTGTAGTGGAAAATCCATAATATACAATTAAAGATTATTAGGTTTTGCTGACTATTATCATAATCAGTATTGTTTACTTTAACTGCTGTCCATCTATATTTATTAAATCACGTAATATCATACATTATGCAGATGACACACAGTTTTATATTTCTGTTTAGCCAGATGACTGTAGATTCTTCAAAGCTCTTATTTAACTGACATTAATATTTGGATGTGTAGAAGTTTTTGCAAACCAGATAACTCAAGTGAGACACTGCACACAATGCTATGTCTTATGTTTGCTCTTTTTTTCTTTACTTTATTTAATTTACTTTCTTTAATGGCACATACAGTGTAATTCAACATTGAAGCTGCAGTTTAAGACTCTTCTTTTTCAAACTGATTTCTGGTGAAGATGTGTCATATAATTCAGGGGAATTTGACACCAGTAACAGAAACAGAGACAAACCTCCCCCATTATATTATATGGTGTTATTCCTGTTGTCACCATGAGCACTTGGTAACAGTGGCGAGCTTGGAAAATTCAAATGGCGCCAGCTTTACTTTAACCATGTATTGTGTAGCTGTATTATATGAAAAATATTATTATGTAACAATTTAAAATTCTAATACTCATATAGAGTTAAAATGGAAGGCCAAAATTACTTTATCGGGGAATCCCTAGAAATGATTTTTCTATTCATACTAATGGCATTTCTGCCTGCAGTGATGATTCAGGTTTCGTTGTACGCCTTGTGGTGGCATTTCCACCAGCAGTGACAAGGCAGAGATAGTTCTCCTTCCTGCTGTGATGACATCTCTGACTTTCAGCAGTAACACTTTTACCTCAAGCGGTAATATTTCCACCTGTGTCGCGGCATCTCTGCCCTCAGCCATTAACGCATTTCTCCCGGCTGCTGTCATGTTTCTACACTAGGGTTAATTGAACAAATAAAAATATACGTGAAAGTCAAAACATATAATCATTATAATATCATTACACTGCCACAATATCCTCCACTCTTCAGGTTTCAGCCCTTCCACCAGATATTAAACCTGCTGTTGGGATTCATTCCCATTCAGACAGGTTAGTGAGGCCCAACACTGATGTTGGCCATCAGGTTAAGCTCACTGTCAGTGAATTTCAGTTCATCCAAAAGATGTTAGATGGGGTTGAGATCAGATTCTTCCACACCAAAGTGGGAAAACCAGGAACACAAACGGGAAGAACACTGTTGCCTTAAACAGTAGCTCACTAACCTTTTGGCTTGTGACACATTAATACCACTAATGTCTACTCACAACCTCTCATCACAAGATGCTTGTGTGTTTTTACTGTGGAACTGAGATTGTGTTGTTTGAAACTTAAAGGCCTGATGCGGTGAAACTTTCTGGTATTTCACAAGAAAACAGTAAAAAGACAGTTTGAACAGTCCAAAACAAAAAGTGTAATTTTTTTGTGGAAATTTTTTTTTATTTTCTTTTTTAGACCCTGGTAAATATTCTGCGACCCTCTGGATGTCCTGACCCCCAGGTTGGGAACCAGTGGTCTAAAATATCGTGTGCTGAAGCATTAAGATTCCCTTTGCTGGAACCAACCGGCCAAGTTAAGTTCTTCCATAACAAACTGGAGAAAAACATTTCTTTATGCTTTGTGCACAGAGCTGTTGTAATGTCAATTACAAGTCAAGTCAAATTATAAGCTTACATGTCCTCACACTTTGATAATGATGGTGCAGTGATGAGATTTGCTTTTACGACCCGGTCTCACTCTGAGGTTATTGAATACCAATGCTTGGGCAGTTACATCTGGCAACAGACGCCAATGAAAAAAGCTGTCCTTTCACATCAGTATGATACGTGGCCAGAAAGGGGGAAACGCAGCGTGACAACAACGTAAGTTGAGGGGGCGACAAGCCCAAGAAGGGTGGGCGGAAGGAGTGGTGGATGGGTCCAACAACCACTGACCTTCACCCATGAGGCCGGTGTCTGCTTCCTTTATGATTACTAATAGGTCTAAATGTGCATTCATTAATATGTTTGACTACAAGGTGGCCGCTCTGCAGTGGGCTATTTATGATGATTTGGTTCTTAAACATGCAGCGTTGGTGGTGAAAGCAAACAAATTTCTTCACGCACTATTAAATCTGCTATTTTCCTCTGAGACTTTTCCCTTTGTGGATTTAGAATCCACAGCTAGCCTCGCTAGAGAGACTCAAGTAGCCACTGCTGTTGAGGCTCTGCAAAGCTTTTGAGAAAAAGGGCGCCAGGTTGTGGACAAACTACACATTTTAGTCGACAAAATGTTGTAAATTTCTTTGATCCAAGTGTGGGCTACACATTTTTACGGTTGAAGAACAGAAGAATCAATATGGGCCTACCAAGAATGGTAAATCAAACTAAGAATGTTAAAAAAAATGTCTGTTTATGTCCATATATTTTTTTGTCTGACTGCTTTGATCGACTGCTAACATGAAACTTAAGCTATGGATGAATCATGAGTGTCTTGACGACCACAAAAGGATGCCCCATCCCATGCAAGAAAAATCACCACAGCAGAATATTTGAAATGTCCGGCAACACTCATCATGTCTGTTTATCTAAACGTTTGCATCCACGACTACCAGTGACGCATCTTTAACGATCGTTCCATTTTATAGGAGATGGTATCAACCAATAACCTTTGTAACTCTCTTCTGAGGAACTCGAAAACGAGAGGCAAAAATAAGACACACAGTTGGGTCACAGAGTAGTGAGGTTTTTTTCCCCCTGATTTTACTACACTTTACTAATGCAGCATGTAAAGATCAGAACTTTGGGGGTCCACACACCTTCAGAGTGAGAGTAAATTTCAGCCCATCCTGTGGCTCTTTAGCCACAAAGTGGGCTGCGTCTTTCAACTCTCTTGTAGAGATGACTTAGTAATTTCTCATTTCTGACGTCATGACACACTTCACTCCTCACGTAATGGAGCATTTGTTTCAAATGGTGTGATGATATCTCTGCAGCTTGATTTCCCCAACACAAATCACACAGCATGCAATCACACAGCTCAACCAGATACAGCATTAAAATGTTGCAAACACATTAATGCATCACTCATAACAAATTAAAACACATAAAATAACAACAATAATACTAATAATAATAATGCAGGAGCCATTCTGGTGCATAATAAGTACTTTTCCTTTTGATATTGTAAGTACGTGATGCTGACAAACCTTCTACACTTCAACAGGCTACAGTTTAGCATACATGACTTTGACTTCCATCGAAGTATATTAATTTTGGAGTATTGCCACTATTACTGAAGTAAAAGATCAGAATATGTCTTGTACCACAGGAAGCCATTAATCCAGTTTGTATGACTGCACATAAATGCCTGATTTTGGGAGTGTTGTTAGTCAAATACATAAAGATATAAACACTGTTCTTTTCCTGTTTAATCAAATTGACTGTGTTCAATAAAATCCCATAAAATAGACATTTTTAAATGTCTTGTTTTTTAATGTTTTGTTGGACCAAACCCAAAGATATTCTCTTTACGATGATAAAAAGCAGAGAAAAAAGCAACAATGACTTTCACAATGAATAAATAGTCGTATCATTTTTTTGTCAATCAATATGATTAAGGCGATGATTTAGTCACTAAATGTCTCAGCTACAGAAAACATAATATAAGCCGTTAAACTGAAATGACTGGATTATAAATGCAGCATGGATGTTAATGTGAGATCATTTAATGCTCTCCCAGGCATGTTTCATTCTTTAGGTTGCAGACTGTACCTGCAAACACCAAGTGCATGCAAACATTTACATACACAAAAGCTTGCGTAGAAAATGCAAACAGGTCTGTACGAGATTCGAATGCACCGTCAGTGACTCAGCTGGTTTAGTTAATCGGAGAAAACTGTGTCTAATACGTTTCAAGAAGCTTTATGAGGTTTTGTGCATTCTTGGAACCACACACACACACACACACACACACACACACACACGCACACATACACACCTCAGTTACTGGCACAAATGGTTTACCTAAGGGTAGCTTGGTGTGCACTGCTGCACGCGCAGATTTCCAGGTAAAAAAATTTGATGAACTGGTCTTCCTCCAGTTTAACCACTCTGACCAGGGAGTCCCCTCACTCTGTGCATGTGTATGTGTTAGGCGGATAGATGTGAATGGAAACCTGACCAGGGAGTCTCCTGAGTGTGTGAGTTTAGCAGCAGCAGAGTGAGTTTTAGAGGAAAACTGTTTCTGATGCAGCTTCTGAAAGACCACAGACCACAGTGATGCACAACCACACAGACATAAAGAGACATGAGGAGGCAGACAGGGATGCAGTCAGCTGTATAAATAGACCCGCAGGTCAACAGATCAGTATCAGTGACTAGACAACTCATCATCTCACGCTTAATTTTCTCAGCCTTTTGTGGAGGTCGCTCTTTTTACATTACAATCTACAATAATTTGTGTCAACGTCAGTCGTCCGATATGTCTTCATGCTGCGCATCATTGTATCTACTGGTCTTACTGGGAGTTGCATTGGCTTCTGGGATTCCATGCCAGTTTGCTGGGAACCTGAAAGACACCCCTGACTCCATTGTAGATGTGCTGGTGAGTTTCCTTGTGGTGTCCCACAGGGCTCAGTTTTAGATCCTCTTTGGTATTTCTTTCAGCTTAGCCTCTGCTTGTGATTAAAGGGTTTAAAAGCTAATTTTTAGGTTTATTTAAGGAACCAGTCTTTTAAGATTGTACAGAAGTTGACATTTGAGTACATGTTAAGGGAAGTGTGCACAAATTAAGAGGTGATTAATACATTTTTAATGCATTTTAAAGTGGTGTTTACACTTAACTGCAAGGCCTCTATGACCTGCTGCAAATGACAGATTCACACTGGACTAAAATCACATCCTTCGCAATGATACATGCTTTCACTTTCATTGATATATTATCAGTTACAAATGACTTTGTTGTAGGTTTTCATAAGTTTCACAAATTACTCATAATAATAAGATATTATCACAAACAGATCTTGTCACCAGTGATTAATAAGCTATCTGACACGTTTCAAATTTTAAAAAAGGTTGAACTGAAACTAATTAGTCTGCCTGCGGTTTGTTCTGATGCTCATGTATGAAAAACATAAGTCATGTGTTATTTGATCATCAGATAAAACTCACTCTGTTTTAGTGTTTGCAATAATCTAAATTATAACGGCACGACTTTACACAGTCTTTTTTGACAGCAAATAACAGTAATATTCCAGTGATAGTCATATCTTGACTGATGGTGTATCTGTGGTTATCAACAGCTCAGGGTGACTGAATTACAGATTCCTGCAAAGACTGATAGATGTTTATAGTTGCTGATCATATTTGAATCCCATGACACATCTCTGTATTTTTTTATCTAACGATTACAAGAAGTATCCCACGCTCATGGGAAGACAACAGATCATATCAATAATTACGACCATGACCTCTCCGGCTTTCCGTAGCCATATATTTAATCCTGTAAAAACTTCTTGTTGGATAATGAATATTTTTTTACGATGATTCTTTTTCTTTTTTATATGTTTAATCCTTAAATTTCTTAAAACTAAAAAAACTAATTACTAATTATTGGAATTATTTCACCCTATTGTCATAATCACAAATCACTTTTTTAATCGTTCTTTAATACTTTAAAATCTAGAAGCCTGGATGTTATTGAAGGGGAAAAAATGTTGAACCTCCTTAGGTGTCCTTGAAGTAATGATCCATGCAGCATGGCAAATCTCTCAAAAATAGTTTAATTTTAAAATTTTAAAGAGGGAGTTTTCCATATTAATTGCTACAGACAGAGTTCTCTTCAGTCAGAACGCAGATACTACAATATTGTAAGTGTTCATGTTTTACTGGTTAACCCTTGACAAAAAGAAGTATTTAATTGTGTTTTTGTTTGTGTTTTAGAACTTGAAGCAGGCAGAAATTGGCAGTAATCCTCTCTTCAATTCGGTCATCAAGAGCATCAACACCTCCTGCCAGGTATGCCAAAACAAACTCATTCACTCATACATTCTGTCACTTCTATTTGTGTTGTGTTTCTGTTAGAGTTAATATCTTCACTCAAAAACCCATCAGATAACCATGTGTCGACGAAATTGTTTTGTTTTTTTTTTGTTTTGTTTTTTTCCCCAAGAATTAAGTGTTTAAAGTGTTCTTTACGGGCAGGGAAAAGTCCATAATTTGGAGATACATTGCTTTCACAAGACAGCGAAAGGCAAGCAGCAATTTAAAAAGTCTTCAGTGTTGACAAGATGCCGATTAATGATGCCATCGGGAAGCCTTGATAGGGAAAATAAAGTGAAAACAAAGGTGGTCGAGGTGGCCTTCTATTTCTCAAAGTTAAAACATTAGTGGGCAGTTTATATAATTGTTTGTGACCAATCAATATATGTCTATCTCTATCTATCTATCTATCTATCTATCTATCTATCTATCTATCTATCTATCTATCTATGTTGTAATACAGCAAACTATTGGGAAATCATAAAATATTTTATTTTGAATAAAACAGGGATGTTTATTTTTGTTTAAGCTGCTGAATTTAGTACCTGAAATGTCAAAGTACGTCATCACATTGATGCGAAAATCATATATAAAAAGATATATTTAATAAAACTTTGGAGTTTTTGGGCTAATTTGACTTTTTAGATTTTGTCCAAGAAGCCAGACATAAAACTTAAGTCACCTGGATATTTGCTGTTAGAAAAATGCCTCATAAGTTTATACAGTATATTTTATCCCCTTCCTCATTATTTATAACAACAGGATCCTAACTGACTCTAAAGCATTTCCTCCTCTTCCCCACAGAGAAAAGTACATCTGATGAACGTCACTCTGGATGTCTACACTCGAATCTTCACCAGCATCTTGCAGCACAACCAGCACCAAGACAAGACCAGGACACCTCTGCTGGACCAGCTGTCTGACCAGGAAAGCTCTCAGGTGGTGTCGGTTGTGACGGAGCTCCAAAAGAATATGGAGAAGCTGAAGAGACGCCTGAGCCATGTGAGCCACGAGAGAGAGGACCTGCTCAGCAAGCTGAACAGAATAGATGTGAGTGACACCTGTCTGTCTGTCTGTCTGTCTGTCTGTCTGTCACTGAATTTACAGCATTCAGGGTCAGTCAGCTGATTTCACTCTTTTCAAGTCTTTCTAAATTATGATGGGAGAACTTTGTCTGTTTCCAAAATCCCCCAAAACAAACAAACACTGAGAACTTGTTGTCAGTGTCTTTAATGGTGGGGAGGCAGCTTCTAATCTAACAAATAACTAACAATAAAATCTGTTTCTTCTCTGGAAACTAAACAAAAGTATTCAGGTGAGAGTTACTGATGGGTTCAGGCTTTACTTTCTTCTGTCATCACAGTGTCTTGAGAACTTTTGGCTGATGAGACCACATAAGTTTTGTTTCTGTCATTTTTTCTGAAGAAATGGAAGTTATCACACAGTGAGTGGGCGGAGTGTTGAAGTCTTCAATGATGTTTCTCATACATCTGTTTATCTTGCAAAACTTTAAGATTTGGCAGTTACACAATGTCATGTAACGTTCAGTAAATCAAAAACACCTTTTTTCTCAAACATGTCAGAAAAACATGTTAAAGGAGAAGTCTGCTGTTTTTCTGTATTTTTATTAGTCTTAACAAATCCCATGTAAAACCTGTCAGTCTGTCACTTCCTGCCTGTGGCTCTCAGCTCTGAGCCCATTGGTTCCTATTGAAGACATAAATATTTAAAAACACAAATCTATAGCTTCATCAGTAATTTCCTCAAACATCTGCTCGCTGTAGTTTTTATCACACAGAAGGAAATAGTGCATTTAATGGGGACTACTTTCAGCGGTGGATTAATCCACATTTTGTGCCCTAGTGAGTATTTGTGTCAGCAGGACGGTGTATGTGGGACTGAGTTCAAGTTATAACAAAATAAAATCTATACTTCTGTGTCTGTTCTTGTATCAGGCATTTATATATTTATGACATATTATAACTTCATTGTGTCCCCCTACAACTGAACACAAACCTACATCGTCAGATTTAGACTCAGTATGTTTTCTTTTTGACGAATTTTAGTCCAACAAAATAATGAATAACTAAATAAATTTTCCAGGTTTTATTCCTCCAGCATTTTATCTCTGGCAGTGTGAAGAGCAGCTTTGAAGCTGGGCTATGATATAAAATGTACAGAAAGTATAATTTAACTGAATAAATTAAATCAAAATTATTTAAAATTAAAATTAAAGACCTTATTTTTGGTTTTATGAAGGTGGTGTTTCAAGGCCGTAGCCATAGAGTCAATATTAGGAGGGACCGCCCCCTGTCCTCCCTCAGAATAACATATATTATACAATAAATATACAATAATATAATATAGAGCATATTTTGGCATGTACCAGAGCACAGTACACCTGGCGTATGATATGTCCACAGCAGTAATGTACTCTAGCAGTTTCTCCACTTAGCTGAATTATAATAAGTGTTCCTTTATGGGCAGGGAAAAGTCCATAATTTGGAGATACATTGTCGTCACAAGACAGCGAAAGGCAAGCAGCAATTTAAAAAGTCTTCAGTGTTGACAAGATGCCGATTAATGATGCCATCGGGAAGCCTTGATAGGGAAAATAAAACGGGACCAGAATTGAGCCTTATCTTGATCCGAATAAACTTAAAACATTTCTGGGCAGTTTATATAATTGTATGAGACCAATATATATATATATATATATATATATGTGTGTGTAATGTTTGCTTTATGTGTGTTGTAAGCTGGGTAATCATGAATAAAACAGGAATGTTTGCTTTTGTTTAAGCTGCTGAATTAATACCTGAAATGTCAAAGTACGTTATCACATTGATGCAAAAATCATATATAAAAAGATATATTTAATAAAACTTTGGAGTTTTTGGGCTAATTTGATTTTTTAGATTTTGTCCAAGAAGCCAGATGTAACACTGAAGTCACCTGGATATTTGCTGTTAGAAAAATGCCTCATAGGTTTTTTTTTTTTTTTTTTATCCCCTTCCTCATTATTTATAACAACAGGATCCTGAATTATAATTTTATTATTTATTAACAATTAATCATCAATGTACTCTCTGTCTCTCTGCAGGTCGATGACCCCGTGGTTCAGAGGAAAGCTCTGGCTCAGTTCAAGGAGGTCTACCAGGCGGCCTCTGTGATTGGCTACCCCAGCTGTGGCCACACCCACTCCTCGTCCGCTGAGCGACGTTGATGACATCACTATCAACGCTGATTAAAAGAGGGTGCTGGGAACTGCTTCTCTTTCTCATGATCATAATCTAAAAACATGTATGTTTGTTTTGTTGTTCTCATAGTTTGTGTTTTTATTTATACCTAAGTTAATTTATGAGGTTTCCATGATGACGTCTGCCATTCATCAGTCACATTTTCACAGTTTCACATATTTATTTAATTTGAAGGGGTTTACTTTGTGTCATTTCTCAATCCAGTCAGTTAACTGAGTTATATTTATTAATGTGATAATTTAATGCAGTTTAATTTATGATTAATTTAACTTAATTTATTTTTGCTGTTGTCATTTTCATTTCGTTTATTTGAATAAAAGCAGAAATCAGCATCAATTCAAAGCTTTACTTTGCTTTTTTTGAACCCTTTAACCTTTATTTCTTGTTTACATGCTGCAAAAAAATTACAGCAGAAAAATATTACAGCCTTCATCAACAGGTTTCATACAGGCTGATTGTTTACTGGTTTATCTGCTAACAGTGATGAAGATGGTGGTAATGGTGATGTCATACTTCTATACTGTAGAAAGAGAAAGAGTAACTGAACTGAAATGAGACAAAAAGAGACTAATCTCCAATTTTACTGGGAGACATGAGAAAGAAGGAGACTTCATAGAAGTTCAGAATTAACACAACATGGCCAAAAGTATGTGGACACCTGAAAAGTGTTCTACTTCCACTTTGAAGAAGCAATTGTGAATGCATGGCTAACTTTATTTTTACAACAACGATCTTAAATATATATGTAGCAACCTCAGTCCATGCAACATAGCGTCAGGCACTTCCACATGCATGTGACTAAAACAGCAGCTCTGCAGGTGGATGTTTCTCTCTGCAACTTTTTTGACTTGTGACTGTGGGAGAGAGGGGATGAGGACGAATATAATAAAAATAAAACGGCATGGTTAGTGGTCACCATATTTGAAATTTGGGTTTAAAGCAATGTACAGGAGAGAATAAAAACTCCAGTGGGTGACATTCCAGTCTCAAAAGGTTCAAACCCAGGGTGGGGGAGCCCTTCTGTGTGGAGTTTGCATGTTCTCCCCGTGTCAGCGTGGGTTTCCTCCAGGTGCTCCAGCTTCCTCCCACAGTCCAAAGACATGCAGATTGTCCGTAGGTGTGAATGTGAGTGTGAATGGTTGTCTGTCTCTATGTGTCAGCCCTGTGATAGTCTGGTGACCTGTCCAGGGTGAACCCTGCCTCTCACCCGATGTCAGCTGGGATAGGCTCCAGCATGTGGTTACAGAAAATGAATGAATGAATGTAAGATAAATTCAGTGAAAATACAATACTTACATCTGAGATGCAGTGGAGTAAAAATGTAATTTGGCCTAATGGAAATATTATATATATTATATGTTAGAATTACCATCCCCTGGTTGTATGACTCCGCCCACCAGTCCAGTGTCTCTGACAGTCTCCATTCATGTCAGTGAAAACATGGATTCAAGATTAGAGTCACCAATTCAGTTTCTGACCAAATGTCTCCCCTTCTGTTCCTGAGATATGACGTTAAAACATGATGATGTCACAGTCAAGCTGACTTTTGACATCATTTTATCCTTAATTTGCGCATGAATTCTTGTGTTATGGCCAAATGTGTTTTGTTAGGTCACACTGACCTTTGACCTTCGACCACAAAATTATAATCAGTTTATTCTTCCGTCCAAGTGGACGTTTGTGCCAGATTTAAAGAAATTCCCTTCAGGTGTTCTGGAGATATCGTGTTCATGATAATGAGAAAGATGCAAGGTCACACTGACCTTTGACCTTGACCACTAAAATGTAATCAGTTCATTGTTGAGTCCAAGTGAACGTTTGTGCCAAATTTGAAATACCTTTAAAGTGTTATTGAGCTGTCATGTTGACAAGAATAAGATGGATGGACGGACAACCCACAAACATGATGCCTCTGGCTATCGCTGGTGTGGGGGCATAAAAACGCTGCACTAAAGTACAGAACATACGGCGGTAGAATCCAGTTACCGGCACTTTACAAAAGCTCATGTCTCATATCTACAGATGTTTTTATTTCTTCTCATGTGTGTGGACTGTTACGCTGTGACAAGTTTTACAACCATGTTTTTTGGAAATAAAATGTTGAATCGTGATTAAATGCTCCCCTTACTGTAACTGTCCTGGGTGCTCTGAGGAGAGAAAATAAAAAAACAGACTTTCATGTAATTCCTGTGACATCACTCCTCTACATCACCGTGGTCCCCGGCATCTCCACCAATCGTACAGTGGGACTTCCCCTCACCTTGTGATGTAATGAAACAGTCAGAGGACGAATCCGTGGTTATAGCTCTGGTTGAGTAATGAGTCAGTCCCACCAACCCCGACTCATCCACACCCACCTGATCGTTAACTAGACACGTTATGTTAATTAATTGATCAGCAGTTAGTGTCTACTGTTCTGACAACATGTTTTATATTCATCACTATAAATACATCTTTACAATCTCATCTAAAACTATGTGTTCATCATTGTGTCTGACTGTCAGTTTGTTGTATAAATGTCCATCTGGCACCATAAACAGTATGAAACAGTGATTTCTGCTGTTTTATTTGACTTGAATTTAATTTTAATAAATTTTCCAGTTTGTTACCACAAGATACTGAGATAATAAAACTGTGATCTTGAGTCAAATCCATCAGAAATCTCAGCCTCAGAGGTTTATTTAAATCTTTACCTTGAAGACAAAAGATTGACTTTTTTTTTACTGAATGGATCTGAATTGTATTTTAAACCGCAGTTTTTAGAATCAGGTGTCATATGTGATATGTGGAGGGGTTTCCCCTCGAACCAAACCAGAGGATGGGGCTTTTCTCACTCCGAGGAGGGAAGAGCTGACGTCAGCTGAAGAGAAAAGGTCCAGACTGCTCCAAAAGTTTAGAAAAACTGAATCATCGGGGTGAAGGATGAACGTGGACGGACGGAGGTCTGGAAAATTGTATTGTGTGTTCTCCCTTTGAGTAATAGCGTCCAAAAAATGACCTCATGTTTAGTCCATACACAACAGCTCAAAAACTGTAAATATATTATTATGAAAGAAAGATTTTCTGTTGTTTTTTTATAGCTGCAGGAGATACATGAGCATTTTTTAGAGGATGTTTCCCCATACTGACCTGCAGTGTAGTTGCACATATGTATAGATATCATGTCCTCCAACAGCTGCTCTAAAACTGTCTGAGTTCCTCTCTGTGGCCTGTGGTTTACTCAAGACGTAGATATTTTAAAGTTTAAATATGTTTCTTTATGTTGTATGACTTTTATTTGTTGAGGACTATTTTCAGTAGTGGCTTAATCCACATTTGGTGCTCTAATAACTATTTGTGTCAGTACAGACGAAGGAGACAACAGGGATGTAGCACCAAATTCTGGGCCCTGAGCATAAGCAGTCTCTGTGGCCCCCCCAGCCTTCTCTCATAATCCATGTCTCTTTCTTTGTACAAAGTCTGATTGTTTTCTTTCCGCTTATTTCTTTCTTTTCTTTTTTTTTTGGAACCTGATTTCTTGGGGAAAGATATGAGCAACATGAGCAGTCACTCGCTCGGCTCTATCTGAGTTGAGAGACGAGTCACCGTGCAGGGTGGACTAAATCATTCTGGGCCATTTAAAGGCCCCGTCAGAACAAGCTGATGGGCGGGGGTCGCTTAATGTTGACAGTGAAACCCAAGGATAGGATAGGACAGGATAGGATAGGACAGGATAGGACAGGACAGGATAGGATAGGATAGGATAGGATAGGATAGGACAGGATAGGATAGGACAGGATAGGACAGGACAGGATAGGATAGGATAGGATAGGATAGGATAGGACAGGATAGGACAGGACAGGATAGGATAGGATAGGATAGGATAGGACAGGACAGGATAGGATAGGACAGGATAGGATAGGACAGGACAGGATAGGATAGGACAGGATAGGACAGGACAGGATAGGATAGGATAGGATAGGATAGGACAGGATAGGATAGGACAGGACAGGATAGGATAGGACAGGAAAAGATAGGATAGGACAGGATAGGATAGGACAGGACAGGATAGGACAGGACAGGATAGGATAGGATAGGATAGGATAGGATAGGACAGGATAGGATAGGATAGGACAGGATAGGATAGGACAGGACAGGATAGGATAGGACAGGATAGGACAGGACAGGATAGGATAGGATAGGATAGGATAGGACAGGATAGGATAGGATAGGACAGGATAGGATAGGACAGGACAGGACAGGATAGGACAGGACAGGATAGGATAGGACAGGATAGGACAGGACAGGATAGGATAGGATAGGACAGGATAGGATAGGATAGGACAGGATAGGATAGGATAGGACAGGATAGGATAGGACAGGACAGGATAGGATAGGACAGGATAGGACAGGACAGGATAGGATAGGATAGGATAGGACAGGATAGGATAGGATAGGACAGGATAGGATAGGACAGGACAGGATAGGATAGGACAGGACAGGATAGGATAGGATAGGATAGGATAGGATAGGACAGGATAGGACAGGACAGGATAGGATAGGATAGGATAGGACAGGATAGGATAGGACAGGACAGGATAGGATAGGACAGGACAGGATAGGATAGGATAGGATAGGATAAGACAGGATAGGACAGGATAGGACAGGACAGGATAGGACAGGACAGGATAGGATAGGACAGGACAGGATAGGATAGGACAGGACAGGACAGGATAGGATAGGATAGGATAGGACAGGATAGGACAGGATAGGACAGGACAGGATAGGACAGGACAGGATAGGATAGGATAGGAAAGGACAGGATAGGATAGGACAGGATAGGACAGGACAAGATAGGATAGGACAGGATAGGATAGGATAGGACAGGATAGGATAGGACAGGACAGGATAGGATAGGATAGGATAGGATAGGATAGGATAGGATAGGATAGGATAGGATAGGATAGGATAGGATAGGATAGGATAGGATAGGATAGGATAGGATAGGATAGGATAGGATAGGATAGGATAGGATAGGATAGGATAGGATAGGACAGGATAGGATAGGACAGGATAGGATAGGATAGGACAGGATAGGATAGGATAGGATAGGATAGGACAGGACAGGATAGGATAGGATAGGATAGGATAGGATAGGATAGGAAAGGATAGGATAGGACAGGATAGGATAGGATAGGATAGGACAGGACAGGACAGGACAGGATAGGACAGGATAGGACAGGACAGGAAGGGATAGGATAGGACAGGATAGGACAGGACAGGACAGGACAGGATAGGATAGGACAGGATAGGATAGGACAGGATAGGATAGGATAGGATAGGATAGGATAGGATAGGATAGGATAGGATAGGATAGGATAGGATAGGATAAGATAGGACAGGACAGGATAGGACAGGATAGGATAGGATAGGACAGGACAGGATAGGACAGGATAGGACAGGACAGGATAGGACAGGACAGGACAGGACAGGACAGGACAGGACAGGACAGGATAGGACAGAACAGGACAGGACAGGACAGGACAGGATAGGATAGGATAGGACAGGACAGGATAGGACAGGATAGGACAGGACAGGACAGGACAGGACAGGACAGGATAGGACAGGACAGGATAGGACAGAACAGGACAGGACAGGACAGGACAGGATAGGACAGGATAGGATAGGACAGGACAGGATAGGACAGGACAGGAGAGGACAGGACAGGATAGGACAGGATAGGATAGGATAGGATAGGATAAGATAGGACAGGACAGGACAGGATAGGATAGGATAGGACAGGATAGGATAGGATAGGACAGGACAGGACAGGACAGGACAGGACAGGACAGGATAGGATAGGACCAGATAGGACAGGACAGGATAGGATAGGATAGGACAGGATAGGATAGGATAGGATAGGACAGGACAGGACAGGATAGGATAGGATAGGACAGGATAGGATAGGAGGATAGGACAGGATAGGATAGGATAGGATAGGACAGGACAGGATAGGACAGGATAGGACAGGATAGGATAGGACAGGACAGGACAGGACAGGACAGGACAGGATAGGACAGGACAGGATAGGACAGGACAGGACAGGACAGGACAGGACAGGACAGGATAGGATAGGATAGGACAGGATAGGATAGGACAGGACAGGATAGGACCGGATAGGATAGGACAGGACAGGATAGGACAGGACAGGAGAGGACAGGACAGGATAGGACAGGATAGGATAGGATAGGATAGGATAAGATAGGACAGGACAGGACAGGATAGGATAGGATAGGACAGGATAGGATAGGATAGGACAGGACAGGACAGGACAGGACAGGACAGGATAGGATAGGACCAGATAGGACAGGACAGGATAGGATAGGATAGGATAGGACAGGACAGGACAGGATAGGATAGGATAGGACAGGGTAGGATAGGATAGGACAGGATAGGATAGGATAGGATAAGATAGGACAGGACAGGACAGGACAGGATAGGATAGGACAGGGTAGGATAGGATAGGACAGGATAGGATAGGATAGGATAGGATAGGACAGGATAGGATAGGACAGGGTAGGATAGGATAGGATAGGATAGGATAGGACAGGATAGGATAGGACAGGATAGGATAGGATAGGATAGGATAGGATAAGATAGGACAGGACAGGACAGGACAGGACAGGATAGGATAGGACAGGGTAGGATAGGATAGGATAGGATAGGATAGGATACGATAGGATAGGATAAGATAGGACAGGACAGGACAGGACAGGATAGGATAGGACAGGGTAGGATAGGATAGGATAGGATAGGATAGGATAGGACAGGACAGGACAGGACAGGACAGGATAGGATAGGATAGGATAGGACAGGATAGGATAGGACAGGATAGGATAGGATAGGACAGGGTAGGATAGGATAGGATAGGATAGGATAGGATAGGATAGGATAGGACAGGACAGGATAGGACAGGATAGGATAGGATAGGACAGGACAGGACAGGACAGGACAGGATAGGATAGGACAGGGTAGGATAGGATAGGATAGGATAGGATAGGATAGGATAGGATAGGACAGGACAGGATAGGACAGGATAGGATAGGATAGGACAGGACAGGACAGGACAGGACAGGACAGGATAGGATAGGATAGGATAGGATAGGACAGGACAGGATAGGATAGGATAGGATAGGACAGGATAGGATAGGATAGGATAGGATAGGATAGGATAGGACCGGATAGGATAGGATAGGACAGGACAGGACAGGACAGGATAGGATAGGACAGGGTAGGATAGGATAGGATAGGATAGGATAGGATAGGACAGGACAGGATAGGACAGGATATGATAGGATATGATAGGATAGGATAGGATAGGATAGGATAGGACAGGACAGGATAGGACAGGATAGGATAGGATAGGACAGGACAGGACAGGACAGGACAGGACAGGATAGGATAGGATAGGATAGGATAGGACAGGACAGGATAGGACAGGATAGGATAGGATAGGACAGGATAGGACAGGACAGGATAGGACCAGATAGGACAGGACAGGATAGGATAGGATAGGACAGGATAGGATAGGATAGGATAGGATAGGACAGGACAGGACAGGATAGGATAGGATAGGACAGGATAGGATAGGATAGGACAGGACAGGATAGGATAGGACAGGATAGGACAGGATAGGATAGGATAGGACAGGATAGGATAGGATAGGATAGGACAGGATAGGACAGGATAGGATAGGATAGGACAGGACAGGATAGGATAGGACAGGATAGGATAGGATAGGATAGGATAGGACAGGATAGGATAGGACAGGACAGGATAGGACAGGATAGGACAGGACAGGACAGGACAGGATAGGATAGGATAGGACAGGATAGGACAGGATAGGACAGGATAGGATAGGATAGGATAGGATAGGATAGGACAGGATAGGACAGGACAGGACAGGATAGGATAGGATAGGATAGGATAGGACAGGACAGGACAGGACAGGACAGGACAGGACAGGATAGGATAGGACAGGATAGGACAGGACAGGATAGGACCAGATAGGACAGGACAGGATAGGATAGGATAGGACAGGATAGGATAGGATAGGACAGGACAGGACAGGATAGGATAGGATAGGATAGGATAGGATAAGATAGGACAGGACAGGACAGGATAGGATAGGATAGGACAGGATAGGATAGGACAGGATAGGATAGGACAGGACAGGATAGGACAGGATAGGACAGGACAGGACAGGACAGGATAGGATAGGACAGGATAGGATAGGATAGGATAGGACAGGACAGGATAGGACAGGATAGGATAGGATAGGATAGGATAGGACAGGACAGGACAGGATAGGATAGGATAGGATAGGATAGGATAGGACAGGATAGGATAGGATAAGATAGGACAGGACAGGATAGGACAGGATAGGATAGGATAGGATAGGACAGGACAGGACAGGACAGGATAGGATAGGATAGGATAGGATAGGACAGGACAGGACAGGACAGGACAGGATAGGACAGGATAGGACAGGACAGGACAGGATAGGACAGGATAGGACAGGACAGGACAGGATAGGACAGGATAGGATAGGACAGGATAGGATAGGATAGGATAGGATAGGATAGGATAGGACAGGATAGGATAGGATAGGACAGGATAGGACAGGATAGGATAGGACAGGATAGGATAGGATAGGATAGGATAGGACAGGACAGGACAGGATAGGACAGGATAGGATAGGACAGGATAGGATAGGATAGGACAGGATAGGACAGGATAGGATAGGACAGGATAGGATAGGATAGGACAGGATAGGACAGGACAGGACAGGACAGGACAGGATAGGATAGGACAGGATAGGATAGGATAGGATAGGACAGGATAGGACAGGATAGGATAGGACAGGATAGGATAGGATAGGATAGGATAGGACAGGACAGGACAGGACAGGACAGGACAGGATAGGATAGGATAGGACAGGATAGGACAGGATAGGATAGGATAGGACAGGACAGGACAGGATAGGACTGGATAGGATAGGACAGGACAGGATAGGACAGAACAGGACAGGACAGGACAGGACAGGATAGGATAGGATAGAACAGGACAGGATAGGTTAGGACAGGACAGGACAGGATAGGACCGGATAGGATAGGACAGGACAGGAAAGGACAGGACTGGATAGGATAGGACAGGACAGGATAGGACAGAACAGGACAGGACAGGACAGGACAGGATAGGATAGGATAGAACAGGACAGGATAGGTTAGGACAGGACAGGACAGGATAGGACCGGATAGGATAGGACAGGACAGGAAAGGACAGGACAGGACAGGAGAGGACAGGACAGGACAGGATAGGACAGGAGAGGATAGGATAGGACAGGACAGGATAGGATAGGATAGGACAGGATAGGATAGGACCGGATAGGACAGGAGAGGATAGGATAGGACAGGACAGGATAGGATAGGACAGGATAGGATAGGATAGGATAGGATAGGACAGGACAGGATAGGATAGGACAGGATAGGACAGGAGAGGATAGGATAGGACAGGACAGGATAGGATAGGATAGGATAGGATAGGACAGGATAGGATAGGATAGGATAGGACAGGATAGGACAGGATAGGATAGGACAGGATAGGATAGGATAGGATAGGATAGGACAGGACAGGACAGGACAGGACAGGACAGGATAGGATAGGATAGGACAGGATAGGACAGGATAGGATAGGATAGGACAGGACAGGACAGGATAGGACTGGATAGGATAGGACAGGACAGGATAGGACAGAACAGGACAGGACAGGACAGGACAGGATAGGATAGGATAGAACAGGACAGGATAGGTTAGGACAGGACAGGACAGGATAGGACCGGATAGGATAGGACAGGACAGGAAAGGACAGGACAGGACAGGAGAGGACAGGACAGGACAGGATAGGACAGGAGAGGATAGGATAGGACAGGACAGGATAGGATAGGATAGGACAGGATAGGATAGGACCGGATAGGACAGGAGAGGATAGGATAGGACAGGACAGGATAGGATAGGACAGGATAGGATAGGATAGGATAGGATAGGACAGGACAGGATAGGATAGGACAGGATAGGACAGGAGAGGATAGGATAGGACAGGACAGGATAGGATAGGATAGGATAGGATAGGACAGGATAGGATAGGACAGGGTAGGATAGGATAGGATAGGATAGGATAGGACAGGATAGGATAGGACAGGATAGGATAGGATAGGATAGGATAGGATAGGATAGGACAGGATAGGACAGGATAGGATAGGACAGGATAGGATAGGACAGGATAGGATAGGATAGGATAGGACAGGATAGGACAGGATAGGATAGGATAGGATATGGCACTGCATGGCATGGAATGATAGGACAGGTTACAATACCAACTTTTCTGCTTTTTGATTTTATTTAAGATGTTGACTGTTGTCCTTGTTTTTCCTGTTCTGGCCACAACATCTTCATCTGCTCCCCCATCCACAGTAATTATGCTTTCAAGGCATGTAAAACTGGTTTCCTCCTCTAACTGATTTTGATCCATGATTATTGGAGAGTTGTTCTTGTTGTTGATGCATATTGCCATGGTTTTTGATGAGCTGATTTTGAGTCTAGTGAAGCAGCACATATCTCTAGATTGCGTGATTTTTCGTGCATCTGTTGGTAGGTATGTGCTATGAGTGCTAAATCGTCCACAAAATCCATGTCTTCCAGTTGTTCACTCAAGCTCCACTGTATGCTGGTTCGGTTATTGCTGGTTACTTGCCTCATGGTCCAGTCTATGCAGAGGAGGAAGAGGAAGGCGGAGAGCAAGCATCCCTGCCGAACCCCAGTCAGGACCTCAAAGGCCTCTGATAGGTGACCTTCATGGAGGACGCGACACTGTGTCCCTTGGTAGGCGCTCTGGAAGATGTTGATTAATTTGGGGGGGTGCCATAGTGCGCCATCAACTTCCACAGCTTCCCAATCCATACTGTCAAAGGCCTTTTCAGAGTCGATGAAGGTGACATAGACAGCTGAGTTCCATTCAATAGACTGCTCTATGATGATCCTGTGTGTGGCTGTTTGGTCTGCACATGTTTTCTATAGTGCAGGACTAAATAACTGGAGTGCACCTTTTAAAATCATCAAATATAAAGTTACAAACTGAGAAATAAGGAAAAAATACAAAACAATAAGCAGTGTGTTGAGTGCGTTTTTTTAATCTCATGTATTGAACTTTGCATCCAGTTATAGAGCAAGAGAACAGGTGATTGAAAGCACCGCCCGGTCAGCACGCACTGTGACACATATCAAGCACACCTGATGACTCTGCCTGTGACACACAGGTGAGCTGCATGCTGCTAATGACTTCAGAGAGGAGTGTGAGGCCTTTCTGCTGATGGACTCAGTAATCCCAGTCACTGAGTGGACTGATGGAGCAGAGAAGTTGGACCTGCTGCAGAGGGTGGAGGACTTCACGGTGCACAAGACTCACAGGATGACGTTCACACAGGTGAGTCCAACAGCACACCTGCTATGTGTCACTAAGTCTTCCACACTGGACCTTTAACGTGTGTGTTTGTGGCTGCAGCTGTTGTGGAGTTTATTGTTTACACCTGTGTGTTGTTGCCTTGTTGATGTTTTCTTCTTCTGTTAAAGTGTTAAATGTTATGTAACTTATGAAGTCTGCTGCTGCTTGGTGCACCCGCCGCCGTGTCTGTAGCTCTTTTTGTTTATAGTCGGCCATGTTTGGTGTTTGCTGTGTAATTCTACTGCTGCTCTCTCATCCATCCACCCCCATCTGTAACAGGTGGACAGGTGTCCCTTTGTCTCATCAAAAACCTAAAAGCTGATCATAACCAACACTTGTGATAACTCATGTTTGCAACCATCATTAAAGTTCATCATCAAACAGGCTAATATTTTCAAGTAGAGTCGAGGAAGCCCGGCAGACTTTCAGCAGAAATTCAGTCAGATTCATTGAAATTCATTCTGAAGAGAAACAGGTGTGAATTCCTCAAAACAGAGACAAACTTCAGCTTGTGAAACCTCTTCCTGTTTGTATCTGCGCCTGTGGGTAGGGAATACCCATGTACTCTACCAATGTCTTTTGACACCTGAGTGTCAACAACAAATCTACCTGCCTGTCTTCCTGTTTCCTGCATTACTCTGTCTGCTTCCTGCTGAGCTACACAGTAGAGTCAGTTTCCCCTTTTTACACTGAGCTCGACGCCTGCGGCCAAAATGAAGCAGTCAAAGGTCAGAGGATAACGGCCTGTGTGCATGGTGGTTGTTCTTGATCAGCTGTGGGGTGACCACATCAGAGGAACTGTAATCTGGGCTGAGGAAGATAAAGAGATGGTTGGAAAGCAGAGTTTGTGGGTAAAAGTCCTGCATCAAAACTTTACTGAAGTTAAAAAATCAGTGTCAGTGAAATGTTCTGAAAGTACAAACTGTGCCAAAAAATGTTCCCTGTCAGTGTTCTACTGTTATTTATCATGTTTATGGATTAATATTCCTGCATTTATTTTTTTATATATATAAAATAATGTTTGATTTGCTAAACATGTAAACATGATCCAGCTCATAACAAATAACAGCTGTTATTGTCCATCCGTACATCTGTACATCCCATTCTCATGACCACAATATCTCCAACGCCTTGATGGCATTTTCTCAAATTTGGCACAAACGTCCACTTGGACTCAAGAGTGAACCGATTAGATTTTGGTGGTCAAAGATCAAGGTCAATGTGATTTCATAAGACATGAATGTGATATCTCCAGAACACCTTATGGAAATTTCTTCAAATTTGGCGCAAACGTCCACTGGATGCAGCAATAAATTGATTAGATTTTGGTGGTCAAAGGTCACCATGACCTCACAAAACATGTTTTTGTCCATAACTCAAGAATTCATTCACTAATTCTGACCAAACTTGACCCAAATGTCTAACAGGATAAAATAATGAAGGTCAAAAGGTATCTTAAGAACACCTTGAAGAATTTTTTTCAGGTTTGGCACAAACATCAACTTGCATTCAAGGGTGAAGTGATCAGAATTTGGTGGTCAAAGGTCAAGGTCCCTGTGACCTTGTGTCCATCTCATTCCCATCGAGGCAGTATCTCAAGAATATTTCGAGAGAATTTCCTCAAATTTGGCACTAACGTCCACTTGGACTAAAGAATGAACTAATTGGAATTCGGTGGTCAAAGGTCAGTGTGACTTCACAAAACATGTTTTTGACCATAACTAAAGAATTCATTCACTAATTCTGACCAAACTTGACACAACTGTCTAACAGGATAAAATAATGAAGGTCAAAAGGTCAAAGGTCAGCTTGACTGTGACATCATCATGTTTTAACGTCATATCTCAGGAACAGAAGGGGAGACATTTGGTCAGATACTGAATTGGTGACTCTAATCTTGAAACTGTGCTGATTGTATAGATCTTCTGTGTGTGAAGCATCCATGTTTAGACAATGTAGCTTTCTTTGTAGCAACGTCCATATTTGATGCATAGTCAACTGTCGTATGAGTGTGGACAAACATGGACGTAAACTGTAACTGCAACTTGACTGGTTTTCAGGCATATAACATCATGACTGTAATTCTAGTTTATGTTTGTTTTTTTTCTGTAATTTGGGTGAAATGAGCCTTTAATCACTGTCTCCTGTATGTGTTTGTGAGAGGGCCGTTTTAAAGACAGCTTAGTATTGGTTGACAGTGTGAAAATTAAACTTGAGGCTGAGTTACCCTGTGTGAAGTTATCAACTGGTTGCAGCTCTTTATTGAAATTTGATTTCGTAGTTTTATTTATTTTAAGTTTTTTATTTGTGCACATATTATACAACGAAAAATTCTTATCTTATCTTATCTTATCTTATCTTATCTTATCTTATCTTATCTTATCTTATCTTATCTTATCTTATCTTATCTTATCTTATCTTATCTTATCTTATCTTATCTTATCTTATCTTATCTTATCTTATCTTATCTTATCTTATCTTATCTTATCTTATCTTATCTTATCTCATGACCATTTTAAATGCAGGTTTGACCATCCATCATCTCATCCATACTGAATTTTCCATATGTGATTATTGTTAGATTAATCTGATAATAAATGTGGGCAGTGAATGTTTGACGATGTCAAAAGGTCAGAGAACCCGCTGTAGCGTCCCAGGTCAACTGGTCAGATGGTGTCGTGAGGGTCGTCCAGCCTCCACCCATTTACAATAAAACTTTTTCTCTGAAGCACACACACTTTGTCTGCTTTCACTTTCCTTTTTTGTTTGTTTTCTATGAAACATCTTGCAGCAGGTTTTTTCCCACCTGAGCTGCAGCCTGGTATTTTCAGTGTCTCTGCTGCCCTGGAATTCATTTCTATTTGTTTCCAGGATGTGAGTGTAATATACATGTCTTTATATAAATAGGTGTGTGCTGACAAGAAAAACTTCACATGTTGTCCGTTTCCTTTAAACTAAATGAGGGACTCATCACTCTGTGCATTACTCAGTAGAAACACCTCACACCCAGCCGGGGTATCTGCTTCATGACGTGATTTCCTGTCCTCGCCCAGCCTGTCAGTCTCTGCCATTCATTACATTATATCGTATCATCTGCAGCACTGCACCAACATCACATCACGTATACATGCTGTATCAGTGTTTTCTTTGTCTGACATCAGATGAGCTTCATCTGTCCTGTTAACACTATTAACAGTATCGTTCATAAAACCAGCATTCAACCATTTATCTATTATTAACTGTTACCCATCACATTTAGCTATGTCAGCTCTTTATCACTTACTTTCAGTTGACTGTTTCACCTGTTTCTTACTTTTAGCTAACTGGCTAAAGCTAGCAGTTAGCCTGATTTCTGCAGCCTCTGGTGTAAACATCCTTTTATGCAGGGTAGAGCAGCACTTCTTCTATGTTCAGACGAATGAACCGATCTTTGGAGGGCCTTGTGTTCCTGTTCTCCGTACCCTTCTCATGAACACAATATCTCAAGAAATCCTTGAGGGAATTTTTCTTAAAATTTGGCACAAACATCTACTTTGACTCACTGATGCGCTGATTTTGGTGATCATGGGTCAAAGGTCAAGGTTAATGTGACCTGTTTGTCTCATTTTCATGAACGTTGTATCTCAAGACAGCCTTGAGGGAGTTTCCTCAAATTTGGTGCAAAAGCCACTTGGACTTAAAAATGAACCCATTGGATTTTTATGGTCAAAGGCCAAAGGTCAAGGTCAGTGTAACCTTGTCTGTCTCCTCTTGAAGACACAATCTCTTAGGGACATCTTGAGGGAATTTCTTCACATTTGGCACAAATGTTTACTTTGACTAAAGACTAAACTGACTAGATTTTGGTGGTTGAAGGTCAAAGGTCAGTGTGACCTCACAAAACACATTTTTGGCCATAACTCAAGAATTCATGCACCAATTCTGACCAAACTTGAGACAAATGTCTAACAGGATAAAATAATGAAGGTCAAAAGGTCAAAGGTCAGCTTGACTGTGACATCATCATGTTTTAACGTCATATCTCAGGAACAGAAGGGGAGACATTTGGTCAGATACTGAATTGGTGACTCTAATCTTGAAACTGTGCTGACTGAATTCATTTTTTTTGTGCGTTTTGTATCTTTTATCAAATTCCCTCAAAGTCTTCAGTTCATACGTTACATGAGTCCCGCAGAGGGGTTTTGTTTTTAGGCTGCTGTACATCTGTACATCTCATTCTCATGACCACAATATATCCAATGCCTTGACGGCATTTTCTCAAATTTGGCACGAACATCCACTTGGACTCAAGAGTGAACTGATTAGATTTTGGTGGTCAAAGATCAAAGGTCACTGTGACCTTGCGTTTGTAACATGCTCGTAAACACAGATGCAAATCTCCCCTCAAATTTGGCACAAATGTCCACTTGGATTCGTCAAGGTCAATGTGACCTCAAAAGACATGAAGGTGATACCTCCAGAAAACGTTCAGACAATTTCTTCAAATTTGGCACAAATAGTTTGTTGGACTCAACAATGAAGTTCAAAAGTCAAGGTCAGTGTGACCTCACAAAGAGTCGATAGTTTAGGCACAGATTTTGTGCCTAAACTATCGACTGTATTGTTTCATCTTGTCACATGATCAAACACTGTGTTGCTAACAATCATCATCGCAGACGTGTATATGACTTGTAAAAAATAGTCTTGCACATTGTCTAACTTGCAAAAATAATGATTCTAATGCTGCAGTGTTTCAGTGACAAGACCTTCATTTTATTATTCATTTAATTGAATTGTTATGTCAACAGCTGGTATGGCAGCCTGAGTGCACAGAGCTAAAATGAGCTGTCCAGGATTGTTAGCGCTGCAGGGAAGGTGATCAGCAACTCTCAGCAATATATCTGACAGTGCTGCACACAGGAAGGCCGAACATGTAACTGCTGATGCAATGAACGCAGAATGACTGCATCAGGAAACTACTATTTTTACAAGATGTGCTCTCGCTTACTATTTGTCACTTATTGCTTCTACCTGCCTGTTTGCACAATCAGTCTGTCTGTCTGTCTATATCAGTTTTATAGTTTCTGTAGATTTTTTTTAAAAAGAGAAAAAGAAAATCATGATGGAGGTCTGAGGGCATATCGCTCACAGCAAATGGCACCATTTTTAATTCAACATGAGTCATAGTTCTGAGGTGACGATCTGAATCATCTGACGAGCCCCAGTACAGCTGCACTGTCTGTATTTACGCCCCTGAATCTGACACACTGTGCGGCTGCTGGAGACACCATTTCCACCTGTGTGATAAAAACTGTTTTAGAAAACTGAGCCTGCATTAAACATGAAACTACAGATTTAAGATTTACATGTTGAGTGGGACCTGATGACCTGATGCTTTCCCTCCAGTATGCTTCACACTCAAACCATCAGAAATCCCAATAAAACCCCAGATGCAATAGAAAACGCGGGGTTCGTAATGGTTTCCACTGCGTTCCGATGCAGGCCGCTGCATCACTGCGTGCGCTTTCCAGTGGCTTCTACTCCAATGCGCTCTGTTGAGCTGCATGAGCATTCAGGCCTCTATTAGAAACCATTAGAGCTTCCAGTGTGACCAGTGAAACCATCAACTACATGGAAACCAGGGGGTGCTTTGCATGTCAGCAGAGAGCAGATGATGAAGTGTTTGACATGCATGAGTGGGAGACCCCTCACCCACTTCTATGAAGTTTGGTGATTTAAAGGAAACTGCACAACCACAGTTTTCACACCTAGATCATCGCAGCATCACACACACTCTCTCTCTCCGTGTGTGTCTATGTCTCTCTGCCCCTTTGCCTCACTCTCTCTCCGAGTTATAAATAAAAGCTTTCATGACAAGTCAAACAGTTTGAGCCAACGTCAGGGCAAGAAGCGCACGGCTGTCACAGAGCCAAGTCAAACCATCAGAACACCAAATCAGAAGGCCGTCAGAGCACCGAGTTGGACCATCAGAGGGCTGAGTCAGGTACGCAGCAACACCATCAGACAGTCGGTCAGATCTTCGGTCGGCCTGTCTCTGTCCTGGGCATCGCTCCGTCAGGGACTGAAACAGTCGTCACATCAGGCCCGAACAGGCTTGGAATCAGAACCAGCAACTTTTCGAATAGGGGTGTTATTGTACAAGCAGTGACACAATGGTTGCCACAGTGAGGGCAGTGGTCTGCCTGTCTCTCTGGCTGTCCGTCTGTCAGGTCAGAGGCTCCCACATCCCTCAGGAGATGAACAGAACCATCCAGAACCTCCTGCAGCACTATGTGAGTATCAAACTACTGCTCTTACTACTTGAGCTTTTACTACCGCTGGCGTCAGTATTTGAAGTTCAGTACTTCAAACGCCGCTGCATGTTTTCTGTTTCCTGCTGCTGCCTTCACACTCACCACAAACACACACACGCGCACACACACTTCTTCCATGTTTGTTTAAAAGACTATTCTAATGTTTTTTTTCCCCCATGCTTTAGTCCGTTAAAAATCCTTCATCACAATCAGGATTATGAGACAAACTCAACTTCATTTGTTAATGATGTCATAGTCATGTGTCCTGCAGTGGACAGCAGGGATACTTATTCCTTGATGGTGCATTCAGGGACCTCCAACTTTTGAGTTTTAATAGATGGCTGCTGAAAGGAACCTTTTTAAAATGTCAGAAACAGAAGCAACAACTGAACTCATGTTGTATTTTGGGACTGACTTTTTTAGTTTTGGACAACAGAGCTCGTCAGTGAAATGCTTTGCAACAGCTGACACACAAATCACAAACGTCTGAGTGTCATTGAACGCACCAATAAGACAGTTTTCATGCAAAAGTCCGGAAGCTTTAAATACAGTGCAGTGATTGAAACTCACATCATATTTCTCTCAAATTGTTTGATTATTTGATGTCAGATAAATGAGCTGATATGCAAAATCTCAAATGTCAGAGTGTCCTTGAATGCACCAATAAGAAGTGTCTATGACAGTATAAAGACACGACCAAAGGCACATCATCTGTTTGATTATTGTCTTTTGTTTTTGATGATCTGAAAATAGATTAACAACAACAACGTCTCTTAAATCTCAGATGTCAGACTGTCCTTAAACTCACCACATGGAGCACATGTGGCTTCACACAATGTTTGACTATATTTGGATTAGATTTTTTGATGACCTATTATAGCTCATCAATTACATGCTTTGCAACTATGTCTGACTGCCCTTGAACGCACCAGTAATTACTGTAGTCAAAGAAGTCACGAAAACATCATTTGTATTTGTTGATCTAATGCAACAAAGAACACTGACATCAAATGTGACCTGATTTTTTTTTTTTGTCTTTTTACAGAAGATTCCAACAAAAGAGAGATTTAACGGGAAGCCCGTCTTCTCCAGAGAACCACTGACCACCAAAATGGAGGTAAATAAAAGTCATCATTGGAGATATTTAGGCTTTATGCATCTACAAATAGGATCACAGAGTCTCTGTAAAGTCTTTCTGTGGTCAGCTGGTGCTGGGTTGAGGTTTTAAACACGTGATTAATTCTCTTTGCGGCCTTTAACCTCACAGTCTCCTCTCTTTAAACATCTAAAGAAGTATCTATGAAGCACAGAAGATACTGCACAGGCTTCACAGAATGAAACCACCCTCATATCTGTTAACGAGCTGGAGCTTGTTAGTTTATCTTAGCTTATCTTAGCTTAATAATACACACATATTGCTGACTAATGAACATGTTGTTGTGCACAAACAAAATGTCAACACACTAAATGTGACACAGTAGGTGAGGACTCCTCCACCAAAAAAACTTTGAGCTTCAAACACTTAAATTTCTGCACTTAAATTTCCTGCTCCAGGGTGAAAGTCCTCTGCTTCGTGGTTTAATTGGAGGCTACATATGCACATCTTGTAAACACTGAGAGGAGCGAGTCCTCTGCAGCACATCCAGCTGTAACGCAGCACATGGCTGACTTTTTACATTTTTGTTTTTGCAAGATGATGTGAGTCGAGCTAACTTTCCCCCCTGCCTCTAGTCTTTATGCTAAGCTAGGCTAACGACCTCTTTACTCCAGCTCTGTACTGTACAGTTTGATCTTTGCATCCCAACACGCTGACCTCATAACTCATGTGATGTCACAAAGCCAGGAGCATGACGGTGCGTTCAGGTGATTCAGGATGTTTGAATGTTGATTAAAAAACGTTGATAGTGCAGTCAGTTTCACAGTGTCAGTGTACTGTGAGGTGCAGTAGAAAACGGTGCTTTCCAAGATCTCCTGTTGAGCTCTGCCACCTTTGTCGGTGTTTTGATCCCTCACTCAGCAGCAGGCTGGTGTTTTCCTCAGGTTTCTGTCTTGCACGGTGCCGTCTGACACCGTGAACCGAGATCCTTGTGGTTTTTATTTTCCTGCTGGCTCTGCATTGTGCAGCCTTTTGTTTGCAGCCACTCTCAGGCGCTGCATTGAACTTTCACTTTTCACCAGCGATTATAAAAAGCTACTTCATGGTTGGTTTTGAGCACTGAGCTCCAATACAACAGAACTTAACCACTTAACACCGACCCAAGAGTCTTTACATGCTGCAGTCTGCAGTGCTGCAGTGTTTGCTGCTCGGTTTGAAGTTTCTGTGGTGAACAAGATAAGATATATATACGACTGAGGCGTCGCAGACTAGCTGTGAAGCTGTGGTAGGTGGCATGGGGTCATGCTGTGTAGTTAAATATTAAATAAAATGAATAGAGTCTGAATCATTTTAAGGGTTGGATGTGGAAGTTTTAAACTGGACCTGAACCTGTTCCTCTTCAGCCAAACTGATAATTATAAAACATTTCAATATATTAAAAATCAGACTGGGTGCATGTTGTTTTGTTGGAAAATGTAATTCTTACTGTGATGCTGTCAGAAACATTGTCATTTATAACGCAGACACGTCAGATATGCTGTTGAGTTGGGCTGATTGTGTCAGCACAGTTGTTCCAGCATCAGGGAACCAAACGTGATCCGGCTCTGGGCCAATGACATTTGGGCTTTTTTTGCCAGTTTGCAGGACTTGGATCAGCTTTGTTTGAACCTGTATCTGCATTGTAGTGTTGTCTGGGCCCAACTGTGGCCCAACTCTGGCACATGTGTTTGTTGAAAGCTTGCTGAGTGGCACATGTCCTTCGATTTGAGTCATACTTGGGTATTTATGGTGGCACACAGGGCGCAGGTTGTTTTATAGAAGGTGGTATTTAGCTCAGACTCAAAGGCCACACACCCCACACACACGTCTGGGGTTTCCCATGTAGTTTTTCACCTCACCTCCACAACACAGGTGTTACATTTCATCAACATTTGAATTTGTTCCAGCGTCCTCATGTGACCCGTCTGAGGTGAAACGCAGTCGTAGGCAGCAGTTTAGTTGCTAAGGATCACATGCCTCCATTTAGACTCAAGAAATCCTGTTTTATGTTCTCTGAACTAGTTAACGTTACAAAATTTGTCTTTTACGAGGCACAATTTCCTCCGACAACATGCTAACGTTATTTGCATAAGCCTGTGACATTTCCAGGGCATGAGTTAGCCCAGAGGCTGGTGGACAGTTGGGATTTCAGGGTACGACTTCACCTTTTTCCAAGTCGTACCAAGAAGGGAAATGACCTAGAGTCAAAACTCAAAAACAACTTAATTGTGAGACCATGTTTTGGCTCGTGGACTTAAACACAAGGACGAGGTTCAGACCTTAAACCTGCCGCGCTCAGACATCCAGTGGGCCTTATACTGTCACTTTGTTGACCTTTGACCTCTTGAATTCAGGCGTCCTTCATGTTAGTGATGTTGAAGTATCATATTCATGTTTCACAGAAATGAGTGGCGTTTCCCTTTAAGGCCCACTCTGCGCTTAATTTAACTCCTGTGTGGGAAACCACAGAGCTTTCTTTCCACTGAGTAAAAAGGTTTTTAGCACCTTGAGGGTGGTACGAGTTCGTCTGAAGACCAGCTCATCTTTTTGCTGCAAAAAGCCGCACTTTTGAAAATGGCCCTATAAGACATGTTTAACATATTTAACTGTTTAGATAAAAGCTTTAAAAAAACTTTAAATATCACCTGCAAGAAACTAAATATTGTGTTTGTTTCTCTCTCAGGCTAAGAGAGTGTTCATGGGCGGCGTTTTGGAGGCATACGAAAAGCTGCTTGGCGAGATGTTGAAGCAGCTGCCCACCCCGAGTTCACAGGTCGCCGGGAACAACCAGCTCCCCGCCTCTGCCATCACCCCCGCCGCCGGCACCACCAGCAATGGTGAGGTGGCAGCGGGCGGAGACCTCAGGAAACAGCTGAGCTACCTCCTGAAGAGGGTGACGGACCTGAGGAAACACCGGTACAACGAGCAGGAGAAGGTTCTGCAGGGACTGAGAGACCTCAAAGACATCCAGGTAAAGACACAGAGACTCAAACTGATTGTCAAACTGTTACCAAGATGTGCAGGTGTAAAGAGACTAAAGGAGTCGAGCCTCTGAATGCTTTCTGCAGCCTGAAGGTGAAAGCCCAGCTCACACCAAAGATTCGTGACAACACATGACTGTTTTAGAACATCACAGATTTGTGAGCTCTCAGCTCTCCTCAAGCCGACAGAGTTTCAGACCAATGGACAAACCCCAAATTCTTCACCATCTAAGTTTTTGTCTTCATCGTTTCATCGCCACTAGAAATGCAGCTGTAGCCACTGTCCTCCTTCATATTTTAAGAAACTCTGAATTATATGAAAGTTTGGTCGGAAGTACAGAGAGTTGTTGCCACGGAGCCGATGCAGCGTCTCGTCTAGTCACGTTGGTGTAAACTGTCAGGTTTCAGACTATGCACAGAGCATCGCAGCAAGTTTCAACTCATCTCATTGCGAATCTTTGGTCTGGGCTGGGCTTTACACTCTGAAGGGAACGTTTTTCAACCTGGTCTGCATCACCTCAGTATGTGCAGATGAATGGTGTTAAAGTGGCGCCAGTGCTCCCTGCCCGTCCACTGGCCAAAATCCATCGACAGATGCAGAGCGTGTCGGTGGCGATGTAAATTTCTTGCTCCAGAGATGAGCGATGAGTTGCAGGAGCCGCCCGAACACCGCTCATCTGCACTCATTGCCCACACTGCAGTGACTCAGACCAGGTCGAAAGGCGTCAAAGTATGCACATAAAATCCAGAGGGCTGAGCAGCAGCCTGTGTAAGGTCTGAAGTGAGGCACCTGAAATTAACAGGTTTATGCAGTGCACGAGGGCCTTAACGTAAGGATCATAGAGGGTTTAAAATGAGTCTTATAAGCGTTGATGTTGGGCTTACAGTTGGACCGAGACTTATGGAAAGGTTGTGGAGGCTGATGGATTTTGTAGAAGGCTTAGAGCATTGTTAAGGGAAGGTTTATACATTCCTTAAAGTTAGTTTAAGGGAGGTTTATGGGGCCTTACAGAGAGAGTTTTTGTAGGGCTTGTGAGGGGCCTATGTGGGGCTTAATCTCAGGTTTATCAAGGGTTTTTATAGGTGAATGAGAAGCTTATACAGGGAGTAATGGTAGGCTTTTATAAAGGTTATTCAGGGGCTTACCAAGGGCATAAAGTAAAGCTTGTGGAGGGTTTATTTGGGGGTGTACGGCAGCCTTTAAGTCAGGCTTATGGAAGCTTAAAATAAGCTGTGTGCACAGGACTGTCATAAAAAAGTAAAGCTTAAAGTAAGGTTTAAGGGAAGTTTATTCAGGGGCTAAAGTAAGTCATTTCACAGAGCTCCATGAAGCTTCCATGAGCTTCACTGTAAGGCCGACTACACTCTTTGCACACGCACATAATCCTCCAGAGACCAAACTTATTTAGACGTTTTACTGAAGGTTTAACATTGTCATGTTTCTCTCCCTCCTCCAGATGGATAACCGTGTCGTCCAGAGCAAAGCACTGTGGGAGCTGCCGTGGCTGTACGAGGAGGCGAGCTCCCTGTCCAACATCCAGAGGGAGAGAAGGAGGCGGCGACGGCAAACACGCAGGGTCAAAACTCATCAGAGAGCCTGAAATACCAGGAAAGACGTCAGCAGTGACGGCGACGAGGGTGCTTAATGACAAATCTGAAGGGATAAAATAACATAAGAAAGCAAAAATATCCAAATATAAACCAGTGTGCCAACCTACTCTTTTTATTTTGAGAAATTATTTAAGAGATTATTTATATATAAAAACATATTTATTACAACAACAGTGAACCAGCAGCCTCATAGAGATTGTCGTTTTGTAGAAGTCTTTTGTTTTTTAAGGAAGTTTGGAGCTCGATACTTGAAAGCAGCGTGGTGATGTGATCCTGTGAAATGTTCATGATAAGTGGTCGTATTTAATGTGGAGCTGAGCTCACTTTATCAATCACAATATCGATAGTTTATCACCTGGAAATACTTGATGTTTTGATTCTTACCTATTTAAAAATGGCAGATGATTTAATGCTCCTAAAATCAGCCCGAATATTTAACTGTCAGCGGCTCAGGTTTAAAATGAAGCTAAGTATTGTTACTGATGTGGAACAGAGTGCACCAGAGATACATACTGACAGTGTAATCTGATTACTCAGGTCCAGCACTGCAGTTCAGGTACTCTGCAGCTGTGGTAGAAGTTTTTGTATTTTACTGATATGTACTTTCCTATATTTATTTTAATATTTAAGGTGTCTATTTAATAATCATACTGCTGTGACTTATTGTTGATTATTTATTGATTGTATTTATTGATTGGCACTTGCAGACAAATGCAACTGAATAAAGCACAGTAAACTTTATGTTATGATTCCTGTCTTGATTATTTTCAGATGATAACGTGCATTTTGTTATTCTTTCATTGACTTACACTAGATGGAGATGGAGAATCAACATTTGTTGACTCTTGGGTGACTGTCTTGCAGCAAAGACATTTTTGTGTCAGTTTTGTGTGTATTCAGCTGAAGGAAGTTGAGCTACAATCAATCAGGTTCTGCATCAAGATGACATGACGCAGAATTTAAAAACAAATCAAAAGCTTCGAGCTCCTGATCCTCTGAATATCCTCTTCTTTGTTTAAATCATAATTAACTCCTTCTCAGTCTGACCCAGCCTTTAAAAGTGAGCTGAGGCAACAGTGCCTGATGTTGGCAGACGGAGCCCCTCCTGAACATCCCGTCAGTGCATTTCAATCAGCCAACATGTCCATCCTTCCTTCAGTGGACTGCAGGCGGGCGGCTGTGCTGCAGCACCCAGATGGCGTCACATCATTACACGACCGCGGCCGCAGCAGGAGGAGACCGTCAAGATGAGATTGGGTGAAACAGAGAGTCACTGTGTTGTGCTAATTGTGCTCAAAGTGCCATACTGCTGTTCTCCAGACTTCTGGCTTCAATCTTGTTGCTATGGTTATGGATTAACGTTACATCCGAAGAACGTCAACCATTAAACAGGAAGTAAAACTTTAAAGCACACTAACTGTGTCTCAGTTCAGGGGCTGCAGCCTTTAAAGATCGCATCAGCCTAACCAAACGGTCTCTGAAATGGAGGATTTCCTGGTTGAATCACCAATTGTTGTCACCCTGACCCATTGGCGTCCCTGTTGCCTAGCAACCAGCTGCGCTTGATGAAAGGAGGAGTAAGCTAGTAATTTAGTTAGCCCTATATCATGGGCCCAGAGATTTTTAATATATATCTTTCTTTTTTTATTTTAATACTTGAGGAGATGATTCACTGCCGGAGACCCTGCCGCCTGATAAACTTGTTAAATGAAGATTGTTTAAGCTGTGTGCTTAAAATGCAGCCTTTGAAGGCTGCAGCCCCTGGACTGAGACACATAAAAGGAAAAAGTGGAAATTTGAACATCTTCAGTTCCATGACGACTGTCCAAGCTTGTATGTTTTAATCACAAGCTCCAGAGGAGCAACTGTGACCTTCAGTTGAGATGGTTTTTGTTTATTCAACTGTAGAGTCCAAGGTCAGGGGTCAGATTTGAACCCTATGAGGTATATTTTGGTGTCATCTGCATATAATATCTGTTTTGTATAATTCTTTTATTCATAAGCTGTAAAATGGAGTCATGTAGATGTGAAATAAAAAAGGCCCAGTGACCGAGCCTCAAGAAACTCTGCACATCATTTTGGGCCATTTGTGTGCAGAGTTGCCAAGTAAGACAGAGAAATTAGCACATGCTCCACTGACTGTACATTTTTTGGAGTTTTCAGCACCATCTTGTGGCCTTCGTTTTGTTAATGAATCCCCCAAGTTGCAGGGTTCCCACAGATTTTCACAGGTTTTCCATGAAAAATCGTGGATCCCTGAAGATGTGTCTGAAACTGAAACATCTCCAGAAAGTGGACGTTGTATTACAAGTGGTTATTTCCAAGATTATTAATAAACGTTTGAGTTCCAAAGACAGGATGTGAGTCACCCTTTCAAAGTAAAAATATAATGAAACAACGTAAAGAGAGCTGTGCATTGAAAATTCTACTTAAGTAAAAGTACAAAAGTGTGATCAGCTAAAGTCTGCAGTCGAATGTCTCCTGTGACTGAGGTCTGATATTATAAGTTAGTTAACAGTGAAGCATCAGTGTATGTTTCTGTTGTTTCTGCTGCAGGTGGAGAAAGTTTGAACTACTTTATTACAGCAGCTAGTTCAGTCCAGTGGCTCCAAACCTTGGGGTCAGGCCCCTCCAAAGGGTCACTGGATACATATGAGGGGTAATGAGCTGATTAATGGAAAGGAGAAGAAGAAGAAATCACCATCTTTTTTGCTTATTGTAAAATCTGGGGTAATTTGACCTCTACGGGCCTCGGTAAAGTAAAGTATTATTTAAAGAGGAACTGTGAGAAGTTTAGAGGAACTGAACGTCTGGTTACAAGTCAAAAAGGTTTGAAAAACGCTGGTTTAATCTTTAACAATGTGTTGTAACTTATTTGCATATCATTTATGTTTTATGTAAAATAATCTGCAAAGTAACAGGTAATATTACATCAGAGAAATAAAAAAGTAAGTAAAAGTACTCACTCTGCAGAATGGCCCTATTCAGAATAATATGTATAATGTATGATTAATGTATTAATGCATCAACAATAATTGCTGATGCATTAATGTGTTCATCTCTTTAATGTTGCAGCTGGTGAAGGCGGAGCTCATTATAATGACTTTATTTACTGCTGCGTAGTTTAATCTGTAATAATACCTCATCATTCATTATCAGTTATATTTTGTATTAATAACCTGAATCTTTAAAGCAACTAAATGTTAGAAAGTAAAAAGTGAAGTATTTCCCCCTGAGATGTAGTGGAGAAGTAGGAAGTAGAAGGGAAATAGAAATACTTAAGTGAAGTATAATATTTGAGTAAATGTGCTGAGTCACTCTCCACTGGCGTTAAAGGGTCACAAACTGACGTATAAATAAAATGACAGATATTAAAACTGTAACACAGAGAAGACGAAACGTCCCCAGACAGACTGCAGAGGCTCAGAGACGTTGATCCTCTGCAGGCGGACGGGCGGGTCGGGGTATTTCTGCAGCTGCAAAAACTCAGACCACCACCCTCCCTCCAACCCACGGCTGCAATGTCACTTCCTGTGACATCACTTCTGGTAAATGGCAGGTAGCCTTCTTTTACTGTAACTG
The DNA here is from genome assembly GCA_013133815.1 of Cromileptes altivelis. Lineage (NCBI taxonomy): Eukaryota > Metazoa > Chordata > Actinopteri > Perciformes > Serranidae > Cromileptes > Cromileptes altivelis. Next base: position 34,788,801 of record CM023152.1, on the reverse strand, counting down.
TGCAGCCCCTTTACCCACAGTGCATCGCTCTGTGAGGTTGTGACTTCTAAGAACCTGAGCTGTTATTTTCCACAGCAGCTTGAGAGCAGAGCTGTGTGTTTGTGTGTGTGGTCAATAAACAGTGTGAGAGCGACCTCATGACCGTCACACACACTTATAGATCACAAACTCAAAGATTTATTAGTTTGTAAATCATTTCTAAAAAAGGAAATTGTTTGTTGTTGTCACTTGACTTTGTGTAGGTTTGTGAGACTTCCTCAGAGAGAGAGAGAGAGTGGAGCCAACATCAAGTGTCATTCTGCACATTTATTATTGTCAACAACTCTCATTACAAAACCAAAACCAATAATGTTAGTTAAACACCAACTTTGACCATGCAAACAGGAGGAAATAGTGCATATTTCTAATGGTGAATTCGTGCCACAGAATGTTCGTGTTTTAGTGACAGTTGGCTGCATCTCCAGTTGCGTTTGTGCCACTGAATGTGCATGTTATTAAGCGATCGTTGGCTGCATCTCCAGTTGCGTTTGTGCCACTGAATTTGTGTTTTTAGTGACTGTTGGCTGCATCTCCAGTTGCGTTTGTGCCACTGAATGCACATGTTTCTTAGTGACAGTTGGCTGCATCTCCAGTTGCGTTTGTGCCACTGAATGTGCATGTTATTAAGCGATCGTTGGCTGCATCTCCATTTGCGTTTGTGCCACTGAATGTGCATGTTTTTAGTGACAGTTGGCTGCATCTCCAGTTGCGTTTGTGCCACTGAATGTGCATGTTATTAAGCGATCATTGGCTGCATCTCCAGTTGCGTTTGTGCCACTGAATGCACATGTTTCTTAGTGACAGTTGGCTGCATCTCCAGTTGCGTTTGTGCCACTGATTGCACATGTTTCTTAGTGACAGTTGGCTGCATCTCCAGTTGCGTTTGTGCCACTGAATGTGCATGTTATTAAGCGATTGTTGGCTGCATCTCCAGTTGCGTTTGTGCCACTGAATGTGCATGTTTTTAGTGACAGTTGGCTGCATCTCCAGTTGCGTTTGTGCCACTGAATGTGCATGTTTTTAGTGACAGTTGGCTGCATCTCCAGTTGCGTTTGTGCCACTGAATGCGCATGTTATTAGGCGATCGTTGGCTGCATCTCCAGTTGCGTTTGTGCCACTGATTGCACATGTTTCTTAGTGACAGTTGGCTGCATCTCCATTTGCGTTTGTGCCACTGAATGTGCATGTTATTAAGCGATCGTTGGCTGCATCTCCAGTTGCGTTTGTGCCACTGAATTTGTGTTTTGAGTGACTGTTGGCTGCATCTCCAGTTGCATTTGTGCCACTGAATGCACATGTTTCTTAGTGACAGTTGGCTGCATCTCCAGTTGCGTTTGTGCCACTGAATGTGCATGTTATTAAGCGATCGTTGGCTGCATCTCCAGTTGCGTTTGTGCCACTGAATTTGTGTTTTGAGTGACTGTTGGCTGCATCTCCAGTTGCATTTGTGCCACTGAATGCACATGTTTCTTAGTGACAGTTGGCTGCATCTCCAGTTGCGTTTGTGCCACTGAATGTGCATGTTATTAAGCGATCGTTGGCTGCATCTCCAGTTGCGTTTGTGCCACTGAATGCACATGTTTCTTAGTGACAGTTGGCTGCATCTCCAGTTGCGTTTGTGCCACTGAATGTGCATGTTATTAAGCGATCGTTGGCTGCATCTCCAGTTGCGTTTGTGCCACTGAATTTGTGTTTTGAGTGACTGTTGGCTGCATCTCCAGTTGCATTTGTGCCACTGAATGCACATGTTTCTTAGTGACAGTTGGCTGCATCTCCAGTTGCGTTTGTGCCACTGAATGTGCATGTTATTAAGCGATCGTTGGCTGCATCTCCAGTTGCGTTTGTGCCACTGATTGCACGTTTCTTAGTGACAGTTGGCTGCATCTCCATTTGCGTTTGTGCCACTGAATGTGCATGTTTTTAGTGACAGTTGGCTGCATCTCCAGTTGCGTTTGTGCCACTGAATGCGCATGTTATTAGGCGATCGTTGGCTGCATCTCCAGTTGCGTTTGTGCCACTGATTGCACATGTTTCTTAGTGACAGTTGGCTGCATCTCCAGTTGCGTTTGTGCCACTGAATGTGCATGTTATTAAGCGATCGTTGGCTGCATCTCCAGTTGCGTTTGTGCCACTGAATTTGTGTTTTTAGTGACTGTTGGCTGCATCTCCAGTTGCGTTTGTGCCACTGAATGCACATGTTTCTTAGTGACAGTTGGCTGCATCTCCAGTTGCGTTTGTGCCACTGAATGTGCATGTTATTAAGCGATCGTTGGCTGCATCTCCAGTTGCGTTTGTGCCACTGATTGCACGTTTCTTAGTGACAGTTGGCTGCATCTCCAGTTGCGTTTGTGCCACTGAATGTGCATGTTTTTAGTGACAGTTGGCTGCATCTCCAGTTGCGTTTGTGCCACTGAATGTGCATGTTTTTAGTGACAGTTGGCTGCATCTCCAGTTGCGTTTGTGCCACTGAATGTGCATGTTATTAAGCGATTGTTGGCTGCATGTCCAGTTGCGTTTGTGCCACTGATTGCACATGTTTCTTAGTGACAGTTGGCTGCATCTCCAGTTGCGTTTGTGCCACTGAATGCGCATGTTTCTTAGTGACAGTTGGCTGCATCTCCAGTTGCGTTTGTGCCACTGAATGTGCATGTTTTTAGTGACAGTTGGCTGCATTTCCAGTTGCGTTTGTGCCACTGAATGCACATGTTTCTTAGTGACAGTTGGCTGCATCTCCAGTTGCGTTTGTGCCACTGAATGCACATGTTTCTTAGTGACAGTTGGCTGCATCTCCAGTTGCGTTTGTGCCACTGAATGTGCATGTTTTTAGTGACAGTTGGCTGCATTTCCAGTTGCGTTTGTGCCACTGAATGCACATGTTTCTTAGTGACAGTTGGCTGCATCTCCAGTTGCGTTTGTGCCACTGAATGCACATGTTTCTTAGTGACAGTTGGCTGCATCTCCAGTTGCGTTTGTGCCACTGAATGCACATGTTTCTTAGTGACAGTTGGCTGCATCTCCAGTTGCGTTTGTGCCACTGAATGTGCATGTTTTTAGTGACAGTTGGCTGCATTTCCAGTTGCGTTTGTGCCACTGAATGCACATGTTTCTTAGTGACAGTTGGCTGCATCTCCAGTTGCGTTTGTGCCACTGAATGTGCATGTTATTAAGCGATTGTTGGCTGCATCTCCAGTTGCGTTTGTGCCACTGATTGCACATGTTTCTTAGTGACAGTTGGCTGCATCTCCAGTTGCGTTTGTGCCACTGAATGTGCATGTTATTAAGCGATCATTGGCTGCATCTCCAGTTGCGTTTGTGCCACTGAATTTGTGTTTTTAGTGACTGTTGGCTGTATCTCCAGTGGCGTTTGTGCCACTGAATGTGCATGTTTCTTAGTGACAGTTGGCTGCATCTCCAGTGACTGTTGGCTACAGAATGTGGGTATTTTAAGACAAATCCCGATCTTTTCCTAACCATAGCCAAGTGTTCTTGTGCCTGAACATAACCACATGTTAACTACAGCATTGTTAGTAACGTAAAGTTTCAACATATCTGATGCACAATAACGCACAAATATTACATATCAAGATTTTGTAGAAACGAAGACGCCAACATTTTTTTGTAGTGATGTAAAAAGTAGCTGGAAACTGTGTGTGTCAAATGTAGTGGAGAGAAAATGTCAATATTTCCTTGAATGTAGTGGAAGAGCAGTAAAGGTGATGAGATGGAAATACTCCATTTTATTCAGTTCCTCTGCTGGTGTTTGTGTCGGCAGGACGGTGTGTGTGTGGGATTAACTCTGAATGAAACACTGTGTATGTGTGTGTGTTCATGGCGATGAAGGAAGATGGCCGCCGGTCACAGTGTGGTTCACTGATGTGTTTTAAACAATGATGTGAGAAGAAGATCCATCAGGCTGCAGATACACACTGAACATGACTCTTGTCAGCGAGGAGGTTTTCGTGTGGCAGACTGACAGGCAGATGATAGTCGAGGCTGTTGGCAGTTGACTTGAGAACTTGGCGGAGTCGATAATGAAACTGATTCTCTGTCTGCACTTCATGTTTGTGCTGTGTCGAGGGGCATCGAGGAGGCAGACTGCTGCAGTGGTAAAGGGCACTGCAACAGGACAGAGATGGAAACCTTGATGACACTGAGACACCCCCACCTCTGTTTCTGTGTGTGTGTGTGTGTGTGTGTGTGTGTGTGTGTGTGTGTGTGTGTGTGTGTGTGTGTGTGTGTGTGTGTGTGTGTGTGTGGTTTCAGTGTGAATCAGCATGTTGCAGATGCTGTTGCAGGAGAAAGGAAATGAGTTTTGCATGTCTATAAATGATAAAGCTCTGCACGGCTGCTGCTGCAAACAGGCTGCAGAGCAGCACGATGGACAACACCAGCAAACATTTATACTTCAGTTATTTTAATATGTGTTTGTACAAGACAGTGAAAAGCTCAACAAGCTTTTGGCCCTTCATCGAGAATACTTCAAGATATTTATTTGGAGATAAATATTTAGATTTTTGGTTAAGCTGGTCAGATGTCTCCCTGCTTGTTACTGTGCACTGATGATCTGTATGTATTAAGGCCTCTGCTGCTGGCAGATAGAAACCTCCCGGCACAGTGTGCACAATGTGCAGGATAAAACCTGCTGCTGGCGCCCTCTGATCTGAGCACTACGTGGCGTGGTGGTGTTTGTCTGTGTGACTTTAAACAGATGGAGGTGTGAGGACCAAAATGTTGGTCACAAATTGAGGTCATGTGATCGACAGAGACTTTAGTTTAATTCACATTTTGATTTTTCTTGAAAAAATCAAACAGATAAATCAGAATGAACTCAAACGGCTTCAGATGAGCGAGCGTTTCTGTATTGTTGTTGTTCATACTGTCAGCAGGAGGTTCAACACACACACACACAGATGGTTATCTAACCACTGAAAGCAGATAAACTGATGAGGAGATAAGACATACTTGAGAAATTATACTGAAGTTGCACAGAACAAACAGGTTGATTTAAATAGACATAGAAATGTCTCAGAGGTGGGCAACATTTTGCAAGTCACGAGTAAGTCTCAGGTCTTTGCACCCAGGTCCCGAGTCAAGTCTGAAGTCTTAAACTTTGAGTTTAGAGTCCTAAACAAGTCATGCTGAACTCTTCACAACCTGTAACGCCATTAAAACAACAGAATAATGAAATGTTACACTTCATGGTTTTCTCTTGCAGCCTGACTGGATGCTGTCGGGTCAATTCAAACAAAGTGTAACTGAGGAGTTAAACTTTTTAATCTTAAAGGGATAGTGCACCCAAAAATGTAAATTCAGCCATTATCTACTCACCCATATGCCGAGGGAGGCTCAGGTGAAGTTTTGGAGTCCTCACATCACTTGCAGAGATCCAAGGGGAGAGGAGGTAGCAACACAACTCCACCTAATGGAGGCTGACGGCGCCCCAGATTCAAACATCCAAAAACACATCATTGAAACCACAAAATATCTCCATACTGCTCGTCCGTAGCGAAAGCATGTGAACACACATGAAGCGCGCAGTCAGAGCTACAGGCTACAATGAGGCTAAAAACAGAGTTCAAATGAGGTTTTTCCAAACAACTTTTTATGTCGGGGCTTCAGGACACTTGGATCACTACGGACGAGCAGTATGGAGATATTTTGTGGTTTCAATGATGTGTTTTTGGACGTTTGAATCTGGGGCGCCGTCAGCCTCCATTAGGTGGAGTTGTGTTGCTACCTCCTCTCCCCTTGGATCTCTGCAAGTGATGTGAGGACTCTAAAACTTCACCTGAGCCTCCCTCGGCATATGGGTGAGTAGATAATGGCTGCATTTACATTTTTGGCTGCACTATCCCTTTAAAGCAGCAGTGATATTGATCAGATAACACTGTGAGTGTAGGACTTTAACTTACACTGTGGTTTTAGTGCTTGTACTGCAGTGAGATATGTGAATACTGTAACTGGCAGTGTGAACAGGTGACCAGGACTGGTGGTCTGGGGGCATCTAGTGGACAGGTGGAGAACAGCAGGTGTGGAAGGTCCCTCAGCAACTTTTTTATGCATCGAGTTCAGTAAATGAAATTAAATTTTCCTGCATCATAATAAATATCAGCAGATGAAATAAAATATACAGCATGGTTAAATACTTTTAGGGTGACATGTTGAGCCGGCCCTTTAAGAGCTCAGACATCATGTGAAGAAAACGATGATTCAGGTTTTTTGTTTTTTTTTCTCTGAGATGTTTCCAGGTGTATTTGTTTCATAGTTTCAGTGAATCTGCTGACTATAGCTTAGTGAAACGCACACGCACATACACACACACACACACACACACACACACACACACACAGCTCATTAACATATCAGACAGAGATGCACTGTGGCATTTCCATGAAGTTATGTGTTGTTTCCTGTTGCAAAGGAAGTTCTGAGTGGGTTCACAGCAACCACACACACACACACACACACACACACACACACACACACACACACACACACACACAGAGTTAGTCAGAGTAGAAAGCAAAAATAAATCCAAAGGTTGGCAGTTTGTTCCTCCAGTCCACATGGCGACTTATCCTTGGGCAACACACTGAACCTCAGCATGCCCCCAGTGAATTGCACCATGTCTGAAGGTGTCAGCCACAAGTGTGTGTGTGTGTGTGTGTGTGTGTGTGTGTGTGTGTGTCATGTAATGTCATGTATGTGTTAGGAATACTAAAATACATTCATAATAAATAATAAATATGTTAGAAATATATTTTGTTAATAAAAGTTACTGTACGTTAATTTTACAGAGAAATACTGAGTTTGAACATTTATTCTTGATTGTGTGTATGACTAACACTTGTGTGGCACCTACACTGACTGAACAAAAATATAAAAGCAACACTTTTGTTTTTGCTCCCATTTTTCATGAGCTGAACTCAAAGATCTAAAACATTTTCTATACACACAAAAGACCATTTCCCTCAAATTTTGTTCACAAATCTGTCTAAATCTGCGTTAGTGAGCACTTCACCTTTGCCGAGATAATCCATCCCACCTCACAGGTGTGACATATCAAGATGCTGATTAGACAGCATGATTATTGCACAGGTGTGCCTTAGGCTGGCCACAATAAAAGGCCACTCTGATATGTTCAATTTTGCTTTATTGGGGGGGGTCTGGGTCAGAAAACCAGTCAGTATCTGGTGTGACCACCATTTGCTTCACACAGTGCAACACATCTCCTTCGCATAGAGTTGATCAGGTTGTTGATTGTGGCCTGTGGAATGTTGCTCCACTCCTCTTCAATGGCTGTGCGAAGTTGCTGGATATTGGCAGGAACTGGAACACGCTGTTGTATACGCCGATCCAGAGCATCCCAAACATGCTCAATGGGTGACATGTCTGGTGAGTATGCTGGCCATACAAGAACTGGGATGTTTTCAGCTTCCAGGAATTGTGTACAGATCCTTGCAACATGGGGCTGTGCATTATCATGCTGCAACATGAGGTGATGGTCGTGGATGAATGGCACAACAATGGGCCTCAGGATCTCATCACGGTATCTCTGCGCATTCAAAATGCCATCAATAAAATGCACCTGTGTTCGTTGTCCATAACATACACCTGCCCATACCATAACCCCACCGCCACCATGGGCCACTTGATCCACAACGCTGACATCAGCAAACCGCTCACGCACATGACGCCACACACGCTGTCTGCCATCTGCCCTGAACAGTGAAAACCGGGATTCATCCGTGAAGAGAACACCTCTCCAACATGCCAGACACCATCGAATGTGAGCATTTGCCCACTCAAGTCGGTTATGACGACGAACTGCAGTCAGGTCGAGACCCCGATGAGGATGACGAGCAAGAAGATGACCTTCCCTGAGATGATTTCTGACCATTTGTGCAGAAATTCTTTGGTTATACAAACCAATTGTTGCAGCAGCTGTCTGGGTGGCTGGTCTCAGACCATCTTGGAGGTGAACATGCTAGATGTGGAGGTCCTGGGCTGGTGTGGTTACACGTGGTCTGCGGTTGTGAGGCCGGTTGGATGTACTGCCAAATTGTCTGAAACGCCTTTGGAGACGGCTTATGGTAGAGAAATGAACATTCAATTCACGGGCAACAGCTCTGGTGGACATTCCTGCAGTCAGCATGCCAATTGCACGCTCCCTCAAAACTTGCGACATCTGTGGCATTGTGCTGTGTGATAAAACTGAACATTTCAGAGTGGCCTTTTATTGTGGCCAGCCTAAGGCACACCTGTGCAATATTCATGCTGTCTAATCAGCATCTTGATATGCCACACCTGTGAGGTGGGATGGATTATCTCGGCAAAAGAGAAGTGCTCACTAACACAGATTTAGACAGATTTATGAACAATAATTGTGAGAAATGGTCTTTTGTGTGTATAGAAAAAGTTTTAGATCTTTGAGTCCAGCTCACGAAAAATGGGAGCAAAAACAAAAGTGTTGCATTTATATTTTTGTTCAGTCAGTGTAGGTGCCACACAAGTGTTAGTCATACACACAATCAAGAATAAATGTTCAAACTCAGTATTTCTCTGTAAAATTAACGTACAGTAACTTTTATTAACAAAATATATTTCTAACATGTTTATTATTTATTATGAATAAATAAATGAAAGTTTTTCTCTCAGTTGAATCATGTTCAACTGAAGGATGCACACTAAAATCTAATGTTGAACTTTAAATACATGCCACTCTGCTTTTATTTTGAAAGTCTAGCACAGGAAGCAGCCAATCAAATTCCTTTAGCTGCTTCAGAATCAGTCGGCTGCTGTCAGTCACTCTGGACTCATGACTTGGACTAAAGTCACAAAGTTTACAAATTTAGACTTGACAAAATCAAAAAACACCTGCAACAGGACTCGGACTTTAACACCAATGACTCGTGACTTCACTTTGACTTAAGCTTTTGACTTGTAAATACTTGATCCCGTCCCCCACGGTCAAAGATTAAAAAGTATGTTATTTAAAAATCATTTCCTGAATCACTCAAACACACTCTTCAGTCCCAGCAAGTCGACACTTAATTCTCCAAACCCACTTTGTCTGAACCGATTCGACAGCATCCAGTCAGGCTGTAGGTGAGAACCATGAGGAACCAACGTTACGTTACATTTAAGATAATTTATGCTGTGGTTGATCCACAAAAATAGCGCGACCTAATTCAACGGCAGAGGCGCCTGAATGACCAACTACACTACCACGAAAGCAGCGACGGGCCTGCCAACAGAGGTTCTGGATCCAGCCGGGTCGGATCTCCGTTGGCAGGCCCGTCGCTGCTTTCGTGGTAGTGTAGTTCGGGTAGCTAGCAACAGGAGCAGCCTTCTTCGTTGGTCGTTAGGTCGAGCAGTTGAATACGCCATCCAAAGAGAGCAGATAGCACGCTCACAAATAAAGTTAGCACCAGCATGTTTGTTTGGTTCTGCCATTTCACAAGCTATTTACTGTCACTCTGACGTCAAACAATGGAGACAGGTAATAAAATACTGCGCTTATCCTATCTACACGCAACTGTTGGCATCGGAGTCTTCCAAAAACTTCACCCTGGACTCCGACAGCCAAATTGCATAGAATAATACATGGTTTCAGAAGTACATGGGTCTGTGTGGACTAGGCCTTAGTTTGCAAGTTGATGCTAAGCTAACGTTAGCTGAAAAACTATTTCAAACTTGTCTGAACAATAAATGCAAGTTTTAAAAAGCACTCATGACTTTTGTAAGTTTAATATATTACTATTCTTACTGTTAAAATGGCGGTACATGTGGAGATGGACGCATTGTGACTTGTTTAGGAACTGAAACTTAAAGTTTAGGGCTCGGGACTTGCCTGTCTTGACTTGGGACTTGAGTGCAAAGACTTGAGACTAATTTTGGACTTGGTCCCATCTCTGCTGCCTCCTGTTGATACATACATGTTGGTAAATTATTGGATCTGGATGCTGGACACCAAGATGGTACCGATTCCTTTCAGAGTTACTCGCCTGGTGCATGTACGCCAAAACAAGTTTTTAGCTTCTGGGTTTACTGCAGCAGTATGTGACCCACTGAATGTGCTCAGTAATGTTGTTTTGATGTTTTAAAAAATATTAAACCACCATGGCTGAAAAACAGTCATATTATGAAGAGTCATAATTGATCTTGTTTGTAGGTGGAGGTGTCAGCAGGTTTACAGACGTGTCTTTCACAGTGATGGTTTTGGGGAAATGGTCTCTGGGCTGCGGAGGATTTTTTCCTGCAATACCATGAACAGCCACTGGGGAGGCCGGGCAGCGCTCCTGAGGGGCTGAAATGTTCTTTCTTCGTTGTTAATAAGCTAATGAGTGTCAGACCCGCCTCTGTGATCTGATTGGATCAGAGTCAATCAGCAGTCAACACGGTGTGAAATTAAAGTTACGCTGCAGTTCCTCTAATGGCCACTAGATGTTGCTCCAAGAAAACTGGTATCTTGGTAACTTCACATATAATTTTCTGGCTTCAGTTAATAACACTGCTGGCAGCTCTGTGGCATCAAAACCTCCTTAAAAATCCTCAGAGACTTTGTGAGGCATGTGTGTTTGATGTGTCCAGAGCTTTAAGATTTAAATAAGATACTATCAGATAAATCACATGTTATAATCAACAGTTATATTATCTCAATATAATGATCACAATAATTTCTCAGCCTGGTGAGAAAACGCATTCCAGTGAGAAGTTAACCATCTTTGAACTGGTTGAACTCTGTGGTGTTCATGTAGGAATCCAAAGTCTCTTCTGACACCTGGTGGACAAACTGTGCAACTACAACCAGAGCACAGGCAGATAGAGCCATTGTACTCCACCTGTTCCACCTGTTAAACTGTTTCAATAATAATAACTAGTCCATACCCATTAGTAGCTTTGTCACCCTCTACCTATGCCAATCCTTACATCTACTACTGTTATCCATCAAATTTGATCACAACTACGACAACATCTATGGTACTGGACTCTGCATTGCTGCAGACTCACACTCTATCCACACAGCCCATACAGCCCCTTCTCCCCCGTCTGCTTGTTACTTGGTTGCATCCAGAAACAAGGTGTAAAGCTTACACATACTTAACGCACTGGAGGCAACACAATGTGTGCAATGATACTGTTATGTGTCGCTGGGTGACTTTATACTGTGACGATAAGATTGTTATGTGTTTTAATGTATTTTATATTGTAATTGCATATTATATGTGCACTGTATTGATTTTTTTATTATTTTTTAGGAACTATGCTGACAAACATCTGGCTACCAATGTAAATCAGCCCTTGGCTGCAATTGGGTGCATCTACATTTTCATTTTTTTCTTTAAAAGGAATGTTCATTGATGTACACCGTCCCTTCTTAAACAAATCAATTATTAGAAATTGAAATTATTTGAAATGCCTATGTGCAGTTTCACATAGATTGACCACGTCAGTGAGTAGAAAAACGTGGGACAGACAGAATGACTGACTGACAGAATGACACACTGACAGTTTCCGTGATTATGTACAGCATACCATACCATGACTTAGTCATACCAAACATTAGAAAACAACACCAACATTGGTCCACAGGGGGAGCCACAGCGATCGGTCGCATTTTAGCCATTTTGAAGCATTTTTCTGTTGTTATAGCGCCACCCAGTTGCCAATTAGAGTTAAATTTCTCCAGTCACCTTGAGGCGTCCTGTTCTACATATCTACCAAGTTTAGTAAAAATCCATATGGCGGTTAGGCCTAGATAAGAAATGAGCTCTCTAGCGCCCCCATTTTGTTTGATGGGGTCAATAATGGAGGGGTCCCCTCAGATTATGTGTGCTCATATGCCTACAAAGTTGCGTGGTGATGGCTGAAACCCTTGAGATGTTCTACACCTTTATGTGATGAGCCACGCCCTCCGCAATATTCATTGCCTTATAGAAGCTCAGTTTTAGGAAGTTTTCCAACTTTTGCCAAGAGGGAACTTTAGATATTGCTCCCTAGATTATGTTCACCCAGTTTCATGCAGATCGCTCAAACTTCCTAGGAAGAGATCCATTTGAAGTGTTTTTCAAAAGATTCCAAATGGCGGAAAATCTATATAAGCAGAAGTTATGGGTTCTTGAGGCAAATGTGTTCCTCATGAGGAGAGGCATCTCTGTGCAAAGTTTCATGTCTCTACCACATACGGGGCATGAGATATGCCCATTCAAAGTTTGACATTTCAATGGGTTGCTATAGCGCCCCCCTTTGGCCAATTGATGTAATATTGCTTCATTGGCATCCTCCCATGACCCTCTACCACTGTGCCAAATTTCACATGGATTGACCAAGTCAGTGAGGAGAAAAACGTGGAACACACACACACACACACACACACACACACACAGAGTGTTCCTCTATATATAGTAAGAACAGACGATCACACTGGGTGTAGTGGCAGCTGTTAACCACTGGGTGGCAGCAGAGTATTACTCTAAATATCTGAACTTGAACTTGAACTTTGACACTTTAACCCCTGACCTGTGCTGCAGCACATTAACACACACTTTTATACTACACACACACACACACACACACCATCTGTGAATGGATGAACCACACAGTCACAGTAAAGATGGTAGAGAGGCGACAGTCTGAGTCAACCTCTGTTGGGTTCATCACAGCGCTGATATGTTTATATCTGTGACATCATCATGAATAATTACTGCTCATTAATGTTCACGTCAGGCAGCGAGTGACGGGCGGAGTAGACCGTGTGTGTGTGTGTGTGTGTGTGTGTGTGTGTGTGTGTGTGCATGTGAGACAGTTGTGCGATGAAGAGAGACGCTGGAAATAAACTGACCTCTGGCCCGACAAATCTGACACCATCTGAGCACGCACACACACACACACGCACACACACACACACACACACACACACACACACACACACACACACACACACACACACACAGGGTTTTCCATTTGTCCTGAACTCAAAGACCCTCAGAGCAGATCAGAGAGCTGCTATATTCAATTAGACAGGTAGACAGACAGACAGACAGACAGACAGTTTCCATCATGTCTGGTTTTATATTTAGGGTCAGACTGTCTGCAGAATGTGAAACATTGGACTGGAACAAAGAACAAACTGGTTCCAGTGTCAGACTGATTCAACCAGTCAGGACAGACGAGACCTAAAGGGACAGTTCACCCCAAAATCAGAAACATATATTCTTCCTCTCACCTGTGGAGCTGTTTTGGATAGTTTTGGTGTGAGCTGTCGAGTGTTGCAGATATCAGCCGTAGAGTGTTCAAAGTGGCAAAAAATTAACATTTAAAAAACTCAACATTAACGTCTCTTTGAAGAAGCTAAACCACAGAGCTTGTTGTTGCAGTTTCATGTAGCCTCCAGGGGGCGCTGCAGTGGGATATTTATGATTATTAAAGAACTTTAACTTTGCAGAGTTGATGGTAAAAGCAAAAAAAAAAATCTCTTCACGCACAATTAAATTCTGTTTTCTATCAAAACTTTTCCTTCTCTTGAATCCACAGCTTCACTAGGGAGACCCAAGACCACTGTAGCTACCACTATAGAGACCTGGCAATATGTAGAGAAGACGCCGCGCTGAAGACGACTGGCCGATGTTGGGGACATGTTTTAGTTGCAGAAATGTTGAAACTTTTTTTAAATTCAGTGTAAACACACATGAAGGCGGTGCCCATGTCTCACGGTCTCGCGTAAGCTCGGGGGTTTAGCTCAGGTTAAGGATGTTTGGAGGATGAGATGTTTTATGGAGGATATAACAGTAAGAATGTTTTTGATGTGTTTAAGGTGTTTAACAGGGTCAGGACGTGTTGATTATGACCAAATGGTTTTAGAGTTACGGTTAAGGGTTTGGAGAGGGCTGTGGGTTTAAGGACGGTTTAGACCAGTGAGCAGAGGGTCAGTAAAGGTTCAGAATGAATAAGAGTGGATTCACAGCTGGTGCTGAAACTGAAACATGTTTAATATGAATGAACGGATGAATGAATGTGCGCAAATGAGAGCAGGTGTGAATGAAAACAATATTAAAATGTAACAAACAAGGGGCCACACTGACACACTTTGGTCAAACATCACACACAACAACAACACAACAACACCGGCCGCCAGTTACCTCGGCAACAGCCTCCCAGCCTGGACGATGGCAGCCAACATGGCGGCCGGTGGCGAACGTGACACCTGCTGTCCATTCATCTCTGCTCTCATCAGCTCTGCTTTCTCCTCATTATCTGTGTCTGTAGGTCAGCCCCCCTTCTGACCCCCCCACCCCCATCAACCTGCTCAGGTGACAGCCCAGTGCATGCTGGGACAGCTGGCAGGGGGCACAGAGTCATCTCCCTGACATAGAGAAAGGATCTGTCAGCTCACCTCCTTCACATCACGGGCTCTCTTGTCCCACAGTTTGGTCTCTCAGGCATTCCTGTGTTTTAAAATAAGAGAAGCATCTTTTAGATGGAGCTAGGCTAGCAGTTTCCCCCTGCTTCCAGTCTTTGTGCTAAGCTAAGCTAAACGCCTCCTGGATGCAAAATCATTTGCTCACTAAACCACAAATTAGCTTTTCAGCTTGTAAATGAAAATGTTAAAGTCTGTGTGTAAACGCGACATACATGTTTTTATTTAGCCACAAATACAGAGACATTTAATTAATAATAATTACTCAAATGTTCAGATATAATCAAAGATAGTCTAAAACATGAGATTGACCTGGTCTCACTCAGAGGTCATCGAATACCGTCACTTGGTCGGTGACTTGCATCAGACACAGACAAAAAAAAAGCTGTCTGAAATGTGGCGGGACAACAATGAGAGTTAAAGGGATAGTGCAGCCAAAAATGTAAATTCAGCCATTATCTACTCACCCATATGCCGAGGGAGGCTCAGGTGAAGTTTTAGAGTCCTCACATCACTTGCAGAGATCCAAGGGGAGAGGAGGTAGCAACACAACTCCACCTAATGGAGGCTGACGGCGCCCCAGATTCAAACGTCCAAAAACACGTCATTGAAACCACAAAATATCTCCATACTGCTCGTCCGTAGCGAAAGCATGTGAATACACATGAAGCGCGCAGTCAGAGCTACAGGCTACAATGAGGCTAAAAACAGAGCTCAAATGAGGTTTTTCCAAACAACTGTTTACGTCAGGGCTTCAGGACACTTGGATCACTACGGACGAGCAGTATGGAGATATTTTGTGGTTTCAATGATGTGTTTTTGGACGTTTGAATCTGGGGCGCCGTCAGCCTCCATTAGGTGGAGTTGTGTTGCTACCTCCTCTCCCCTTGGATCTCTGCAAGTGATGTGAGGACTCTAAAACTTCACCTGAGCCTCCCTCGGCATATGGGTGAGTAGATAATGGCGATAATGGATAGATAATGGTGAGGGAGGAGCTTAAATTAAAGGTATAAACCAAGTGTCAACTGTGAGCAGCAGGTGTCCAACAGACAGGTTTCAGTGTGTCTGAATTTATGACGAACAATAAATGTCGCAGCTGCTCCGTTATCATACACACAGGATGCACACACAGAGGGTGGGTTAACATTTGAACAGTAAGTGGATATTAATGTGGACCCATAATCCTTTGCAGCAGGTCACACTCTCTCAGGTTACCTGTGTGTGTGTGTGTGTGTGTGTGTGTGTGAGACTGTCATGATCTCCTGCTGAGCTCTGAGCTACATCCAGTTTTAGATGGACACACACACACACACACACACACACACACACACACACCAGTTGAATCTCATCAGAGCTGCAGCAGAACAGAATCCAGATTAACCTCCCTCACCATTCATCAGAAGAGACGTTCACTGACTCAGCAACAGCTCAGGAGAAACTGTGACTCATCATTCATGCATCCAAACTGTGCAGAAACAGCTCTAACATATCAGCCCCATAAACAGAACACATGTTGGCATTTTAAGTTTCTGGAAACCATGAACATGTAACAAAAAACAGATAAAATAAGATGTCAAATAGCAGATATTCTTAAATGTAATGTTTTTGAACAATTTAATTTTCAGTTGTGTGCTGTGACAACACTGAGGGTAACATGTGGTGACGTCAGGCAAAAAACTCACTTTGTTGGAGTTTAGAAAAAGATCATGTTTGGCTTTTAAATACCGTTTTGTCGCCACAAACGTGTCTGGAAATGTCCCAATGTCTAAATAAATAAACACCCAGTTTTGTCGGTAAATGCACTCGGTTATATTCCACCACAGGAGCGCTGGTGTTACGCTGGTACACTGTGAAAACAGTGGCAGATTTATCACAAACATTTTCAGTGATTTATGACAATAATGGAATATTTGGTGTTTTTACTTCCATGAATTATTTAAATACTTCCCTTAAATACTTCATGTACAGAATCAAAAAAGGCCCCATTCATTAATTAAATTAGGTTTCAGTTCATGTTTTCTTTAAATGACCAGCTCTCAATCAGAATTATGGGTAGAATCCTCCACCGACCCGCCCATGAGCCAGGCAGCAGCTGCTCTCACCAGTTAGCCCGTTAGCTTCATGCTAGCTCCTATAATTAGCAGCCGTGTCCTTCCTGCTAATCTCCTGCTGCCTAATATGGAACACAGCTGCTCAATCACATGGCGGCTCCCCGTTACCATGGCGAGCTAATTATCTCATCAATGACAGGGGAGGAAGAGTGTGTGGAGGAGGAGGTGTGTGTGTGACGGGCTGTGAGATCCACTAACTTAGTCAGTTCATTAATCAGCTGAATTTGAATGTGCAGCGATTTTGATCATCAATTAATTGTTAAATTGTTTTCCTGCAACGCAAATGCTGCTTTGCTCTGTTTTATATCTTTATATGTTAATTCTCTTTTGAGCCGCTGGCCCGAGAAAACAATTTTCATCATAACTCATGGGCTTCATCTATGTATGGAAAAGCCCAGTTGTAAATGTTTAAATTCACATTTTTAACAAGTTCTTTTATGAAAGATTTCTTTGACGCATTGGGCAAATTTTACAGTTTCTTTTTCACCTCGATGCAGACCGTGTGATGTGACTGAAAGCTCCAAATCATCCACTAAATGAACCTCGAAGTGAGATTATTTTGTCATGTCTTTTTTCCCCATCAAATGGAAATATTCTAAATACTTTGCACACCTTTTTGATGCACATTCATATGTTTGATAGATCCAGACGCTTTAAATAAAAACTGAAGCTAAATAAAGGTTATGTCACAGTTACACAGAAAAACAATGGATCTGGTGTTTTGATGTGCTTCGTATGTTGTTGAAGAGTCAGTGGTTCCAATCCCAGTGGATCAGGCTGTGAAGGAACTTTACAATTTGGCCAAAAGAAAAAACTGAATACACAACTTAATAAATTATCTCGATCCTAAAAATCCCCCTCATCCCTATTGGCTATTATGCAACAATGTTGTGGGGAAAAAAAAGTAAATAAATGTAAAATATATAATAAAATACATAAAAACATAAAATCTAAAAATACAAATAAAAAAATGTTTTGCAGTGAAAAAGACTAAACCGCAACAAAACCCTGAGACTTTAGCACAGGCTAAATGCTAACGTCAACATGCTAATGGCAGCGCTAACATTCTTGATGTTTAGCTTCCTTATGAAGCGTGTTAGCATGTTAACATCCCATAATTAGCCGTAAACACAAAGCACATTTGAGGCTCGTTGGAATGTCCCTAGTTTTGCAGGTATTCAGTCAGAAACCAGAGTTTTGGAAACTTTAAATGAAGAGACATTTAACTCACAACCACACACGTCAGCCTCATGGTGGCGCTACAGGAAATATCAGAGGATCACATTTAAAGTCTGTTTTTGTCATTCTTTGCAAATAAAGGTTATTTTTACTGATGACACTTTGACTTCCTGTGTGTGTGTGTGTGTGTGTGCCGTCTGTTGTGTGCACTCATCTAAACAGTGCTATTTGCATCACACTGGTAATCACTGGTTGTCATGACAACGTGCCCTGCAATGAGCTGTGATGTCACATCCTCCTCCTCCATGACAACGCCGCATTCATTAGCACCTGTGAGTGAGTGGTGTGTTGTCATGGTAACCCCGGTCTAATCCAGCAGGACTTTAATTTAGGAGTCCCCCTCTTTGTGTGTGGAGATTTTTGATGGAGAGGAGCCTCCACTTTCCAAGGATTCACCAAAATATCCTCCACCTTCTGAAATGATGTGGAATTAAGTAATTAAATTCTATGTTTTTAAAATAGTTTCTATCAGGTGAGGAATAAAAATATGTCTCAGGAGCTCTGGTATGCAGATGAGGAAGTATTCAGATCCTTATACCACAGTAGAAATACTCTGTTACAGTCAAAAGTTTTTTCAATAGTAGTAGTAGAATCACCGCCCTGTGGTTGTATGACTCCGCCCACCAGTCCACCCTGTGGTTGTATGACTCCGCCCACCAGTCCAGTGTCTCTGACAGTCTCCATCCATGTCAGTGAAAACATGGATGCTTCACACACAGAAGATCTATACAATCAGCACAGTTTCAAGATTAGAGTCACCAACTCAGTCTCTGACCAAATGTCTCCCCTTCTGTTCCTGAGATATGACGTTAAAACATGATGATGTCACAGTCAAGCTGACCTTTGACCTTTTGACCTTTATAATTTTATCCTGTTAGACATTTCTGTCAAGTTTGGTCAGAATTAGTGAATCAATTCTTCAGTTATGGCCAAAAACATGTTTTGTGAGGTCACACTGACCTTTGACCACCGAATTCCAATTAGTTCATTCTTGAGTCCATGTGGACGTTTGAGGAATTTGAGGAAATTCTCTCAAAATGTTCTTGAGATACTGCCTCGATGGGAATAAGATGGCTGCGAGGTCACAGGGACCTTGACCTTGACCAACAAATTCTAATCACTTCACCCTTGAATGCAAGTTGATGTTTGTGCCAAACCTAAAAAAAATTCTTCAAGGTGTTCTTAAGATACAATATTCACAAGAATGCAATGGATGAGGTCACAGTGACTTTGACCCATGACCAACAAATTCTAATCAGTTCATCCCTCTCTGAAAGGTGACGTTTGTGCCAAAGTTAAAGAAATTCCCTTATGGTGTTTTGAGATATCCCATTCACGAAAATGAGATGCATGTAAGGTCACTGTGACCTTTACTATTGACCTTTAAGCACCAAAATCTAATCAGTTTGTTGTTAAGTCTTCTGTGGCAAATTTTAAATAAAAAAATCCCAGAAGGCAATCATGAGAATGAGACAGACGAGGTCATAGTGACCATTAATCTTTGACCACTTTAGTCTCATCAGTTCATCATGAAGTCCAAGTGGACATTTGTGCCAAATTTGAAGAAGTTTTCTTAAAGCGTTCTTGATATATTGTGTTTACAAGAATGGGATACATGGACGGACAGACCGATAGACAGCCCCAAAAACTAATGTGACTTTTATATCGATCTCATTAGGAAAAGTTTGTGAAGCTTTTTATATGAAAAATTATTTCAATGATCAAAATAGTTTTACACTGATTTTCAGCTAATCAATCTTGCAATCCAAAAATGTAACATTAGCTTAGTAGCCAAAAAACATGACAAAATTCAGAATATGGAGTTAAGCAGATTTTTGATCAAATCTAAAAACAGTTTAAAATTCCCAACAACTTGTACTGTTTTGCATTTATTTCACACACTGACTCACAAAAAGAAACACAGGAAAATAAACAATAAAATTGTTTTATTAATAATAATAATAATAATAATAATTTTTTCCACCACAATAAAATTTAACAAAGGCTCACTAGAAAAGTGTTGACTTCTGTGTTCTGTACAGTAGATACAGTACGTTGTAAAACTGACCGCGGCGTGGCACAGCAGCGCATTCAACCCCAAAAAATTCATTATTCAAACTTTTTTTTCCACATTATTTACAGGTAAAATCCACAATAAAACCCAGCTGGCAAACGTCACAGAAATACAGCGCAGCTTCACGCTAACAGCGGCTAACAGAGACGTCCCGATAGAAGCGAAAATGGCTAACAAGCTAGAAGGCTACCTGGCTAGCATGGTACCAAGCTAGCAGGCTAGTTAGGCTACAGGTGCTTTCACACGTGAGCAGAAAAATTATTTTTCTCTGAATGCTACCAAGAGGTCAGTTCAACCAGACTTCATGTTCCTGTGTGAATGCAGCCTGTTAATAATAAACTTTTTAAAAAACAAAACACTATCACATGTTCTCCTTTCATCCTGAGGCCCCGTCGACACGTCTACAAATACTCCTGACACAGATATTTTCCTCTACGTCCACACAAACAGTTTAATGCCACTAAAACAGAGATTTTTGAAAATGCCTTCTAAGACTTTGCAACACTGGATACAGAGCGTTGATAACATCCTCTCCTTTATTTGCAAACAACAATAGCAGACTATCAGATTGTTGACGACAACTCCACCATGTTGTCTGTTCACACGTTTTGTTTCGCTGTAGCCTCTTGGGCCGTGTATCAGAAAGATGTTGACCAAAATAGGTGTCAAAAGATAAATGCTAGAATGTAGTCACTGAACAAAACTAGCATACCTCACAAGCATCAACACTTAAGATAGCATGTAGCTGGCTTAGGTAGCTAGCTAGCCTTCTTCGAAGCTACGGAACTAGCTCTGAAGGGTTAAGTTAAAAGTGAGGGTTGGGGTTATTTCTTGTATCTTATGAGATGAGTCACGTCTTCACGTATGATGGATTATTAAATAGATTATTGCTGCGTTTGGCTTAATATTCATTCTTTCACTACAATGTCACTTCTTAGCAGGTTTGAATAACAGTCTGTGTTGATGCTAGCGCAGTTTGCCCGTGTTATCGTAGACTCACTATAGAGAGTGCTTAAGAAATGAGTCCTTAAAACCCAGAAATGAGTTAGCATGTTAGCACTCGTGGTGCCCTCGTCCTCAAATCAATGGGTTTTTGGTTAAATGTCTGAAATAAGGTCTGTGGTTCCTGGGGGCTTGATGCTCGGTGACCACACTCTATCATCTACCACTACACATGCTCCAGATCTTCTTCTCTGGTATTTGATGCATCATTGACGTAGCCTTTATCTGAGACTTTGGAGTTGTTTGGTGTTCTAGGGTGGACGGAGATATTTTCTAAAAACAAAGTCATGTGGACAGACGGAAAAAATATCCATTTTCAAACATGTCTGTATTTACGTGGACAGGGCCTTATGATCTGAAAGGCAGCTTCTCCTCTTGTTGCCCCTCACGTACTTTTTGCTTCCTGTCTTACCTTCCACCTGTCTGTCTGTTTGAGCGGCTAGCTCTCAGCTAGCTTTGTAAAGGAATGCACTTTGGTAGATTCAACCAAATGCCCTGGGTGTTAGTCACAACAATGACAACAGTAATAATCATAATAATAACAATGATAACTGAGCAGTCTGAGGTACCAACATGAAAAAAAAACTTTAAAACCACATTAATGCTAACAGCTAGCAGGTATAAACTTGCTATGTGCTACTAGCAGTCAGTTAGCAGTAGGCTAGTGTTAGCTTCACTGTAGAGAAAACGTCAGTGCAGCAGCTAGCGGCTGGACGCTAGTGGGCGATCGGCTAGTGTTAGCTTAGCCCTGTCGTCAGCAGGCGTCGTCGCCCGTCTGTCCCCGAGGCGACAGTTGGCTGATATGTGTCTGTACATTGTGCAGCCATGTTTTACACACACCCCTTCACCTCAACACACACATACACATACACACACACACACACACACACACACACACACACACACACACACACACACACACACACACACACACACACAAACACTTGATGTCGGTGTTCATCAGTTTAAAGCTACAATCGGTGGTTGGTGCGTTGGCCTG
This sequence comes from Cromileptes altivelis, assembly GCA_013133815.1. NCBI lineage: Eukaryota > Metazoa > Chordata > Actinopteri > Perciformes > Serranidae > Cromileptes > Cromileptes altivelis. Next base: position 34,766,917 of record CM023152.1, on the reverse strand, counting down.
CTCTGCTGGCTCTGTAAACAATACAGAAGCTCATTTCTACCAAAAAAACGTTAAAAATAACGAACTGTTAGGAGTGATGATAAAAAATGCATCAGTCAAAATTATGAGATACTGACACAATATTTTGATTTTCTAAGTATAAATGAGATAGTTGTGACTTTTAATTTCTGGCTGAAAATTATGATAGCAAATCAAAATAATTGATGGATTTGAGCGTTAACCCAGCTGACCACCAACGTCTTTGGACGTTTTGTTTGTTTTCACCTTTTGGTTGTGACATCAGATGACCAAAATTCAAAGTCAGGATGTCTAATGCCACCGTCAACTGATAGATGACATTACTTTGTTGATTTTAAGTTGTGTTGTTAAGTAACAAAATCCAACGTCTACCAAACATCTAATGCTAACGCAATCTTGACGTCGAATTATCACATTTGGTTGAAAGGTATGGAGAAAAAAAATGTCTGAATGTGTGAACATCCACAAAATGTGAAATTCAAATGTTAAAAAATTTAAATATCGTCACACTGGTTTCACTCCACTCCGTCTTTTTGATGTCATGTTGACGTCATGTTGTAAAATGACAAACGAACCTTGTTACATCATGTCATGATTTTGATTTGAGTGTTTATTTTTTATCCTTCCTAACGTCATTAATTTTTGTCTTTTCCTGGCAGTAATGGGCTTCCATACAACACTCCCTTTACCAGCTGCTATTCACACTGCATTCAAGACAACTGGGATAATCAAGTATCCAGCCTCCTGTTGATAAAAGGTGCGACAGAGAGCATGAAAACATTGTTCCACTAGTTTCTATTTGATGATGTCGTCTTGCAGACAGACTGGACTGAGGTTTACACCATGGCCACTTTAATTCATATAATATCAACGGACACAAAGTGTTGGCACAACCAACCTGCGGATTATCGTTACCATTTCTCTGTAACTCAATTCTTCAAATGTTTCGTCTTTTTTTTTAAAGTCTAGATTCAGGATGCAACCTTCAAACAACCTTCAGCCAATCAAAGTCTAATATTCTCCTCATACTTCTGTAGCATCTTCGTTACTGTTTAACTAATGAATCTGATTAATCTTTGTTACTTCTTTACAGCCGTTCTCTTATCACTGGATGGTCACACTTTTCTTGAGGGTGTGGGAGAGGTCAGAGGTCATGGGGGGTTCACATGGTGTCTTTGGGCTTTGCTGAAACAAACCAGGAGCCAATCAGCACGCAGACTTTGGCCGCCGAAACTCACTTTGACATGAGTTGTCATGACATCATTGTGAGTCGCACCAAAAAGATACTAAATCATTTTTTTGTTAAATATATTGTTGCCATGACATCGCCACTGTAAATGTGTGTGTGTGTGTGTGTGTGTGTGTGCTGGGTGGCCGTGGTCATGGCGATGAGATACTGAAGGCACAAAGTTACGACTCAGCACTCTCTAAAAAAATTTAAAAAATTAAAAAACACAATCAACCAACCAATCAAATCTTTAGAAAACAAACAAATAAACATCAGAGAGGACCGCCCCCCTGAGATGGGCGGAGCAGGTAGTGTCTGTGTGTTTTACATCATCAGGTCGTTCTGTGCATCACCTCATTGTTGTCCCATGTGCTACAGTGCATCACGGTTGCCAAGCCGACAACACATCCTCCCCCTCCGCCTCCTCCTCTTCATCCTCGTCCCCATACGACTCGACTTCCTGTGGGTGCGTTCAGGTACAGTTGTGTTTACATTGATATTTATATATATCTATATATATATATATATATATATGTATGTGTGTGTGTGTGTGTTTTTGTGTGTGAGGGAACAAGCTTTAAGACAACCTCTCATAACGTCAACACACACGCACACACACACTGCTACATACAACACACAGACACACACACACACACACACACGTTCAAGTATACAGTATGAACTCCACATCGTAGTAAATATGAAGATTTGATTAATAAATATTAATTAAATTGTAGTAAATAAATACCCCCCCCCCCCCCCCCACGAGATCACATTGATAAATCAGTTTGACCTCTGATCAATATTTTACCAGTCAATACGACTGATCAGAGTTAACGCTCGTCTACGACAGCAAAACCCTTTTAACATTTAATCAGTCGGGCTGAAAAGTGAAAATGATTTTTGTCGTGTTAATCTAAGACATCTGTCAATCAAATGTAACACATTACAAATATATTTTTACATTTCAACTTGTCAAAACTAGTTTAAAGATATCGTTAATTTTGTTTAAGATTAGTTTAGATCCTTTTTCACTGATAAAAACAATTTAATTTCCACTTGTGGAAAAAGTTACGATTGTATTTATTCTTACTATTTACAGTTCCAAGCCGGCATATCAACAATTTTATTTTGAGCAATTTTAATTAAGGATATCTACAATTCAACTGTTACTAGTAGAAATGTTCTTTATAGATGTGTCTAACTAAATTACAACTAGTCAATTTTTACCATTGACTTCTATCACAGTTCTATCACAGTATTCTATCTCAGTTCCAGATATCTGTAATTCAATGTTGACATATCCATAATGTAATTTTGACTACTTGCAATTCAGATTGATATCTTCAACTCAATTTCAGTTAATTCTTGATATAAACAATTATTTTTTTAGTGGTTGTTATGGCAACTGTTGACTTCTACCACTGAGCTTAAAATACAGATATTACAAATGGAATTCTCGATATATAAAATTCAATTCAAAACTACATCACGGATATGTCGATTTAGATTTATAAGACGTCAAAATTGACTCAGATATCTGTAATTGAGTTCAGAAGAGATAGAAGTCAATGGTAAAAGTTGACGGGTTACAGACATCTACGATAACCATTCCCTCTAGTGTGAAAGTAGTTGCTTATATCCTTAACAAGAATTACAGCTAGTCAAATTTACATTATGGATACGTCAATTTGGAATTACATCTGTAATTGAGTTTGAAAAGAAGTCAATGGTAAAAGTTGACTAGTTGTATTGAAGTTACTGATATCTAACATTTTCACTAGTCAGAATTGCAGCTATTCAAAATTACATTTTGGATATGTTGATTTGGAATTACGACGTGTCACAATTTAATTATAGATATCTGTAACTGATTTTGAATAGAAGTCAATGGTAAAAGTTGACTGGTGGTAATGAAGTTACAGATATTCACCATGAACTTTTCCTATAGTGAGAAATAAACTGTTGATATTCTTCATCATAATGGCAACAATTTAAATTACATTATCGATATGATGATTTGGAATTATAACACACCAAAATTGATCTACAGATATCTGTAATTGAGTTCAGAAGAGATAGAAGGTTGATTTGGAATTACGACAGATATCTGTAATTGAGTTCAGAAGAGATAGAAGGTTGATTTGGAATTACGTGTCAAAATTTAATTACAGATATCTGTAACTGATTCTGAAAAGAAGTCAATGGTGAAAGTTGACTGGTGGTAATGAAGTTGCACATATTCACCATGAACTTTTCCTACAGCGAGAAATAAACTGTTGATATTCTTTATCATAATGGCAACAATTTAAATTACATTATCGATATGATGATTTTGGATTTGGGATCGGTTACAGATGTCAATGGTAAAAGTTGACAAATTGTAATCAAGTTACAAATATCCTGATAAATATTTCCACTCGTAATAAATGAACTGTTAATATCCTTAACTAGATTTGCAGCTAGTCAAAGTCACATTATGGATATGTCAATCTGGAATTATAACATCAAAACTGGACCTGGTTTAAGCTGACGACTTGTAATTAAGTTATAGATATCTTAATTTTACATTATGGATGTGTTGGCCAGTAATTCTAACTGGTCACAAAGTGGTTGCTGATATCTGTCATTATTACCACTACTGATTAAATGTTTAAAGGGTTCACTGTCTACACATTACTGTAACTAGGTTGTTTTTTTTTTTATTTGTTTTATATCATTTAATCTATTTCTCTCCATCTTTCCATCTTTCCCCTGTAACTCTGTTGCGCACACATTGCGTACTTGTAATGCCAGTATCTGTTGCGTGAATCGAGGTTTCCTGATAACATCAGGGCCCAGTCACACCAGGAAGTGGCACCAGAGTGATACCTTCATGTGATGATGAGATTACAGGCTGTTTCAGGAGCGAGTGGTGAAACTGGGTACACTGGATTAACCAGTTCCCAGCATGCATTGAGCAAGATGCAGGCTACAGCACCTGCAGGAGTAGGACATGACAATAATGGTTGTTTTTAAATCTTTTATCAGAACGTTCATTCTGATTTTACTTAAATTATCTCTTTATCATATATCATGCTATTGGAATTGATTTTGTAAACATTTGTGTTTTCCACATTGTTTACATTCGTTTGTCACTGTATTGGACCGCTTTAATTTGCGTCATCTCTTTTCACCAGTTTAATGACACCTGACTGCAGAAACAGCGGCATCCACTGTCATTAGCGTAATATTATTAGCTGTAATATTAGCATAAAGGTAGTGGATGGAGACCCACATTTATTCGCATTTTCTTTTGCTAATGTCAGTTGAAACATTTAAGCACACATGTATCACAACTGACTGCGACACATACCAATGTGACTGGACCCATTTTAATGATTATGTGTTTTAGTGGATAGGTTCTAAATTGTTTATTACTTGAGAAGAAACCCTGAATTAAAGCCGGAGCACCGTCACACGACTGATACTTCCTCTCATAGGCAGCAGACTGTAAATATGCTGCTCAGGAGGTTTTTCTTCCAAATAAAATTACACTTCCTCGTCTGAGTCTTCACCTTCAGTTTAAGCCATGTCTTCAGGAGGCGTTCAACCAGTGTAGGAATTTAAATCTTGGCTCTCTGTTTGACATGCGAGACAAAACGCTGCAGTTTAACCCAGACTGATGTGTCCGGATACAAACAGCACACCTCTTCTTGTTGTTCTTTATGTTATGCCCTCAGGCTGTATGTGACACTGAGCTCATGTTCCGTAAAGTTTGCTAACGGTCATAAAAGATCTTTATTATTCAGACACAGAGGCTCCATGTAGACTGATTTCATCTGTGATTTAAAGCTGTGAAATGGAGCCGCTGTGACTTTCAGCTCTGCACGCTGGGTCACCTCTTCCTCCGCATTTCACAGCTAAACAAACGCTGCTCTCTGCTGTGACATGTGATTTTTGAGTGTCTAAGTGTTTTCCCAAAGCCTGGGGTTTTATTAGCATGAATTTTAGCATAAATTTAGCATAATTCTAAAACATGAATTAGCCTTGATAGTTATTTACTCTTCTTTCAGTTAACATTAATTCATAAAAGCAATAATTTAAAATCGTTGTAGTGTGTCAAGTACACAGACAACGACCACACTGTTAATTTTTTTTTTGCATTCATGACTTGTCAAATATATTAATATTTCATTGGATCAGAACTTAGTTTGGCTAATTAAATGCTAACCTGCTGTTTCAGTTCATACTGTTCATTTTTTTTGAGACTTTGCTTGCCAACATTGTTTTTAAATATTAGGGCCCTTTAATTTTATGACCTGTCTGTTGAACTGCCTTCACTCTACATTCTTCTTTTCTCTTCACTCCCTTGGCCATTTTGCATCCTGAATAATCAGATATGGTTAAATAATAGGGAACAAAATGGTGTGACTTTACCCAAACATACTTGTTTTGACTCCCTCCTCTTCTCTACAAACCTTCAGACAACTATAAACACTTATAAAGTCTAAGTCTGTGCTTCATAAGGCTGGGCAGTGGAGAGCTAACAGGCTATGGCTAAGACAAGGCTAACGCTAGCCACCAGACTGCCAAAAAAAGGCAAACAGTGAGCCAGCTGTAGCGAGCTGACTGATTTAAAGTTTGCTAGGCTAACTGCTAGCCGGTTAAAAGGTAGCAAAGTGACACCTAAACACAACTAACCAGTGGTTATTAGCCAGTTAACAGTTAGCCAGCTGACAGGCACAAAGCTAACAGGTAGATGCTTCAGTCAGGGTCGCTAGGATTAGTTTTTCTGATTAATCGTGTGATAATTTAAGTCAAAAGTAACAACGAAATGCTCCCCGATGATCCCAAAACTAAAACATAAGACAGGATTGTTTCATAGTAATATGAAACACAGTTTAGAAAGTTAATTGTTTTGTTGTTTTTAGAGTTACAAGGACATATCTGACTGTATCTGACCCAACAACTGTCCGCAGATATAACCCTGTAAGACTAACGTCATAAAAAGTTGTTTTTGGTGTCGATTAATCAGCTCAGCTAAAAAGATTCTGTGGTAGAAACATAAAAAAGCCTTGTTCCCTCCGTCAGCACCATGTTTGTGGATGTGTCTGAGTGTTTGGAGCTACAGAGTGATGATTGTCTGAGCAGCCCCGCCATCATCCTAAACGTGTGGTCACTTCCTGCTCACAATGTGTCCGTTTCTAAGAATTTGAGGAGTCCGAACGCACCCAGGTTTATCTATAAAGTATCCTTCAGTGCGGCGAACATCGCAGCCCGGCTGTTTGTTGCACATCTTAACACCCCGAAGCTCACTGCGTTTGTCCTGAATGCACTCCCAACAACGCTGTGAAAACCAGCGTGAAATAAAACAAACGCTTGTCAAAACTGGACAAAACCAGTTTTATTTTAGTTCCAGCTGGTTTGCTCACGAGCGGCAACTCCCACTGCAGCGAGCGGGGTGCGTTCACTCTCAGCTGACCAGTTTGGGCAGCACAGTCCGAGGCTGGATGTTTCCGTTGGCATCGGTGATCGCTGCCAAGTTAGTCCTGGTTTTGGAGGAGGAGGACGTGGTGGTTGAGGAGGTGGTGGCGAGCTTGGAGATGGAGGTGATGGCGCCGTCGGTGGTGGTGGTACCCCGTTTAGAGGAGGAAGTCTTCTCTGTGGTGGTTCCTGTCGGCGGCTTGGGGAGTCGTCTCCTCAGCCACGGGTGGCGCAGCGCCTGGCTGGGCGTCATCCTGAGCGCAGGGTCCCACTCCAGACATTGTTTGAGGAAGTCCAGGAACAGTGGATCGTCGCAGCCCTTCAGTGCCGTGCTCCATTCCTTGCTGCCCGGTGGGCCGCGTACCTTCCCTCGCCGTGAGCGACCACCGTTCAGCACGGTGGTGCCGTCGGGCAGCGTGGTGACGGTGCAGTACCGGGGGTATCCTTTAGATGACACAAAGTTCTTGGCTCTCTTGGAGGCGTCGAGGAGCTTCTGGCTTGGCATGCCCAGAAGCTCGATGATGCAGGCCAGCTGGTCGGCTTCGTCTTCGCCCGGCAACAGTGGGTAACCGGTCAGCAGCTCTGCCAGGATGCAGCCAAGAGACCACATGTCGATTGGCATCCCGTACCTGGCACCTGGAAGACACAGATCAAAACCTGGAGTCATCAAAATGATCTGCTCATTAATTGTTTGATCATTTTCATGGATAATCCATTACATATGCCTGGTTCACACTACACAACCTAAGACTTCCACTAGCTGACCAGTTTTGGAGCTCCCTGACAAAAGCCCACATCAGAGGTACATAGGCGTTAGCGTAGTGCTCACAAGAGCAGAGCTTTAGCACCATGTGTGAACTGATCCAAAGCCCAGTTCAGAGCTGAGATCGGCGACGAGATGAAACCGTTTTAGAATAGCATCGGTGTGAACTGGCAATCACCTAATCTGACAAAGTGACTGTCGGAACAGACAAACATGTTGTGTTGTGTGAACCCGGCTTTAGCTGTAACGTTAAGTCTGTGTAAAGCTGAGAAAATGTCGACTCTGCAGAGTTTCAGAAAGTTTGATTCTTCTGGCTGGTATGAACTGAGACTAGTGGCCAAAAATGAAGTGAAAAGCTGAAGGAGCAGCTCATTAACATGTGTTGACTCAGTGTCGACCAAAGGCTGCTTTCAGTTGGTCCTTCTTACCTAGAATGACCTCTGGCGCTCGGTAGAATCTGGACTGGATGTAGGTGTAAACTCTCTGATGTTCATAACAGCTCGAACCAAAATCTATGACCTGGGAGGAGATGGAGAAACAGAATGTTTTATGGATGGAAAACACAAACATACAAAACTGTTATAAAGTTTGGAATCTCATCTTCTGGGGGCCAAAACTATAAGAAAGGTAAATAACACATGGATTAAATTGTTTTTATCACTGTTAAAAAAGTTGTTATTGAAGGAAAGAAGACCATCATCAATATAAACTACAGACTTTTGAACAGTTGAGTTGGTGGTTCCTTCTTGAAAGCAAAAATCATTTTTGGGTCTCACCTTGATGCCGCTGCGTCCCTGCTGCTTGAGTAAAATGTTCTCAGGCTTGAGGTCGCAGTGGATGATGCGGTTCTTGTGCAGCGACTCGAGACACTGCAGGATGGAGTGGGCGAACTTCCTGACCAGCGGGAGGCTGAAGCCCTGGAACTTGTTCTTCTTGATGAGCTCGTACAGGTTCATGCTGAGCAGCTCAAAGGTCATGCAGATGTGGTTCCTGAAGGTGAAGTTCTCCAGCATGTGGATGACGTTCATGCTGGAGTCCTTGTCCTGCTTCCTCAGGTGCTCCAGGATGCGGATCTCCTCTGCCGCCTGCCGGTGGAAGCGCTTCTCGTTGCGGACCATCTTCAGAGCCACGTGGGTCTGAGACTTGTGGTCGAAGGCCTTCACCACCTGCAGCAGGATGAGAAACACTTTGTTTGTCTCAAACCCTTCAAGACCAGGTGGTTCTTACCATGATCAGATGAAAACAAAACTTATGATGGAATATTTTTTGTGTTTCTGGACAAACATCACACATCTTTTTTCTTCCAGCTGGCTTAATGTCTTTAAATCCACTTTTGTAAAGGGAGAGTTCAGATTTTTTGACGTGGGCTTGTACAATGATTCAGTTGCCTTTCTATGCTCTCATTAAAGCCACCAGACTCCAATGACAACTATAATCCCCACCCTGTGGTTGTATGACTCCGCCCACCAGTCCAGTGTCTCTGACAGTCTCCATCCATGTCAGTGAAAACATGGATGCTTCACACACAGAAGATCTATACAATCAGCACAGTTTCAAGATTAGAGTCACCAATTCAGTCTCTGACCAAATGTCTCCCCTTCTGTTCCTGAGATATGACGTTAAAACATGATGATGTCACAGTCAAGCTGACCTTTGACCTTTTGACCTTCATTATTTTATCCTGTTAGACATTTGTGTCAAGTTTTGTCAGAATTAGCATTTGATTCTTTAGTTATGGACAAAAACATGTTTTGTGAGGTCACACTAACCTTTGACCTTCGACCACCAAATTCTAATCCACCTATTCTTCAGTCAAAGTGGACGTTTGTGTCAAATTTAGAAAGAAATTCCCTCACACTGTTCTACAGATATCACATGAAGAATAACACAGATGAGGTCAAACAGACCTTGACCTACAACCACCAAAATCAAATCAGTGCATCGCTGAGTCAAAGTGGACGTTTGTGCCAAATTGGATAGAAATTCCCTTGAGGTGTTCTTGAGATATCATGTTCACAAGGATGGGACAGACTTGCAGACATACAGACAGACAACCCGAAAACATAATGCCCCCACAAAGGCATAAATCTATCCTATACACACTGCAATGTGCATTGTACATCGTAGGATCAACCTTCATTAGTCGTACTTGTAGTACATCAGTAGTGCTGTTATTCATCGTACCTGTCCGAAGCTGCCCTTGCCGATGACCTTCAGGACTTCGTAGCGGTAGGAGATTTGGTCGTGTGGAACGTGGATGTAGGATCCCTGATCATCGTCGTAGCCGCCGTTGTTGGCTCCTCCCATGACCCCTGACCTCTTCTTAGCATTTGGACCAACGAAATACACTGAGAGGGAAGAAGTACGTGATTATTTTCATTGATCAGTTGATGGATCAGTTTATTGGTTTTGTTATCACAGTCTAAAGCCGCACACCTTCAGGGAAGCTGAAGACCTCTTGGTGTTCGAACGATGACATCTTGGACATGAACTGCTTCATGGCCTGCTCCGGGGTCAGCGGCGTGGGCTTTGGCTTGCTGTCCGTCGACTTGGTGGAGGCGGCGCTGCTCTGCCGGCAGTGGTGGGGGGGCTCTGAGGTCGAGGTCTGGCGGTCTGGCAACGGCAGACCCGGCCGGGCGGAGCTGAGAGGAGCCAGGCCGTTGGGCTGGGAGGTCAGGACAGGACGCTTGTTGGTGTTCTCCTCGTACAGCTGGGTGATCTGGACCTGCGACTGAGACTGCAGCTGGACGGCGTCCGACATGACGGCTTTAGAGCCTCCCTGAGGAGAAACGCAGGGAGAGAGACGTCAGATCAGCTGTGGGACAGCAACATATGATTACTGCTGTTGACAAGGACTGACAGGAGAGGACAGGACGAGGAGGGTGGACTGCAAGAAAGACCAACAGAAGAAGAACCAAAGAGAGGAGCAGATGAGGAGGAGGAGAAGTGGAAAGCAGGGGGTAAGGAGGAGGACAGGAGGAGGGTGAAACATGAATACTGACAGAACAGGACTGGCAGAGGAGGACAGGAGGAGGAGGAGGACTGACAGAAGAGAACAGGAGGAAGAGGACTGACTGAAGAGGACAGGAGGAGGAGGACTGACTGAAGAGGACATGAGGAAGAGGACTGACTGAAGAGGACAGGAGGAGGAGGACTGACTGAAGAGGACAGGAGGAGGAGGACTGACTGAAGAGGACAGCAGGAGGAGGAGGACTGACAGAAGAGGACAGGAGGAGGAAGAGGACTGACAGAAGAGGACTGACTGAAGAGGACAGGAGGAGGAGGAGAACTGACAGAAGAGGACATGAGGAAGAGGAGGACTGACAGAAGAGGACAGGAGGAAGAGGACTGACAGAAGAGGACAGGAGGAAGAGGAGGACCGACAGAAGAGGACAGGAGGAAGAGGACTGACAGAAGAGGACAGGAGGAGGAAGAGGACTGACAGAAGAGGACAGGAGGAGGAAGAGGACTCACAGAAGAGGACAGGAGGAGGAGGACTGACTGAAGAGGACAGCAGGAGGAGGAGGACTGACAGAAGAGGACAGGAGGAAGAGGACTGACTGAAGAGGACAGCAGGAGGAGGAGGACTGACAGAAGAGGACAGGAGGAGGAAGAGGACTGACAGAAGAGGACTGACAGAAGAGGACAGGAGGAGGAGGAGAACTGACAGAAGAGGACATGAGGAAGAGGAGGACTGACAGAAGAGGACAGGAGGAAGAGGACTGACAGAAGAGTACAGGAGGAAGAGGAGGACCGACAGAAGAGGACAGGAGGAGGACTGACAGAAGAGGACAGGAGGAAGAGGACTGACAGAAGAGGACAGGAGGAGGACCGACAGAAGAGGACAGGAGGAGGAGGACTGACAGAAGAGGACAGGAGGAAGAGGACTGACAAAAGAGGACAGGAGGAAGAGGACTGACAGAAGAGGACAGGAGGAGGACTGACAGAAGAGGACAGGAGGAAGAGGACTGACAGAAGAGGACAGGAGGACGACACACGAGGCAAAAACATGTGAGAATCAAACCTCCAGAAGACAACCAGTTAACCCTTTCCTGACTGATGTTGACAAAACAATAACTGTTAATCCTCACATGTCGGGATGTTCTTGAACACAACACAGAGCCTGTCCTCTGCTGGACGATCTCAGATCAATAACGTCCATTAATTAATCATCAGTTCCCTCAAACAGTCTCACTCTCCTCAGAGGGACAGCTGTCTGTCTCTGTTATTGTCTCTCACTCAGTGACTCACCCCTTGTTGCCGTGGTGACCAGCACACCTGGGTCCTTTCAGATAACAGAGGTTCACACACACACACACACACACACACACACACACACACACACACACACAGTGGATTAAAGTGTCAAAAAAAGGAAGTGAGTCAAGAGACGAAACCAACACAATCAACCAGCAATGTTTTTGTTTTGCTGTGACACACGCTGCAGCCAACAGATATTTTTCTGATCGATTCATCCAACAATTGATAAAATATTAAGTTTTTAGAAAGTGTTAAGCCACAAGAATCAAGTGATCGAAGCAGAGAATCCTCACACTCAGGAGCCACATCCTCGAGGCATTTTTCTCTTCACAGTAAACAATCATACACTGACGAATTTCCCAGAAGGCAGCCCTGAGCTGTTAACGGTAAAAGTGTCAGTGCTACGACAGTATCACTGATATCACTGGTAAACTGCTGATATTTCTCGGTTATAAAAGGTTGTAAACGTGCTCTGGCCACTTTGTAGATGCCTCGCTCATTAAATGTGTGGTGACTGATAACTGATAAGGACATTCTGATCGTCTCCTTGAAGCTTAATGTCAGTATGAATAAATAAAAACTTTCACTATAATATCTCACGGGAAAACCCTGCTAAAGCTAACAGCCACTCTGAAGGTAATGCTGCATCAGAGCCTTTATACCATTAGAGTGAGTGTGTGTGTGTGTGTGTGTGTGTGTCCTTCACACCAGCCTATAAACCAATCAGCTGTTTAAAGCATCCTAGAGCAGAGAGCTATAATTAGCCGCGTGGCTGCAGCTGACTGTTTCAGAGAACTGCTGCTCGGCTCGTTGCCTTGCAAAGCTAACCACACGCTAACTCACTAACTGCAGCTCGCCCTCTGAAGCCAGCAGGACTCTGAGGCAGCAGGTCCGTGTCGGGGAACGGACGGCTTCACGTGGTCGCCGTCGACCTTCAGAAGCCAAACTGTAACTATAGCAACGGGCTGACTCCAGCTGAGAGAGCTGGTGGTTGATGGATTTAAATGGCATTTCTGTGTGTATGTAGAGAACAAAAACAATTGTTCAATAAGACAGCCGTACGTCTGATGAACCTCGTCTGTGATTTATCTGCTGATGACACCAAAAATAGACCAGGACAATCAAGCAGGACGCTCTGGCACATTTCCATACATGTCGCTGATGTTCCTTTAGGTTTCAAAGAGAAGTGCTTGTGTTTTATATAAATGTGCTGAAGGTTCTCTGTTCCTACGTTCTTACTTCAGTAGATTTTACGTACAAACTCACTTTTTCATTCACTAAAACACACCATGTTATCTCCCCTGATAAAGCTACATTGTGATGATGCAATCGGGCCTCTGATCAGTAACCTACTGTACTGACTCATGTTGATGTTGACCCGATGATGCTTGACTGTCCTGCGAGCAGCTTTGCAAAAGTTTTGTTGATTTGAAAATACGACAGTTTGTTTCCATGACAACAGAGAAAAGGGATTTATTGTGTCAGACTTTTAAAATACATGTAAACATGTTAGTGCGACTTAAACCGGACTTTTAAAATACAAGTAAACATGTTAATGCGACTTTAACCGGACTTTTAAAATACACGTAAACATGTCAGTGTGAGTGAAATGGTCCTGCAGTGAATGTGTCACAGTGGGACTAACACACCCAGATCATGTGACTCCTGCATGTATACAGTCAATCAGACCCAAACTGGACGAGGCGCTCTGAGCATGCTCCACAGTTTCCGCCCCGGGCTTTGACCCTGAAGTCCAATAGCATTAAATGTGTAAGAGAAGAAGAAGCCGGTAACAACATGGAGAAATCTACATCCAGAGCCGTGACTTTTTGGACGGACCAAATGTACAGAGCTGTAAAGTTGTCCACCATGGTAGCAGTTAGCTGCTAGCTAACCGTAGCTAACTTGTTTGTCCATTGTTTGGTCTGTGACATAATAGGTCAACAGGAAAAAGGTCCAATACTAACAAGCTGAAAGGGGGCATATCTCCACCTATCGTAGAGGAGTCGCACATACTTGGCTCAATAAATGGATTCCCCTCCCGTGCTTGTATACTGGGACAAGGACAGTAGGCCAGTTAAATGTCCTCGTCCTGCAACAACTGTAGATACACTTCATTGTGTGTGTGATTTCCGCTCTGTGTTGCATAATTATTGCAGTGATGCCTCGGGCGTGAAATCTTTCCATAGTGGTATAAATTACAAAACAGTACTGTTGTTCTCAGGGTTTGGAGGAAATATAAGAATGCTTTAATGTGCTTTTTTGTCATGTCAAAACAAGAACTTAAAAATATACCGACTAATTTGACAGTTGTTCATACGTGATGCTGCTGACACATGTCGGCCTGCGCTCACAGTAAAGGTATCAAGGTTCAACACAAAGTGTTGATCACCACCAAATCTGTTACCATGTGTGTGTTCTTTTAATGATTAGAGTTCACACTGTTACCGCCACATTTGGGGGATTGTAAAGCCGCCAATGACATCATTAATGCGGTAAATTAGAAAGAAAGGTGTGAGTGTGTGTGCGTACCGTCAGGGGATGGTGGTTGTTGTTGCGAAGTCGCGGCAGTGCGACAGGCGACGTTGTCTGAGAGCCACTGTGACCTGGAGAGTAAACCTGCTCGACCGCTTTGCCTGAAAATTAATAAAAGAGAGACGGAAGTTAAGTTTCATTTTTCTGATTATTTTTATTCAGGTGAAAAGATGAACATCAGTTTAATTTCCATGTGTCCACTACTGAGAAAAATCCAGCATCACAAGTTACAGCACGCAGTCCCAACATGGTGTCTGCAGTTTGTTTCTGTCATTAACAGTGAAAATCCAAAGACGTTCAATTGTATTATTATATAAAACAGAAAAAGAGTAAATAATCACATGTGAGAAGCTGCAACTGTGAATGTTTTTACATGTCTTGTCTCTGTGTCTATTGTTCAGCCTCTCACTCTTCAGCTCCTCAAACCCAGTGTTTAGCCTAGCTTAGCACAAAGACTGGAGGCAGGGGGAAACTCTTAGCCTGGCTGCGTCATTTACAGTAAAACAGGAGACACTGTCAGCGCCGCAGCTATCTGCTCAAGTCTTGTCCTCACAGCAAGGTTGCCAGGTTTGACAACATGATAGAGTATCAACCTTTCAGAGTACAAGACATGTCGATGCCTCCCCTCAGCAGATCAAATATCACACGACACGACCACCACCAAAAGAGCTTGTTACGTAACACACATATCAGCATGTTTGTCAAGCTCCCAAAATACTCGAAAGTGGTCTGAATCCCTGCGACGGACTCATGTGTTTTCACAGAGAGATCAGAGTTAGATTAGATATGTTTAGACTCAGAGACGGACGCTTGTGGCCTTTATCGCCCTCCATATATAACAGTTATTTTAAAGATGTGCCAGCGCACCACATCTTAAATCCCTGAAAGCATCAATCACAGTTAATCATGAACTCGGACAACCTCCAGTGCTCCGGGTGACACTTCTCCACATCCAGCAGCAGCGCTCACACTGATCAAGCAAATGATTATCTATTTCTACAAGCTTAAAATAATCTATTTAAATAATCAGAGTGGGTTAAGCTGTGACCTACAGTCGGATCACATCAGTGCTATCTGTGAGAACTGAGGCTGCAACTAACTATTTATTTACTTTGTACATTCCTGCACAAAACCGTTCAGTTCTTCAATTTAAAGTCAGATATACTGTACCTAGTTCTTATATTTTTATTGTCAAATTTTCAACAGAGACATGATGTCGTATAATGGACAGGAAAGTGTTTTATGAAGAACATTATGATGTCACAGTGAAGTTAAACCCTCGACCTTTTAGATATTAAATGTCATCGCGTCTTTCTTTTATCCTGTGAAACATTTGTGTGAAGTTCTGTCATAATTAGTGAGGTCACTGTCCTTTGACCACATAACTCTCATCAGTTTATTCGTCAGTCCAAGTGGATGTTTGTGCCAAATTTTAGACATTCCCTTGGGGCGTTCTTGAGATATCACCAGTGCAGATGCGTAAAAAGACAGCGAGGATATTTATTGATATTGTCTCATACCGATCGTATTACTGAGTCTGTACTGAATCAAATCCAAATTTTATCATGGCTGACTTTGTGACATCAGCAGATATCATATCCAAACAATCAATATAATATTGTATCGTGATGAATCTTGGGATTTAGTCACCTACTTAAAATGAACAATTATTTTCTTTACTGATTAATCTGCAGATGCTTTTCTCATTTCGTCTGTGAAATATGTGGAAAAAGTCCACAGCGATGCCTCAATTTGCTTTTTTTTTTTTACAGTCCAGACGTGAATATATTCAGCTAACAGCCAAGTCTCACATTTGAGAAGCAGGAACCAGATAATGTTCGGCAATTTTTGCTTGGAAAATGACTGAAATGAATAATTGATAAATTTTAATTAACGCTCTGTGGATTAGGGATGCACGATAATATTGGTGCGTCACTGGTATCGGCCGATATCGGCTAACCTGGAAACCTGGAGATGCCCCGCCCCTAGCAAATTCTAATTTGCTCTGCAGGGGGATCTGGCCCTGACAAGCAGAGCCCGCTGAATCACCTATCGGACCAATCAGATCAGTCTATCTGACAGAGGCGGGCTCTGGGGGGCGTAACATGATGAGGACAGCGCTGCGCCGTAGGAGTCTGAAAGTAAACAGCCAAGATGGCAGCTGCTGAAGGACCGCATCCATTCAGTTTAGCTTTGGAAGAAACCCTAAGCCACCTACACTTATCTTTTTCCTGAGAGAGGAACAGAAGACTGTCCTAGAAGCCTTCGCTTCCAGGAAGGACGTTTTGCCGTTCTGAAAACAGGATACGGCAAAAGCATAATATATCAGTTAGCCCCACTGGTCGGCAAAAAAATGGTGCTTAGTGCAATGAATACGTCACCTTGTTTTTGCTCTGATTGGCCATCGTGCTATCCAACTGCGTGCGGCGGCATTTCATATGCCTCAGTTAGTGCCGCCCCTTGGGTAGGAAGGGTGTATTGGTGAGGGCCAGACTCTAAATCTTTCTAGATTTGAGTCTGGATTTCCAGGCTAGATATCAGCTTTAAAATGAACCAAATCAGAATTGGCCAACTTGCTTTTTCTATTTTGCACAATGACTGAATATTACATTCACCAAAAAGTATTTCATGTCTCCATCTGCTGGTGGGCCATCACCATCAGAGTCTGGATGTATAATATGAAATTAATTCATCTACAAAAGAGACCTGATTATCACTGAAAATAGGTGAGGAAAAAATTGGTATATTGATATCAGTTATCGGCCAAATCAGTTGTTAGTTACTGGATATCAGCAAAAAAGTCCAATATTGTGCATCTCTGCTGTTGATTGATTTGTTGAATGATCATTGCAGCTCTAATCTGTCGACGCCCATCACATGTCGACGTCTTTAAACAACCAACAAACCAAGAACTCAAACAGTTTATAATGAGCTGTGTTTGTTTCTCAGAGGTGTTGAATCAAATATGTTTCCTGCACAGGTCTGAGTGCTAATATTCTAATATTCTTCCCTCCTCATGCACCTCTCAGTGTGATGCACTGCTAACTACGACCTCTGTACTACACATGTAGTTAAATTAAGACCTCTCTGACAATGCTACAGAATTTATTGCTGCACAGCCCTTTGCTGCATGCTGTCCCCCTTCATGCTGTGTCTGTCCTGTCAAAAAATATCTTTAAAAAAATGAGGATTTATTGCTGAGCTTTGGGGCTGCATTAGATTGTACAGGTGTACCTAATAAAGTGGCCACAGAGCCTACATCTGCACTGAAACAGCCTCTGAGTGGACTGATCCAGGCCACAGTGTTCCAGTCTGGAGGCCGCAGGTCCTGCAGGTTGACTCAGTCTAAGGAGGATGAAGGTTTTAATATAGACTGATGGTAATCCTCAGTGTCTCCACCTCTGTCTCTGTCTCTCTGCAGCTTCACCTCCTTTCATGGCAACATGACATCAGCAACAACACAGCAGGGGCAAAGGTCAGAGGTCATGGCAGACAGCTATCTGAGCAGTGACTGATAATACGTGTTGGACTTTTCCTTCCAATGCTGTGTCGGCATCTACTTCAGTCAGACGCAGTGCCACAACTAAACAATCGAGTTCCACTTATCAGGAGGACGAAGCATGACTCAGCGATATTTAACGGACAACATGCTCCACTTAACAAAATGTTTTGCAGGTTTAAACCAAAGAGTGCATTGCACCCAGTTCTTTTCTGACATCGCAGTGTTAATTCTTGTGTTACCTCTTCATACGTGTCTCATCTGCTGCAACTAACACTTTGTTCATTATCACGTAACCTGCCAATTATTATTATGGTTAATTCATTTGAAACTGTGCGCACAATCCCAACTTCTCAGAGCCCAAAGTGACGCCTTCAAACTGGAATTTAATCAGTCTAATATTCAGGGTTGCAGCAAAAGACTCGTTTCAAGGTATAACATGATATAAAAACTGACAGTTATCACACTGTGTACATTTGCTTATCTATGATATTTAAAAAACAAAATCTGTCCTCCCAGAGGGTGTTAAATCTGCCCACAGTTCAGTCTGACAGGTGTTATAACGGTGTAGGTCAGTCTGTCTGTTCTGTGTCACATTTAGCTGCAATAAAAATGATTAAAGTCGATGAACAGACTGAAAACTTTAACCGAGGAGGTCAAACTGATGTCGACAGTTTTCCTTTGTTGAAATAATTTGCAGTTGGAAAAATAGGTAATAAATTGTGACATATCGCAATATTTTATCGCAATACATTTAATATCACAAAATATCATATTGTGACCTAATCATCGTAAAAAAAAAAAAGTACCGTATCGTGGGTCCTGTGGTGATTCCTTCCCCATAATGCACAAAAACAGAGAGGCAGCAAATCCTCACAACTGAGAAACAAAATCCTAACCATTTCAGCTTCACCCTGTTAAAATTCTGTTGAACTAACTTCAAAATTTAAAACATTTCAAGCACAAATTTGCCCTCTGTCAGGTACACTTTTTTTTTAACATAATCTCATAAAATTTCGCAGAATTTACACATCAAAATGCCG
This sequence comes from Cromileptes altivelis, assembly GCA_013133815.1. NCBI lineage: Eukaryota > Metazoa > Chordata > Actinopteri > Perciformes > Serranidae > Cromileptes > Cromileptes altivelis. Next base: position 34,748,105 of record CM023152.1, on the reverse strand, counting down.
TTTCCTTCCTTTAAATGTTAAATGTATTATGTTTGACTCGAAAACAAACACACTGCATTATAAAAGCTGAGGACACTCTAACTGCTCTGACATGCATGTGGACAGAAGGTTAATTTCCAGCCCTCCTGTTACCCTGAACGTCCCACTGAACCCCCTTTTAACTCAATTTACTATCTCAAAACATGAACTGAACTGATTATTTAAATAGTTGCTGATTATTTAAATCTTCCTATTTCAGAGCCAGTGTTTGAAGGTTTTTCTTCTAAACTGATTCAGTCGACTAACTGCTTGACGGATTGTTTGAGCTGTGACGTAGCATTCAGATCACTGATGGAGATCACAGAAACATTCTGTGATGTGACAGTGAGTCTGCGAACAGATCTCGTGCAGGTTAAAGCAGACAGATGGTCTCTGCTGCTGCTCTCTGCCTCTAATCTCAACGCTCGCTGTAATCCTGCTAATGAGGACAACGACTCAGATCCACGCTGCAGACTGCCAACACACTGTAAAACATGAACGAGAACATGCATATAATACGGCCTCTAATGTGCAGCGAACAGAAGCTGCAGCTGCGGTGAAACAATACGGCCTCTCTGATGCGTCTGCTCTGTGATCCTGCTGATGACTGAAGGCTGAGACAATCAATCAATACATGACAATATGATCTGATCGTTATTAATACACACCAGCTTCAGTCTGATCTGATCCTGAATCTCTGCTGCAGACCAACACAGAAACTGATCGTAGATTGATTATTATTCATCAAACAAATGTGAGGAATATTGTTCTCTGCTTACAGCTCATTTAGACTCCCTGCTGTTTTATATTGTTTTAAATAGAATATCTTTGATCTGACAAAACTGACACTATTCGTTTCTTTACCAGGACAACAAGTGTCAGATTTTTTAATAATGAAAATAATCATTGGTTGCAGCCTCACTGCAGACTCACTCACAGTTGTTATAAGCTGCACGTTAAAGTGAATAATATGTGTTAAATCCTCTGAACAATGAGTCAGTTAATCTATTAATTGATCAACAAAAATATCAGTCACCAATTTGGGTCATGAATTAAATGTTTCATTCATTTATTTCAGCAAAATTCTGTATTGTTGTAAATGGAATATGTCTGGATTTGGACTGTTGGTGACATTTGCAGAAATCATCTTGTTTTTTTCCCACTGTTTTATAAACTAAATGATAACGTAACTAACTTAAAACGGTGAAAATGATCCTGCAGCCCGAATCGAAAAGTTTTCTCTCATTCTGTTCGGGCCTGTGTCCACGCAGCGTTTTCTCTCAGTGCCAGTATCTTTTTAGTTCTTTTTAAAGAGAAGCCCAGCGTATTTTTCCAGAGCGCTCTGCCTTTTTTGTGCAGCCACTCCGAACGCTTTACGTTGAAAATCTCTGAACTTTTCAGAAAGGGCCCGATGGCATCACTGCTGCGTCTTTAGCTCGGCTACTTTCTACACAACAAAGACAGAAGAGCTCATGTTTTGGCAGCTGATCGGTCGGCAGACGCTGGATGTCGCTAATGAGTGTTGAGCTTTTATCACCATTAGCTTTGTAAGCTTGACGTTAACTGTGTCAACCCTCTGCTACTAGAGTTGTACCGATATCGATACCGGTATCGGAAATGCTTCCGATACTGCCTAAAATGTGGTATGGGGTATCGGCGAGTACAGCCTATGACCAATCTGATACCACGTAATGCTTCACGTCATTACACATACACACGCTACAGGCAAACAAAATGGAAACGGAGCGCAGTTTAAAAAGCATTCTACTGTAGCCTTTAAAATGTCTTTTTACCAAATTGTGTGGCTGCACTTTAACCTGTGTCTTGATCTGTGTCAACACTGGATAATAATAATAATAAAAAAAGTTTTATGGCATTCATTCTACTATTATGTATTTATTTCTTAATATTTTACACAGAGTTTTAGGAGTTGAGACACACAACAGTTCATATCCCATCCATTTTTATTTTACGCGCTGGTATCAGATCAGTACTCAGTATCAGCAGATACCAAAGGTTCAGGGATCGGAATCGGTATCGGGAAGGAAAAAGTGGTATCGGTGCATCTCTAGCTGGTACCTGGCTAATGTTGGTGTCAAGATATTGTTGTCATAGAACAGCACGTCATTAAAAAAAAGTGCTAGAAGCACTTTTTTTAAGAAGCACTTCTCAGCACCCTGCCACCACTTTCTCTGTTGAAAAAGAAAAACAATGCTCGGTGGACACACAACCTTAAATCATCCTAAAACATGACTCAGTTGCTTAGTTTAGTTTATTTCGGTCATTTTCAACTTATAAAACTCAGATGCACTGGCAGATGGACAATAAACAAACTCTACGTTGATGCTTTTTAGCATTAAAAACAAAAAAGATTGACAAAACAGGGCTGAAGGTGTCGGCCGAAGCTTTAGCTTATTACACATTTTTTTCCACGTGATAAATTTGCACGTCAATGTATTTTTCAAACTGTTATCTTTGTCACGACTCATTCAAACAGAACACAAATATTACATGGCGAAAGCGTGAGGTACATTTTGTTTGCGGCGCAAGAGAGATTTTCCTTGACCAATCACAGTGTGCGGAACAGATGTACGTATAATATTTCGTCACCACCTGTAAACGTCCTGCTTTGAACTTTTTTTCACAACTCAACAAAACAACAAACATGAAGGAACCTTAAAAACAGATTTTTTTGTATCAACTAATGAAGCATCATTGTGGCATTAATGTGACACAGTAACATGAACATCAGCCTGAAATAATCCCGTATCTCTCAGGCTCTATTTCAGACCGTTCTCTCTGCGGTATATCACAGTACAGTGCTCTGCTGGCCCGTACAGCACATACTGGTAATGTAACAGGGGTCTATACTGGACAGCACATACAGTCTCCCCTGCTGCCAGCCTGACAGATGCACGCTAACAGAGTGGAAAAGCAGCGTGCTGAATGTGAATTTGACACCGAGCTGGAAATGCCAGAGCGCCGGCGAGCACGCCCGGCATGCTGCTCGACAGGACGAGTGGGAAAAAATCTGCAGCAACGTGACCGCACACATGCAGCTGGGTGACGCTCAGCTGGTTCCCAAACTCACAGAGGTGATGAGTACAAAAAACACTAACCTACAAATCCACAAAGTCACCTGGAAGTTTTAAACAAAAACCTCGTTTTTTGTCTCAAGCTGCTGATAATTGAATATCTGGAGGGTTTTTAGGATTCCTGTCAAAAACTTTCCACTGGGTCTGACGACATTTAGAGTCTGCAGCATGTTTTCACTGTAAACAACAACACTTAGTGTATCAGAAGTCTAAAGGCCTCGGTATGCTTCAGATTAGGTGCCTGTGAGATCGTCAGATAGTGTCTGGTACATGTGCAGATTTAACAACAAAGTTAGCAGCACAACAGACAACGATACTTGATTTCTCAGATTCATCACAGCTGAAACACGAACAATAGATGTCAGGTTTTATCATCAGCTGTAGCTTAACCTCACTCCTCTCTTTACAATACATGGCAAACAACCATGCTGAAACTGTTAGCTTTACAAGAGAAAAGGCCAAATGAAACATTGGCCTTTTACACTGCCAGATTTTTGGCAAATGTTGGGCCGTTTTGCCGGCAAGCTGGGAGCATTTAGACACACAGAGCTGGATCGGCGAGTTGATCCAAGGTGCCCAATTTTCCGCCTCATAGAGTAGACACATTGGTGGAACCCTTTTCGGTTTAAAAAGACCAAGGCGCCCTTCCGCCACGGGAGGGGCTGTTGACAACTTATGGGAGGAGCTGTTGATGACGCCGCACGTGTGACTCACTGGTGGTGGATAAACAGGAAACAGCTGATAGCAGGAATTAGCGAGCAGCTAGTAGCAAGAGGGAAACACAAACCTGACAGACACTGTAAAGATGAGCAACTGGGGAGACAAGGAATTGCGCGCCCTCCTTGTCCTCGCAAACGAAGAGGCCATTAACCGTCAGATGACGGGGACGGTGAAGAACGGGCCGACTTACGAGAGAATCAACGAAGGACTGACCAGCCGCAGCTTCCCTCCCACGTCACTGTTTACGTCACACGCTGAGCTACACGTTTTGTTACTTGCTCACGCCCCCCATTGCCCCGAAAAAGGCACATTCTGTATAAACAAAAGTAGGTAGGCGGCATTTTGCTGCACTCCCTGATTTTGTTTTTATACTGCCAATGCTGAAAAAAGACTGATTGGGCTTTCCTGCAAATTTGCACAATTCCTGTCTAAAAAGGGCTGTTGGCTGGGGTTTCTGGAGAGTAATCACTACTTTGGGGATATTTTTATAGTACGATATCCTACAGCAGACAAAGACATAGACCAATCTGCTCCTCACACCTGAGCTCAAGTTTTGGTTTTGGAAAGACTAAATAAAGACAAAACCTTTTAAACTCTGTCGACGGAGAATGACTACAACTATACTTGCAATTTTGTGACACAATCCAACACTTTCTTCTCTTAGTGCCGGCATCTTTTATCAATTTATCCTAATGTAGAGCACACGTATGCAGCCACCTGGAGAAACAGCACCCACCCAGCATCTGTTCTCAGAGCGCTACGCCTAAGTTAAGTTTGAGCAATTACAGTTGAAAATCTCTGAACTGTTCAGAAGAGGCTGTCGAAAGTTTGCTCCATTATCTCCCAATTGTACGATTCAATAAGTCGAGACTCGTCAGACTTGACGACTTGCTAGCAAAAATTAGCATTAGCTCAAGTATTATCACAGTTAATCATAGCTGTAAATGCACCGTGCTAACCAAGCTAGCAGCTAGCGTTAGGGTTAGCCCCACCCTCCTCTACAAATATGGTCACTTCTGACTTCAGGAATCCAAGATGACAAACAAAATGCTGAACTCAAGGCTTCGAAATGGGAGACCGAAAACCAATGGGTGACGTCATGGTGGCTCATGGGGAAGAGCGGGTCATCCACTAATTGGACGATTGGAGGTTTGATCCCCGGGTTCCTCACGTCCACATGTCGAAGTATCATTTGGCAAAATACTGGAACACAAATTGCTCCTGATGGCTGTTTGTGTGAGTGTGTGTGAAAGCAGTGACTAGAAAAGTGCACCATTTACGTCCATTATTTTCTACAGTCTAAGGTACAGACTAGTTCATCTGAAGCATACTGAGGGATTATGAAGTATTGGACACTGTTCCTACACCTCTACAGAAATGGAGAAGCTGCTTACAGCCGGACAAAAGTCAAAAACGGTCGGTCTGTGGAGGGAAGGGGACAAAAACATCTGCTTGTTAAGTTTTCACATTTGAACTTGGCTGTATTTGGTCGTTAGCTGATGGCTGGTCATTCACAGTGTATTGTCAGGATTAGTTCATCATAAAAGTTCGTCTTTACTGTGTGAATGTATATCGTATGAAACTGGGAGCGAAATGGATCAAAACAGAAAACTGCAGCACGCAGCAGAAACACTGGCTACAAATTCAAACCACTAATGAACTGGTTATAAAACCAGCAATATGGTGAACACATGTGGTCAGCAGAAAGATGACAGACAGAGATTACACACACAGACCTGTATGAAAATCCAGCAACTGAAACACGATCCAGAAACAACCCTAAAATTACATTCAGTCTGGTAAAGACTTCAATCCATAAATGTACAATCAGACTGAGTGTCACTTGATCCTTGCCAATCTGCAGCTCTAGAAGACTCTGTATAACAATAAATAATCTCTGAGCTACATTCATGCATCAGAACAATAAGTTGTTACTCGTTCAACTGCCAAAAAATATTTTTTACAGGTTATGCATGTTGGTCGAAAGGTTAAGTTTGGTACTCGTCAGTGTAGTAGTGGTACTAGGACTATGCTGTGACACTGCTATGCAATTAGACAACAATTACAATTAGGCCAAAGATATTTTCTAGCCGCAAAAATAACAGCAGTCAGCGGGAGCAGCAGACCGTGGCAAGTGATAATTAAGATTATTTTGAAGACGTTTATTTTTGAAACAAAGGTCAGAAGCAAAGCGACAGTAAATGACACAAAAACGCTGCAGAAACTCTGCACAGTCTTCATTTACCCTCCAGTGTGGCAGACAGCCTTCTGAAATTACTTTCCAAACAGAAAACCTATTCATGTTTAGCACTTGGCAGGTGTTAATTTTGGACCCTGGGGACGGCGCTGCTGCAGAATCATTGCACTAACCATCCGGTCTCTCCCCAGGGTGCCTGCTGAGTATGGCTCAGTTTTGAGCTGCAGAATCCTTTTAGCATACGCTAGCTCTATCAGCAGCATCAGCAGTGGTGCTGAAATAGTTATCAATGCTAAAAGGGTTTTGTGCTTAAAATGAGGGTGTTTGCTCCCTCGGGCTTACTTCTGCGTCATTACTTTAAAGACAATAAAGCCTCCACAAAATAGCATTTTAAGTCCTGTGTGTGATTTGTCTTTTAGTAGAAAAATTTCTGCTAGGCCAATTTATATTATGTAAATGCCATAGACTTGTGCTCATAACATTAGCATGTTGTATTTGTTTGGAAAACGTGTTTAGTATGAGACAAGTGTTTGTGAATGCTGCGAGTTATAGTGAAGCTGATTTGTGTTTGAAACTGCCTCTATTAAGCCATGTTTAATGTGTGTTTAATGTGTGTATAATGTGTGTTTAATGTGTGTTTTGAATCAAACTTTACAACATTTCACAGAAACTCCACCGCCCACTAGTGTTTTGGAGGTGACACTGCAGAGTGACACAGGTAGCCTATAAATGCTCTCAATGACAGAGTCAGCTGTTAATGCAGGCCAGGCTATCGAAAGCTAAATTAACTGATAATGACATCACTAATTAAAACCCAGACATGACAAACTAACCTGTGATGTAATGTTTGTGAACAAGCTGTCTGTGTTTTCGTCTCTATGTACACAGACAAACTGAGCAAACACTGGACTGCTAACCACGAGGCTTCCTGAGGGTCTCGTCTTTACATTACGATCATCTCTTTCCAAACTACAGTAACACTGGCATTAGCATGCAGCGGGCTAGTGGTGGTCACATGACTACTGGAGAACACTCACATTATACTTAGGAGTAAAACTGTACTAATAACAGCCCAGTGGCTACTTGAGGAACACCGGCCTGGCTGTGGTAACATGGCTACCTAATGATGTGACATAAAAAATCCATTATTACTATAATACTGATTCTTTTACATGCACCTCGCAGGGTTTATTCTTAAAAGTTAAGACGTGGTGGCCTGGCAGTTTCACAGACGCCTAAGACCGTAATGTCCCTGATTCAGATTTCTTGCTCGCCATCCCCTTCTTCCTTTGCCTTAACATTTCCTGTCTTGCTCCCTACGGTTTCCTCCAGAAATTTGCTGAGGACTAGGGCTGGGCAATATATCGATTTTATATTGATATCGTGATATGAGACTTGATATCATCTTGGATTTTAGATATTATGATATGGTGTTGTCTTTTCCTGGTTTTAAAGGCTAGTGATCACTGAAATCAGGTGGGGGAGAGTGGATATATCAATACTAGTAACGGTTATCAGCAGGGCTGCAACTAACGATTATTTTCATTATCGACTAATCTGTCGATTATTTCTTCGATTAGTCAACTAATCATTTTATCAAAAAATGTGTTAAAATGTTGAAAAATGTCGGTGTGTCTCTCCCAAACCCCAAAATTACGTCATCTAATGTCTTGTTTCGTACTCACGCCAAAGTGTTTTAGTGCACTGTCATGGGAGAGTGTGTAAAGCTGCCAATATCTGAACGTAAGAAGCTGCAATAAGAGTATTTTGGGTACTTTTATAGTACTTTTACATGAAAAATGACTCAAACCGATTAGTTGACAACTAAAATAGTCACAGATTATTTTAGTAGTTGATCAGTCATTGATTAGTCGACTTATCATTGCAGCCGTAGTTATCAGTCAAATCAACTGTTACATATGGGTATCACGGAATATCTTCTACACTTCCTGTTATTAGACATGTTGTTAGCCCGACTTAGACTGGATTTTAAGACTGTTATCGCAGTTAAAGTTCTGTAATAATATATCGCCCATGATTGTAAACATATAACTTTCACAAACAATTTTGAAAAGCATCACTTAAATTTGGTTATTACAGATATGAACCCTGGTTTGTACTGAACAGGAAATTTTGCAGTAGAAACGTTAAGTGTGGTGGAGAAACTATGATCCAGAATAATCACAATTATCACCTGATATATACATCCATACCGAAAACTAGCCGATAACATTAGACATGCTGATATCTAAAATACTTAATGTTTTAGTGCATTCTACTTCCTGTTATTACACATGTTATTATCTCCACTGCTACTAGATTTTAGGACTGATTTAAAATTCTGAGCAAACATATCAACCATTATTTATACACACATGAAACGTAAGCAAACCTTTTTTCAAGCATCCCTATAAATTGGTTATTACAGACATGAACCCCTGGTTTGTACCGAGGTTGCAACAGTATTAGAGTTTTATGGTGCGATACCCATTTTAGAAAACATCATGGTTATCACAGGATTATTATCAGTTACAATGACCCTTAGAGGAGAAGTATACTGGCTGCAGACAACGCGTGTGCATCATGGCTGCAATGTGTATTTTGCGGTTGTTTGGCTCGTAGGCTGCTCAGTTTGATGCGAGGTAACGTGACGCGTGTGCGAGATGCTTGTGCATACTAATTCTTGACTAACTGTGATAGACTGTGAATATGACAAGAAATGGTGTGAGACCGGGTTTGGCAACAAGTCAGTAGCCTATGTGCTCTGTTCTATTAAAACGGCGCAGTCATTCAGGGGGTCATTCACCAGGGGGCTACAATGAGTACCGGGCCATCAAATCACAGCAACCGCGGTGAGAGGACACAGAATTGTTTGCGCTTTTATGCACAGGTCGGTGGTGAAGTGGCGCACATGACTCGTGCTACAGACGGACGGACAGACAGCCACGTATCTAAAACAGGTAATACATCTGGCTACATCTTTTCCGCATCAAATATCCGTGATCGCCTAGACCCACGTGCGTAAAAGCGCACACAACTCTGTGTCCTCTCACTGCGGATGCTGTGATTTGATGGTCTGGTACTCATTGTAGCCCACTCTTAAAAGACCCAATAATAATAATAAGTCACTGTGGACCTATATGCCATGCCTTTTAATAAAATTACCAGAGGAATTCGCTGAAAAACAGGTAAAGTCAGTCTGAATTACTCGCGTGCGTCCCCGGTGAAAATTGCTTACGTGCATAGGGGAATACAGCTTCTACAGGCTCGCCATAGCTTACTGTCAGCACTCAGGGACCAGAATTCGGGATGGCAGACCGTCGGAATGGCGATATTTCGGAGTGGCAGCCTGTAACTGTTGGTTAAATGGCCCGTTTGGTTGGTATTTGGATAACTGGGGCTTTACTGGTATAATGCAATAGCACCACCCAGCTGTGAAACCCGTGTACACGTTTACACGAAAAAAAATTACCCACTTTAAAGGTTTAGAGATTTTTGTACACAAACTGACCCTCCTACTACATCCAGAAATAGTGTCACCACCTTCTTTTGCCTTTGGCTGGGTCGATGAACAACCGTGCTGCAGGAAGTATACACACAGGCGCAGCACACCATGTACGCTACATTTGGCCACGCAGCCAGTATACTTGTGCCCTTAAAGGTATGCAAACAAAGTATTTTTATGGTCGCGCAAGAGTTTTATTACTACAACTGAAACTGTAAACCATTTTTTGAAATGGAAGTATGTGTGAAAGGTCTCCCCTTTCGAAAATAGCTCACACAAAGGTGAGATTCACCGTCCAATTTTCTTTTCAGTAGCGTAAATGTAAAGTACACTGTAATACCACTGTATACCTTGAAACCCTTCCACCCCTGCAGCCCTAGTGGGTACTGAACGGGACATTTTACAGTAGAAAGTATATTATCATATTACCACAGAAATATCTTTGTACTGCAACTGCCTGATATGGTGATACCAGGCTAGCCAATAATATTGAACATGCCGATATATTTGGACAATCTAATATAATGTGATGGGTTAAGTGGCGACAGCAGCAGTGTTTAAAGCTGTGACACAGCTTCAGGCTGAATATTAGCACATTACAACACCTCTATCACAACATTCACGTGTGTTTGTCAAACTGCTGCAATAAAATAAGATGTTTTAAAGAGCTGACAGCTGTAAAATGACGTTTTTGCTGACTTTTAAATGACTAAAAGAGAAACCAGCTGACCTCTGACTGAACTGAGCCGAAGCTTTATTTCTGTCTGCCGAGCTGGAGGCCAAGAATTACCCAGCAACCGATAACACACACACACACACACACACACACACACACACACACACACACACACACACACACACACACAAAACAGCAGGAAACACCACCAAATATGACAGCTAGCATTAAACACAGAGCCTAAACACACAGAGCCACACTGCAGACAGTGATACAGCCGTCAGACACAGAGGCAGTAAACACAGAGGGAAGCTGTTTGTGCTGCTGCTGCTGTCACTTCTCATCTGTTAGCTAGCTCGCTAAAAATAAACCTGACAGACGGACAGGGCAGGAAGACGTCTGGACCTGCTGCTGCCATTATATCTGCTTCCTATCGCCTGACATTAACGGCTTCATCTCTGTCTGCCTTTGAACGCATATAAACACACGTTATTTGACGAGCAGACACATCAAGGCTGTTTCTGCCCAGGTAGCTAGCACAGCTCTCAGCCCTTCCCTCAGCTGTTTTTATCCGCTTCCGACTGACTGCGCTCAAATTCACGCTAAATCAAACGGAGCTAATGAGAAGCGGAGGGTCAGCGGAGTGTCCCCGCCACAGTGGCCGGGCTCAGGCGCCCTCAGGCCGGCTACACAGGCTGTGCTCACCCGTCGGGAGGACCGAGGTTCCGGGCTTCTTGGTTAACATGGCGGCCGCTCCTCTCCTCTCCTCTGGACACAGACGGACAGGACGCCTCCTCTTCCTCCATCTGCAGCTCCTCCTCTTCCTCCTCCCTACTCCTCCTTCTTTCTAATCTAATCCCGCAGGTCACTAACTCCCTCACACTCCTCCTCCTCCTCAAATACACTGTTATCAACCTCTTCCTCCTGTCTGTGTATCCACAACTCCCTCAGTCTTACCATCAAAAACACTTTTTACTCTCAAATAAACCTTATTCACAGATAAAATTAATTCATATTAATATAACTTGTTGTGCCAATAACAGCAGGCCTAGCTGCCGTGTAGTTACAGCACAAGAAATGATTTAATTAAATTCAGTTCTATAGGGACTGTTGTCACCTTATCAGAGCAGGGGAGAGGCATCGACCTGCAGAGCCACAGGCTGCTCTCACGCCTGTCCGGTCCGGTCCGGTTCAATTCAGCCAAAGTTTGTTTGCTCCCTTGAGCACTATTCAGACGGGATAAGTTTTACACAGGGATGTGGACTAATGTACGGAAGCGTATTGCGTTCACTTGACAAATAAAAAAAGCCCCGTTTTTCTGAGTAATTTATTTATTTTTCTGTTTTTCTGAGTAATTGTTTTTCTGTTTTTCAAAGTAATTATTTCTGTTTTTCGGGGTAATTTTTTCTTTTTTTAGGGGTAATTTTTTTCTGTGTTTTGGGGTAATTTTTTTCTGTTTTTCGGAGTAATTATTTCTCTTTTTCTGAGTAATTTTTTCTGTTTTTCAGGGTAATTTTTTTCTCTTTTTCTGAGTATTTTTTTCTGTTTTTCAGGGTAATTTCTTTCTATTTTCTGAGAAATGTTTTCTGTGTTTCGGGGTAATTTTTTCTGTTTTTCTGAGTAATTTTTTTGTTTTTCGGGGTAATTTTTTCCTTTTTTTCGGGGTAATTTTTTTCTGTTTTTCATAGTAATTTTTTTTCTGTTTTTCGGAGTATTTTTTTCTGTTTTTCAGGGTAATTTTTTTTCTGTTTTTCTGAGTAATGTTTTCTGTTTTCAAAGTAATTATTTCTGTTTTTTGAGGTAATTTTTTTCTGTTTTTCGGAGTAATTATTTCTGTTTTTCTGGGTAATTTTTTTCTCTTTTTCGGAGTAATTTTTTCTGTTTTTCAGGGTAATTTCTTTCTATTTTCTGAGAAATGTTTTCTGTTTTTCGGGGTAATTTTTTCCTTTTTTTCAGGCTAATTTTTTTCTGTTTTTCATAGTAATTTTTTTTCTGTTTTTTGGAGTAATTTTTTCTGTTTTTTGAGGTAATTTTTTCTGTTTTTTGAGGTAATTTTTTTCTGTTTTTCATAGTAATTTTTTTTCTGTTTTTCGGAGTAATTTTTTCCTGTTTTTCGAGGTAATTTTTTTCTGTTTTTCATAGTAATTTTTTTTCTGTTTTTCGGAGTAATTTTTTCCTGTTTTTCGAGGTAATTTTTTTTCTGTTTTTCGGAGTAATTTTTTCTGTTTTTTGAGGTAATTTTTTTCTGTTTTTCATAGTAATTTTTTTTCCTGTTTTTTGGAGTAATTTTTTCTGTTTTTTGAGGTAATTTTTTCTGTTTTTTGAGGTAATTTTTTTCTGTTTTTCATAGTAATTTTTTTTCTGTTTTTCGGAGTAATTTTTTCCTGTTTTTCGAGGTAATTTTTTTCTGTTTTTCATAGTAATTTTTTTTCTGTTTTTTGGAGTATTTTTTTCTGTTTTTTGAGGTAATTTTTTTCTGTTTTTTGAGGTAATTTTTTCTGTTTTTCGGGGTATTTTTTTCTGTTTTTCGGGGTATTTTTTTTCCTGAATGAGGAGACGAGATACTTCAAAATCTTGTGAGAAGTTCCCACCTGGCACCTGTAAGTGACCCCTGCATCCATGGTGACTCCTGCTCATGGATGTATTTTGCATCCGTGCTTCTGCTCCTAGACAATGTCAACTACGGGATCAATAAGGGTAAGGGTCATAATTAGTTACACACAGGGTATGATAATCTAGCTATGTTTTCCACTGCATCCTTCTAGTGTAGGCCTATTGCTCAATGTAACAGGTTAGGTTAGTAACAGGTTGTAACAGCGTTAGCTGACAAATGTGTATGGGCTTGAATTTTACAACCTGTTACTAAACTGTTACACTGAGTGATAGGCCTACACTAGAAGGATGCAGTGGAAAACATAGCTAGATTATCATACCCTGTGTGTAACTAATTACGTGCCTTACCCTTATTGATCCCATAGTTGAAATAGAGTGTGCCAGGGCTGACGTCAAAACCCAGAAGTTTAGCATCGCGCTGGTTCCCGGAAGAGAAAGTGAATGTGATTTTTGCATTGCGTTTTGGATTATGTCAGAAAATAATCTCTGAGGCTAACACAAGTTTATGATACTTACAGGTTTTGTTCAGCGAGATAATCTTCACATATGAACACCTTTCATACCACATCTGAAGCTTAAATGTGATCGCCAGAAGTAAAAAGCTAACGTTAGGCTTTAACGGACTACATGACTACTCCACGGTCACATGACTCTTGACGTCACCTCCACTAAGCTTTCAACTGATTTCGGCCGTTTTATTTTAAAAACATTGTATAATGGGGAAATCGGACTGTTGAAGCTAAATAAGAAGCTGTAATGGCGGACTGCAGCACTCTCGCCTGTTCGGGGGTGATGACGTTTAATGTCCCTGACATGGTTTGTAGTCGTATTGAGCAACTTGTTAGCAACCACCTTTTTTACGACACGTAAAAGCTTCAAAATTCACAAGTAGGGTATTTACTGACGTGTTTTATGTCGTAGAACAAAACTTGAAACACACTTAAGCTTTTGTTAACCACAGACCTTATTTGAGGCATTTTACCAAAATCCCATTCAAAAAACGTATTGACTTTTAGACGAGAGAACCTGAAGTGCTAAAAGCGCTCGAGGGGTTTACTGGCACACTCTATTGTCTAGGAGCAGGAGCACGGATGCAAAATACATCCAAGAGCAGGAGTCATCATGGATGCAGGGGTCACTTGCAGGTGCCAGGTGGGAACTTCTCACAAGATTTTGAAGTATCTTGTCTCTTCGTTCAGGAAAAAAAAATTACCATGAAAAACAGAAAAATAAACAAATTACTCCAAAAAACAGAAAAAATTACTCAGAAAAACAGCACTTTTTTATTTGTCAAGTGAATATGCAATACACTTCTGTACCAATGTCAGTTTACCACAGGATGTCTGAAATATAAAAGTCCACGTCACACTGGACAATAAAACTCCATAATTCTACCAGAGATGGGAGTGGTACCTCGGTTTGTACCCTGGTGTCACCTCCCATGTCGCACGTTGCTTCCTGTAAGCATCAGCTGAAGGATAATAATAATCAATGATTAGCCCAATATGAAATACTGCCCATGATCAGGATTGTGTGTACGCAACGATTAGCAATATGGATTTATATTAGGCCGACCTAACACAACCAGAAGTCTCGTGGCTCTAGAAAGTGCTTTCTTCTCCACCTTCTTAACTGAATGTCCACTATCACGACTGCCGACAACACTGAATGCTTCTTCAAGCTCCTCCATCATCGGAAAAACACAGAGGATCATGTTCACACGGGATTAATATTACCAGAGGTATTTTCTCTGGACCATTTTACAGAAGTTAAAAGTCGCCGTAATTTTTACTGACGTTATCCGTAATGATTACAGACATGCCTCGTTCGGACGAGACTAAAATCCCTGGTAATACTTACTTTACCCCACGTCTCCACGTTAAACTAATCCCGTCCGAACAGGGCTTAAATGCAGTTCGTTTGGGCAGGTGCGAACACAGCAAGGAGGTCTCGGTCCGGCTCCAAAGGAACTCTGGTGCGGTTGGTTTGTGGTGAGAAGGTGTTGCGACCTGGATGTGAAGCAACTGCAGTCACATGACACATTGTTTGGGTTAAACATGAGCATGTTACAGTCCTGGAGGATTATTAATGTGCACCTCCTCCTGTACTGCCTTAATATGCACATTCAGCACATCCAATGCATCAAAACATTGTTTTCTAGTTGGAGCCGCGCCTCGTTTTCAAACTGTATGCTTTGACTAAAATGAACAATGACAGCAATATAGTCCACGATGAGCAGCGCTAAAATCAACCTGCGAAGTTGTCCCGCCATTGTGTAATTAGAAAGTGTCACATTTATCTTGCAAGTGTACTCTTCTTCAACGTTTGCTTTACTTCCTGGATTTTTCCCACATGGAAATTCTGACCAATCAGTCCACTATGTTTCTACAGTAGAGGAAGTGACCTCTGTGGATGATTCAGCTTTTGGTAAAAACCTCCTGAACACGTGGGAGAAGTTTCAGCTGGTTGCAACCTGCAGTCCTCTCCACTAGATGTCACTGAATCCCACACACTACTCCGTAAGGCCCTGATCACACAGGACGCGTTTTAGCAGCTGGAGGCGCCTTCTCGACATTGATTTTAATGAGAATGAAGCTTTTGTGTTGCTATGCGCCTCGCGTTTCTGCGGTCTGGGTGCCTAGCATGTTTGCTGGAGCTGAAAAAAACTTCAACTCAGAGCAGAAAAACACCCCATGTCATCTCATGGAGGAGAAACTGGTGGTAGTGGTTGCTGGATACCCAGAGCTATACGACTTTACAAAGCACAGTTAGCACCATCTCAACAGAAAACATCAGATAAGTGCAGTACTGTAAACGTCCATGATGGAGGAGAAGCTCCTGGACCAACTGGTGGTACTCCCCATGATCCAGCCTCTTTTTTAGGGTCTCATGTACCCACACAGATCTCTGTTTATCTGCTGACAGCCTCTCACCCTCAACCAGAGCTACAGACAGCACCCTCTGCCTCAACATGGCAGCAGCTACACACTGATCACTGCAGGATACACACAATATATTAACAGTAGAGTGATAACAAGGGAAGGTTGGGGTAAGGACGTGATGGTGTGGTTGCCTGGTAACAATAAACTAACTTTTTTAAACTAACTTTTGCAGCCTGCAGAACACATCCTGTGAGACCAGGGCCTTGAGTTACAATCGAGCAGCAAATCAAAAGGTTTTGTCCAGAGACCTGATGAAGTCATTCACTAGTACTGAGAGCATTTAAAGAGTTAATTCTTGACCTTGGAAAAGGCGGTCTGACTAAAAATAACAAATTCAATCTTAGCTCAAGGTCTACTTACTGCGGAAGATCAGAGCTGTCAACCAGCAGGCCACTGAACACATCTTTACTGACTCCAGTCATCAAACCATGGCAACACTGACGCCTCACACTAATATACCCATTTCTCTTCTGCGCATGCGCTGTGTGTGTGTGTGTGTCCGTCTGCAGCTCTACTGATTTTTTTTCTATTTTATCCAGTTTTTAATCCAGATTTTAACGCCACACTTTTAGACCCTGCCTGTCCTGCACCTGTTTTAACAAGGTAACGTTTTATTCACCTGTCAGCTGATACCGGACTGCCTCCCGCTGCTCGCTTAGTAGCTTAGCTTAGCTTAGCTTTGTTTTTAGCCTGGTGGCTAGGCTAGCCGCGTCTCTTCTCAGGTTTCTAATGAATCCTGCTTATTTATTTTACTCTGACATTCTCATCTGAGTGGGTGCAGAGGCTGAGCTCTCTCCTGGGTGTACTGACAGCAACTTGCTCAGCCCGTCCACTCGTGGGTTCTTCACTTGAGTGACCGGACTGCTAACACTTGCTAGCTGTCGGTGCTAGCATGGCTCCTGCTCAACTGTCCTTTTTAAATCTTAACTTTTGTCCCTGGAGAAGCTCATTCACAAACTTTTAGTCTCAGATCGCGTCCTGACGAGCTGATGTGGAGTTAGCCGTTGACCTCTGACTCCCTCCTCCTCCCTCCAAGTCGTCGGCGGTCCCCTCCTCCCCCTGGGTCAAGGGGAACTCTCTTTCCCACATCCCTCGCATCCCCCCTTCCATCTCCACAGTGCTGACCAGTCGTTATGGCTTTATGAACCACTTTGACTCGTTGTGGAAACAGTCTGACCTGTGATCACCAACATCTGAACAATAAAGGAATCAAACTTGGCCCTCAGTTTCTCCTGCAATCTACTCACTCTTACTGTCTGACACTTTGAAAGATAAAGATAGACTTCCATGTCCTGATCTGCAGGAAAATACCCCACCTACC
Source organism: Cromileptes altivelis (assembly GCA_013133815.1). NCBI lineage: Eukaryota > Metazoa > Chordata > Actinopteri > Perciformes > Serranidae > Cromileptes > Cromileptes altivelis. The sequence goes on along the minus strand of CM023152.1, from coordinate 34,731,018 downwards.
CCACTCTTTTACCTGCTGTATGTACAGTGAGCATCCCATGTATGGAAGACCAGGTGGGCCAAAAATGCTCTTACTGCCTCTCCATCCCTGTCATTGTCACCCTCAGAACATGAAGACAGCGATAGATACAGAGATATACAGATATATAAGGCCTACTCTGGGGGGAAACAAGATTAATAGCCTGAATAGATAAAAAGATTTAAATCATTTTCCAGCAGTAGATTCATTCGAAAGACCGACAGATGCAAAACAACGTTTATAGTCATGTTATAGTTCAGTGTCCTGAGCTGCAAACCTTTAAACCTCTGTAGCTCCACTGCTGTGTGCACAAAGTTAACATACACTCCTGCTGTTTATTGATGTCATTTTTCATTCACATGTTGTGCAGCTGTTTATACTCAAACTTTAAGTGTTATTTTAATCACAGTCTGTGTTTATAAAAGTACCCATGATCCTGAATAAATTTGTCAAAGGTGCATTCAGTCATTACGGCCCCACTCTGTGGAACAGTCTCCGTTACTGTGTCATCCTTTAAAGTCAAGCTTAGACCTACCTGTTCTCTCTCTGTCTATTTGTCTCCACCCCAATTCAATTTAATAAGCTTTACAATTCAAGACAGTGAAAATTTTTAAAGAAAAAAATGTACTATTACAAATGCATAAACATTTAAAGACAATAAACTAGTATTTCCTGAATTATGTTTATCTGGTGTTGCTCTTAAAGTGTGTAATGAGATTAAATATCTCGGCCATCATTGTGTGAGTGATTTATCTGATGACAAAGACAGGCAGTGTCACAAGTTGTATGCACAAGCTCTAATATGCTGTTTGCAAATTCAGTTTATGTTCAGTTAGTGTGAAAAGAGCTCTTTGTATTTTTGCACTCTGCTGTATACTGCCCACTTGTGGCGCTTCTGTGGGAAGAGCAACATGCAGAGACTTCATGTGGCATGTGATGATGGAATGAGACTGCTTCTTAAATTTCCACGATGGTGCAGTGCCAGCCAGATGTTTGTAAGTGTTGATGACGTGCCTATGTTCTGCTTTATTACATAATCTTATATATGACTATATCTCAGTCAGGTTTTCATCCAGACTGTGGAGCCACTGGCTCTCCAGCGTGTGCGGATGCAGTTTCATGAATTTTGTCCATTTTTATGAACTTGCATAATATAGTGATGGTATTTCCTGTCTTTTTTAAAATATTTTTTTCATATATTGGATTTATTGTATCGTAGATTTGTGCATGGATGATTGTCTGTTTTTTATGTGTTATGCTATGGACCTTTCTCTGTGTCCTTTAAGTTATTATTATTATTTTAAATCTTAAAGGGATAGTGCACCCAAAAATGTAAATTCAGCCATTATCTACTCACCCATATGCCGAGGGAGGCTCAGGTGAAGTTTTAGAGTCCTCACATCACTTGCAGAGATCCAAGGGGAGAGGAGGTAGCAACACAACTCCACCTAATGGAGGCTGACGGCGCCCCAGATTCAAAGGTCCAAAAACACATCATTGAAACCACAAAATATCTCCATACTGCTCGTCCGTAGTGATCCAAGTGTCCTGAAGCCCCGACATAAACAGTTGTTTGGAAAAACCTCATTTGAACTGAGCCTCATTGTAGCCTGTAGCTCTGACTGCCTCTCTGGACACCTCGCTCACGTGTGTGCGCTTGTGTGAGACCGTGAGACATGGGCACCGCCTTCATGTGTGTTCATGTGCTTTCGCTGGTCTTGCGCGCAAGTATCTTCAGGACACTTGGATCACTACGGACGAGCAGTATGGAGATATTTTGTGGTTTCAATGATGTGTTTTTGGACGTTTGAATCTGGGGCGCCGTCAGCCTCCATTAGGTGGAGTTGTGTTGCTACCTCCTCTCCCCTTGGATCTCTGCAAGTGATGTGAGGACTCTAAAACTTCACCTGAGCCTCCCTCGGCATATGGGTGAGTAGATAATGGCTGCATTTTCATTTTTGGCTGCACTATCCCTTTAAAGGAGAGAAAAACGTATGAGGTGAATGTGTACTGTCTGTTAAAAAGCAAATAGCATTGAAGTTAGTTTTGGGTTTTTGTGGTAGATGTCCAATAGTTGATGTAGTTTTATTCTTCTTTAGCTATTATTTATTCTGGCTTGCTTTTAGGTGTTTGTAGAATTTGATTGCTCTTTGTTGAATCCTAATTAAAAGGGAAAATTGGCCAAGTTCAGCTCGGTGTCCATTGTTTGAGGTGTTCCTGTGGACTCTGAGTATACTCTCACAGATGTGTGTGTGTAGGACTTCAGCAGGGTGTGTTGGAGCCAGATTCTAACAGGTGTATCTATGTTTGAAGACTTTTTTAGACAGATTGAAACTTGCTGTTGAGGTTTTTTGAGTGCTAAATATGTGTAGCTGTGTGTGTGTTCTATGTCAGCAGAGCCCAGTAGGAACCTGATTGGGTTCCCCTGACACTGGGGCATTTCTGGAAGACCATAATTCTAGTTTTCCAGATTAACCATCAGGACCCGAGTCTGACAGACGTTTTGCAGATGATCAAGTTGCTGTTATAATGCTTCTTCAGATGGAGCGAACAATATTAGATCATCTGCAAACAGTAGGCATTTAATTTCTGCGTCGGAAAGGCTGAGACCAGCGATATCTGACTGTTTTAGTTAAACAGTGGGGCTGAGACTGCAGCCCTGCCCCCCCTCTGCTTAGGGAACAGAATCTGTTTCCATGTCGCCAGTTTTCACAGCACATTTATTATTGAGCTTACTTTGTATGAAATGAGCTTTATAAATAAAATCTGATTGACTGATTGATTGAAGTAATGATGAAACCAAAGATACTCACCAGGAGAGGGTTAAACCACAGAGTCCCAGAAAACAGAGGATGATGCTGAAGGTGAAGCAGAACAGAGCGATGTTCTTCATCTCTGCCTCGTCCACTGTTCTCCATAAGAGGACATCATCACCTACACTGTGTGTGATTGTTTATTTGGCTGCTTGGAGACCAACAACACGTTTACATCAGAGACACAGGAGAGCGCTCTCACTGTCGCTTCCAGGCAGTGTCGTGTTGACAGTAAAGTTTCAGTTGTGTGTGTGTGTGTGTGGTCTCAGGTGTGTGGTCTCAGGTTTCACAGCTTTTAGTTGAATTAAAGAGAGACTTGCGTAACACACACACCAGCAGAAACAACTAAGGCCCTGGTCACACAGACAGCATTTTGCAGGTTGCAAACCGTGAGTTGCGCCACTCTGCATTCTTTTAATTAAATGACACCAGTGAAAAAAAAACACGTGTTGCACCTTTTTATTGTTGCCAGGCAACCACAGACTCTTCTCTGTACCCTAACCTCCCTGTGTAATAAATCTACAGTTTCTGTATCCTGCAGTAATGAGTGTGTAGCTGCTGCCATGTTGAGGCAGAGGGTGCTGTCTGTAGCTGTGGTTGAGGGTGAGAGGCTGTCAGCAGATAAACAGAGATCTGTGTGGGTACATGAGACCCTAAAAAAGAGGCTGGATCATGGGGAGTACCACCAGTTGGTCCAGGAGCTTCTCCTCCATCATGGACGTTTACAGGCAGATTTAAGGATGACTCAGGGGCAGTTTGACAACCTGCTGTCTATCATCAGGCCGTATAGCTCTGGGTATCCAGCAACCACTACCACCAGTTTCTCCTCCATTGTTTACCAACTGTACACTTGTTGTCATGACCACCACAGAAGAAGAGGAATTAAGAATGAAGCACAGGACATCACCACTCCTTTGTAAATGTTTAATTTAATGTTTTCCAGGTGAAACAGCTGAAACGTGAAGTTTGGTGTGAAGGGGGACGTGAAGTAACAAACAGCCCGCTGTTGAAAGAGTTCAGCTGCACATTAAAAATGAGGTGGGTTTGAGTCTCCATGACATAATGTGGTATAGTGTGTGTAAAATGGGCTCTCACTTCTTTCTAAAAGCTTGTCGAACATAGTTAACTCACGTCTACCATAGAATAGAATGATATGTGTGCAGGATTAGTCAGATTTAAAATAATTCCTCTAATTGTCTCGCATTATTGATAATGTTCCTCCCCTAATGTTATTTTCCCTTATTTATCTGACTATATAATGACGAAAACTCTGTGTGTGTGTGTGTGTGTGTGTGTGTGTGTGTGTGTGTGTGTGTGTGTGTGTGTGTGTGTGTTCCAGGTTTTTCTCCTCACTGACTTGGTCAATCCATGTGAAATTTGGCACAGTGGTAGAGGGTCATGGGAGGATGCCAATGAAGCAATATTACATCAATTGGCCAAAGGGGGGCGCTATAGCAACCCATTGAAATGTCAAACTTTGAATGGGCATATCTCATGCCCCGTATGTGGTAGAGACATGAAACTTTGCACAGAGATGCCTCTCCTCATGAGGAACACATTTGCCTCAAGAACACATAACTTCCGCTTATATAGATTTTCCACCCTTTTGAATTTTTTGAAAAACACTTCAAATGGATCTCTTCCTAGGAAGTTTGAGCGATCTGCATGAAACTGGGTGAACATAATCTAGGGAGCAATATCTAAAGTTCCCTCTTGGCAAAAGTTGGAAAACTTCCTAAAACTGAGCTTCTATAAGGCAATGAATATTGCGGAGGGCGTGGCTCATCACATAAAGGTGTATAACATCTCAAGGGTTTCAGCCATCACCACGCAACTTTGTAGGCATATGAGCACACATAGAAATTTAACTCTAATTGGCAACTGGGTGGCGCTATAACAACAGAAAAATGCTTCAAAATGGCTAAAATGCGACCGATCGCTGTGGCTCCCCCTGTGGACCAATGTTGGTGTTGGTTTCTTAGTTTTTGGTATGACTAAGTCATGGTATGGTATGCTGTACTCAATGGGTGTGGACTACTTTAAAATAATTCTTCAAATTTAGCACAAGTAGGTCTGTTAAACCTTCATCAGAACATTTGTGTAATTTCTACAGTTATTTACCACCACACAGTAAGATACTGTAATCTGCTGTGACAGTAAAAAGCTGCAGTTTCCACTGCATCATGGGTAATGTGGCTGTCTTATACACTGTATAACGAGAGTTACTGTATGTAAGCTTTCTCTAGGACACAGAATGGGATAGTTTTACATTATGGCAGATATCTATCAGAGATCAATTAACCACTCTGCAAACCATACAGACAGAAAAATCCCCTCATTCACTGGCACCTTCATTAATCAATAACACCAGAATCATAACTGTACTGCCGGGCGGCACAGTGGCACCGTCGCCTCACAGCAAGAGGGTTGCCGGTTCGATCCCGGGCGTGGGAGCCCTTCTGTGCGGAGTTTGCATGTTCTCCCTGTGTCAGCGTGGGTTTCCTCCAGGTGCTCCAGCTTCCTCCTCAAGAGGATGAAGCGGTTAGAAGATGAATGAATGAATGAATGAATGAATGAATGAATGAATGAATGAATGAATAACTACACTGCCCTCTAGCGGTGCGGCTGCGCTATTGACCAAATAAAGTCCAGGTGGCCGGAAGTCATTTCGGCTTCGTGATTGGCGACGGCAGCTTCGAGCAGAGCCAAGATGGCGGCGGGACGAGGGGAGTTTTTTCGGAGTTTAATTGAGGGTTTAGAGAGGAAACCCGTCCAGCCGGCTCCGGTTGGACAACAGCGGGGTCGTGGTAGAGGAAAGCCGGGTACGGCCGGAGGACGGTCGGGTCCGGGTGCAGGACAGAGGAGGAGACAACGGCAGGCAGCACCGAGCTCGGTTAGCGGGAACAGCCTCAGGTAACATGGCGGATAACACCTGGGACAACACCGGAGATCCACGTGGAGGAGATTAAATGTTAACATTATCTGTTTTTATTTTGTGTCTCAGCCGCCCCGACCCGAGGGCAGAGGGAAATAAATCACATTTTCCCCACATTAAAACGTCTCCACCCAGGAACAACTTCATAGAAAGGTAAGCTAATGTTAGCTCTATTGTTCCTTACAGAGACAGTTAAAGGACACTGCAGATTATATTTTATACTTCTTATTTATAACACTTAAAAACAATCATTTAATTTAAATTGTTTAATTCTATGTTTATTGGTGATTAATTCATCGACTGATTGTGTCGCCTGGTTGGCCAATTGATCTGCAACGACACTCACCGTCCACATTATTAGGTACACCTGTTCAACTGCTGCTTGGCGCAAATAGCCAGTTGACAATCACGTGGCAGCAGCTCAGTGCATGTATTCATGATGAAGAAAAGGTGATTAAAGTGACTTTGAACGTGGCATGGTTGTTGGTGCCAAACTATCCTCCTCTGTCATCACGCTGTAACCTGTGACAGGCTGTTAAGATACATAACTGTCCAACATTCACATGCACGGAGTTTTCTGTCGAGCTGCGAGAGTCGTTTTCACATTTTAAATCTGCTCACATGTCATACTAGTGTTTACAGAACACGTTCATCAGGAAAAAATACTATTAACCACTCCTTCAACAAGAACAGAACTTTGTAAAACAGTTTTCTCCTCATATGCACCATACGCCTGGTGTGAACTCCGAAACACCTCAAATCTGGAGTCACTTCCACCTTTCAACATATTTAAAAAGCTCTTAAAATCTACCATTACTGAACAGTGTCACTGATTCTAACTTGGTGCCTTTCACTAGTATGTCTCTTTTACCTTGTTATGTGTCTTACTGAGTGTAATGTGTTCTTATTGACTTTGTGCTCTCGTGGTTTTAGTATGTGTCCATTGTCTTGTCTTTTGTGTACTTGTAACTTTTGCCGCCAGTCTTGGCCAGGACTCCCTGGAAGAAGAGTTACTGTAACTCAGTGGGACCCTTCCTGGTTAAATAAAGGTTAAATAAATAAATGTAAGTTCTTGCTAATATACTCTAAATAATGATCTCAACCTCCAGTCCTTTGTCAGATGATGTTAGGGTCACATATGAATCACTGACCTTGAAGTCACAGGTTAACGCCACCCTTCCTGCTGTACTCAAAGATTCCTCAGCTTTATGCTTCACTTCTCTGTAGAGCTTGCAGATTAACTGGTGACAGACAGATGTGTGGTAGGCGTGCAACAAATTGAATAAATAAGGTCAATAATGAATAAGATGTGGGATTAAAATGGATAATTAATATAAATGATGTGCCAGTAGGAACAGTTCCATGTCCACTTGGTCTGATTGAGGAGTCTAATTGCTGTGGGGGGAAAACTGTTTAACAGCCAAGTGGTCCTTGTTTGTAATGTCAGTATTGTATGGACTTATATCGCATGACTACAACATATATATCATATATATCTCAACTCGCTCACGTTTTGAATCCATTAGGTTTTTATCACTATGAAACCTTTACTGAACGTCACACGGGATGCTCTCCTGGCTCTCGTCTTGGCTTGATATCGCCGTGGCTCAACGTTACTTTGGAGGGCATCAGTGGATCAGTTGAGCCATTAATAAAATGAATGTCCAGCAAACCGTTCTTATCATCATGTTTCAAATGACAGTGCTAAATGAATGTAAAAGAGGTGTGATGCAATCAAAATGTTCATTTCCTGTTTAGCTGACAACAGGTTCTCAAAGGCCACACCTACCACACATCTGTCTCTGTCACCAGTTAATCCAGCCACCAGTTCACCTGGCACAACAGCTGTGATGGTGAAAAAATGTGAGGGTGGAGTCACATACCTGGGTTCACGTGTTTTTAGCGTGTAACAAAAGCCTTGGTTTCAACAGCTGTATGGACACAGATCTTCGCACATGAAGAAGGTGATGGACTGTTATTTTCTTTCTTTCTCACAGTTGATGGTAATTTCATCGAGCTCAGTGTGTCCAGTGTTGGTTGATTTTTAGCGTTAGCTTGGCCGTCAGCAGCTAACACTATCTCTGGATGGTGGCGTGAGGTGAGGCCTTATGTTTTAGTATTCCTAGAGTATTTTATTCTTATATGACACAGCTGTAAATCACACGTGTCACACCCAAGTCCTCCTTTCCTTCTGTGTTACAAAATCCAAAATGAGTCCAGATGTTTGATTTAAACACTGATGGCACATCTTTTATTTCTGTCTCCATCTTTGTTTTGATGAACTTCCTGCCAAATGCTGCTGACTGAGACCTCTGCTGCTCTCACCAGGACTAATAAAGCAACTGATTTTATTATTCTAGGACCAAAAGTTGTATTATGTGTATTAGGAAAAATAAATGACGTATATAGTAAAGGATCGATCCACTATGGCCTCGCAAAATATCGTGATGCTATGCTGTGTGGATGTTTTCCCCCACCCCAACTTGTAGTAATCATCTGAAACATGGTGTCTACAGGTGTGGCTACCTGTACATCCTGGCCACTGCATCTTGACTCTCTCCACTTGCCTTCAGCATCTTTGAGCTCACATTTAGTGGAGCTGCAGGCGCACTCGCTTCAGTACTCAGCTGCAGGTGGATTAACAACAGTGGGATCAGTTCTTCACACTAACACCTGGTTACTTCCTTCACAGGCTGCCGCATGAGATCCTGGTGAAGATTTTCTCGTACCTGGATGCCACCTCGCTGTCTTACATCAGCCACGTCAGCAAGCTGTTCTCCGAGCTCTCCAAGGATGAGTAAGTCTGACAGAGTCAACACAGCCCAACATTCAGTAGTTCAGTATTTGAAGTCATAACTGCCCCGCACAGTGCTCGTATGTTTCTAGTACGCTGTAAGTAGCACTTGACTTTGTTTCTACCTTCTGTCATCACAGTGTCATATGGCGTGGGATTTACATGTCAGAGTTTGGGTGTCGAATGTGGAATCTGAAGCCAGCAGCACCGAGGGTGGACCCAGTGGAGGTGGAGGGTTACTTGACGGGCCACTGGAAGGAGAAATACTTCAGGACTGTGAATGCGACAGAAATGAACATGTGGAGGAGAGAGATGATAAATGTTCGGCCCTTCACTGGGTTACCGTGGAGAACAGACGGGTTCCTCAGGTACGTGAGGTCATCTGGTTGATCAGTTTTTCCTTTTTAAGGATTTGATTACTTTTTGATTTATTTCCTTTTTGCAGATTTTTATTTGAGTTAATTTCTGTGAAAAACATCAGAGACTAGAAACTATCTGTAGATAGATTATCCATCATAATCACATTTAGGGCCCTATTTTTGTGTTTCTGTTTTTCCTGACCCTGAAATGTTCCTCTCTGTGGTGTGTTCAGGCTGTCAGCAAACTTACTTGTTGTTGTTTTTATCACTCTGTGTTCCCTCTCTAAATTCAGAGGTTTTGTAGGTCGGTGAACGCAGCACAGGGAGAACTCTTCATGAGTTGTTCCTCCCTCAGCAGCAGTTTGTGGGTTTGAGTCGTGGGGCGGATAATTGACCTGTGGCTAAGCCCCGCCCTCAAACGCAATGAGCCAATCACAGTGCGTATATCCATTCCCATACACTGGGACATTCTCTGCCTGGACGTCCATTGAAATGCATTACAGAAAGTCAGTTTGTTCGGTTTTATGAGCTTTTCCTGAGATTTGAAGTTTAACAATGGTCAAACGGTGTGCATGGGGTACATGCAACTCTGACACAAGGTATCCTGAGAGGCTGGGCGACCAGGTGTATTTTTACACTTTAAACCACATCTCAAGCGAGAAAAGTGTCTCCTTTGGATAAAGTTGTGTGGTAACGTTAGACCACAACATCAACTCAACGTGAATAAGATTAACAATGATGTCTACATCTGTTCTAAGGTAAGTCAACATTGTGTTTGAGGCAACATATTGTCACTTTGCTGCAAAGAAATATAAAGTTATCTTTAACATCTCTAGCTAATGTTAGCTAAAGTTAGCCTAACGTTAGCTCCTAGCTGCGTTGTTCATCATGTCACCTTGTTTGCTGGGAGTTCATTAGCCTATTTTGTTCTAGTTTTGTACTTTGGTGATGGTACATCATTGTTAGCTGTTGTCCAAAGGGCTCTAGTTAAGCTGACGTTCACTTCTGGAGCTTAGCTTCATTAACTTATCTGTAATGGCAGAGATAACAAAGGTTGGCAAACGTTATGCTGAATGATTCAGTGTAAATACTGTAGCACCAAACTAACGCAGAGACACTCTTGGTAAAGATGGTAAAAAGGCCGTTATCCTTTTCTCATATTCTGAGCCAAAAACCTTAACTTCAGTGGCACTTTAACTTGTTGTCTTTGATGGTGACGGCAACCAGATGCGGTTCACAAGCGTACACGGTGACCTGTAAATTTTGGCTTGTAATTGAAGCTTTTCATCGACCTTCTCAACAATAAAATGATGAATATATCCCTCCAATGCGTAGTTTAGACCCTTTTGGTTACTTCTCAATGACATCTGATCGTTATGTCCCCAAAAATCATCAGTTGCCTCCTGTGAAATGCCATGTACTGTGACACCTGCCATAGCGCCGCTCACTGAATGTTGATAGTTTGTCCGAGTGAGTGGAGGGGGCGGGGCTTAGCCATAGGTCAATTGATCAGTAGATCTGATCAGAGCTGAGGCCTGTACTAAGAAGCCAGTTCAGCTTGCCCGGGATATCTTCTCATTATCTGGCCTGACTAACTCGTCACATTGGCCGTCTGATAACAGATACTACAAAGCTGGTTGTCAACTAGTTGAGTCAACTCTGGGTTTTCATGTCCAGCCACCAGCGTGTTCATGTGAAAGAGGCAGGCTGTTAATTATGAGTGACATCATCAGATCCATTAATAACGTAGGCTGCTTCATATCATATGAGATCAAACAGTGAGTCAGTAAAATGTCAGTGGCGTGGGATCTAAATGTTTTATATCTTTGTAAATGGTTTGTGAAGACATCAGCAGCTACTTTCTGACATTTAATGACCAAACGATTAATTAAAATAAGGCAGATTGATGATGATAATTAAAAAATAATAATTTTTGAAGCCCACGTTAAGCCAGTGTGGATGTTGGGAAAAGAACAGTGTATTTGTTGTTTTGTGTGTGTTTAAAAATTTGTCCAGCAGCCAAATCTGAAAGGTCACAGGTTAATTCACAGACCTCAGTAACTTAAGTCAGATTGTGTGTTACCACAGCTCTTCTTTTTCTAAAGCCACTCTTACCTGCTTTAGACGAGTGCTCATGATAAAGGAACAGACTGTCACATCTACATTTGGCTTCTCAGGGCTGTAAATCCAAGTAGCTCCCTAAAACACATGAGAACTTGGGAAACACTACGTCTCACTCACATCTTATGTTGTGTGTTTTTTCCAGGGAACTGCGTGTGAGCTGGGAGCTGACAGTGTGTGATTGGCGGGGGCAGGAGGTCACAATGAAGCAGAGCAAAGCGTTCTTCTTCCAGTCCTCTGTGATCGTCTGCTGGAGTGAAGGAAGGTTCCCCAAATACCATCACATCAGAGACATGAAGCTGTACGGAGTCAGGAAGGAGACGCTGAAGACCAGGTGAGATACACTTCCTTCCTCCGGTACAAGGCCTCATCCCTTCCTTCACCACTCCCTCCTCTTCCTCTCCATCAGGCCCGGCTGGCGCTCTCTGATCTTGAAACTCGACATGAGGACTCGGCCCCCTCGGTTCATTGACAGAGACAAAGCAGTCAAAGTGATGCATCACCAGCCAGGCTTCATCGTAGGCGTCTGGAGGGTGAGTGTTGAGCACATGTTTTAATGGCTGCAACACAAATGGAAATATTCAGCATTTTATTCACACTCATGAAAAGTCAGCCTGACATATCTGTGTTCTGAACCTAACATTAGTCACATGCACGTTGAAGAGGTCGTGAGACTGAGGGTTGTGCAAACATACTGATGTGTTAATGTGCAGAAGAAGACCAGAGGCCGGGTGCATAAAGCAATTTAAGGTTTTCCTTAAAACCCAGTTAAGGTTTCAGTCGCACAAAACATCCTTAAGTCTTCTCCTTTAAAGGGATAGTGCAGCCAAAAATGTAAATTCAGCCATTATCTACTCACCCATATGCCGAGGGAGGCTCAGGTGAAGTTTTAGAGTCCTCACATCACTTGCAGAGATCCAAGGGGAGAGGAGGTAGCAACACAACTCCACCTAATGGAGGCTGACGGCGCCCCAGATTCAAACATCCAAAAACACATCATTGAAACCACAAAATATCTCCATACTGCTCGTCCGTAGTGATCCAAGTGTCCTGAAGCCCCGACATAAAAAGTTGTTTGGAAAAACCTCATTTGAACTCTGTTTTTAGCCTCATTGTAGCCTGTAGCTCTGACTGTTAACTTTTTATGTCTTCAGGACACTTGGATCACTACGGACAAGCAGTATGGAGATATTTTGTGGTTTCAATGATGTGTTTTTGGACGTTTGAATCTGGGGCGCCGTCAGCTTTAATGTCTGACCTTGACTAAGAAAGTCTTAAGAGATTCTGTGCAACACCCTTAAGTAATTTCCTCAGCTAAGGAAAAACTAAACGTTAAGGAGCAAAGTTAAGGTGCTTTGTGCAGACGGCCTCAGCATCACAGGATAGTTGTGTGTAAAAGAAAGAGTTGTTTGTTTTTTACCCTGAACAAACCTCCAGTTTCCCATGTTTCTTTAATGTGAATACAAAGAGAGATAAATATAAGTGTGTGTGTGTGTGTAGGTTGACGGCGGTGTGGCCTTCATCATGGTCAGCCTGCACCTCCACAGGCTGGTGGAGAGGAGTCTGCTGGGATCTCCAGTCTGGTACGTTCAGCTGTCATTATCTCTCTGCTGCTGCTGCTGCTGCTTAAACTGACCAACATGTATCCAGATGTGAACTCAAACTGCTGAATTTTATCCAGCAAGTTGAGCGCTCCCTCTGTTGGTCACGAGTCACCACTGCAGCTTCATTAACCAGCTGATCACGTGAGCAACATTTTCAAATGTTTGGTTATTTCTATAAAAATAGCAATAATTGAAATAATCAGCGTGTAAGTCAACACAGGGATACTCAGTTTGTTTTCCTGAGGGCCACTTTTACAAAGTGACAGGAGGCTGGGGGCCAGTTCACAAACACACATCGATGCTTTTTTTATGCACTCTAGTTCCTCATCTACACACAAAGTACACACAATTCCCAGTGTAAATCAATTTATTTTCATTGTGAATTAAAAAAATGGTGGTTTGTCCACCTGACACCCTGAGCTGTGAGTTCATCATTATTCAGGGACAACTGACTCAGCATTAAACTCTTTTACAGCAGGTCCTTGAATTCTCATTCATACATGCTAGAAGGATATATAATAGGGCTGGGTGATATGGACAGAAATTCATATCTGTGTATCAGAGTCCGTTCACCCTGAAAATACTCTCTATCTGTGTACTTTCTACATGTTCAGTTACAAGTCAAAGACACATTTGAGATGTCACAAACACTTTTATAAAAACAGAATAATCAAAATAAAACGCAAAGTTTGAAAACTTGTGTGTGCAGAGATGTGTTGAGTGTGTGACAGTAATAACTCCAGCTGTTGTTAAAAGGTCACATCAGGGCAAATAATTACATTTAGATTTAATAAGTTCAGTCACATTTTCTTCAACTTAGCTTTAATCCCATATTTTATTTGTGCTCCATGTCTTTATCCTGACCTTCCTGCAGCCCGTTCTCTGAGCCTGACGAGCCTCCACATGTGGATAACTCCGACCCTGAGTTTGGTCTGCACGGCTACAGTCTGCACGTCCTCCTGCACAAACCCGGCGCTGAGATCATGTCAGAAAACTTCGGCAATCTGTCCTTTAACACGGGTAATGTGATTACAAAATGCAGTCTGATTAACAGGTACTGTGATGACTGTTCTGATTAAGTTGTTGAGACTAAAAGTGTGTTGTGTTGCTGCGAGCAGGTCGTATCCAGCGTGGACTGTTGGAGATGAGGGTCATCAACACCACCGACTTGTTCCATCACAGGCCGCTGTCTGGGAACATCACGCTGCCCTGGGTGAGCGGCGCAGTGGAGGGCTCAGTGGAGGTACATCTGCTCAACACTGTACAGACAAGAGGAAGAACACATAACGAGACCAGGCAGTGTGTTTGAATCACTGCCCTTTATTTAAAAAGTAATCCGGTTTACTGCCATGACCCATCGTCTGCTCAGCCCCGAGCGAGGTGAAACATCTACATGAACCAGCTGACCATCAAAACTACAGATATTTACATAGAAACTTAAAGAACAGTTTTTTGGCCTGTTTACTTTCCTGCCGAGTCAGACGAGAAGATCGATGGCACTTAAGAATATCAAGACACGTGTTGTTTATCGTGATATGAACAATCGCACCTCACACCTTTTTACGTGAGCTCTGATGGTTCTTTCTTACGCCGTGTAGAAATGCTGCATCATGACGTTGACTCTGCTGGACGAGTTCCAGAAACCCTTCTGGTGCCTCAGCTCGCCCATCATCATTACGCCGGCAGAGAGGCGGCTGTCGTTTGACTACGACGGTGAGCACTTTGTGATGGTGCTCTACCGCACAGACGGCAGGGTGGAGTTAAAGCTGGTGTGGTTAAAGGAGAAGAGGCAGTTTTTTCTTATTGGCTTCAACCTTTTTATTCCTGTTCATAGAGTTAACAAACGTTTCAGCTCTGCCTTCTGAAGTTCAGTTTGAGTTCACGTGTTTATTTCTAATTCAGTTTCCTTGGTTTCAATCAGCGTTCCATCAGTTGTTTGTTCATGTCTTTATTTTATAAAAATATTGAGTAAAAAAAAAAAGAATTGTCAGCCTCGTGTTTGACGAGTTTCAGGAGAAAAAAAATTAGATTTAATTTCAGAAGAAAGGCTTTTAAAATTCTTTATTTGAATTTTGTTCATAATACAGAAAGTGTCACTGTTTTTGTTTATTACATTTGTATAGTAAAATACAGAATGTAGTATGTAAATACATTAGTGACAAGATCCTGAAAAAACATAAAACTTTAAGTTCACCTTAAATTTCAGTATTTACTGAGAACATCTGAATTCCATTAAGTCAATTGAGTGAGCCTTCTGTGAGAGTAGAAAGACAAAATGCGGCCTTGACAGCAGAAATTACAGAAGAAATCACCACAGCAATTTCAAAACTTAAATATTATTAAAATGTCCAAAATTATGTTCATAAAATGTCGTAAAAAATATAAATAAAATGTCCGAAAATACATTATTAAAAATGTCTGACAAATATTAATAAAATGTGGGAAGAAATATTAGTAACATAATTGAAAATATATTATTAAAAATGTCCGACAAATATTAATAAAATGTCGGAAAAAATATAAATAAAATGTCCAAAATTATATTAAATGTACGATAAATAACAATTAAATATCCGAAAATACATTATTAAAAATGTCCGACAAATATTAATAAAATGTGGGAAGAAATATTAGTAACATAATCGAAAATATATTATTAAAAATGTCCGACAAATATTAATAAAATTTCGGAAAAAATATAAATAAAATGTCCAAAATTATATTAAATGTACGATAAATAACAATTAAATATCCGAAAATACATTATTAAAAATGTCCGACAAATATTAATAAAATGTGGGAAGAAATATTAGTAACATAATCGAAAATATATTATTAAAAATGTCCGACAAATATTAATAAAATTTCAGAAAAAATATAAATAGAATGTCCAAAATTATGTTAAATGTTGGACAAATATTGATAAAGTGTTGGAAAAAATATAAATAAAATGTCCAAAAATGTATTGTTAAAATGTCCAACAAATATTAATAAAATGTGGGAAGAAATATTGGTGACAAAACCGAAAATATATTATTAAACGTGTCGGGTATTTTATAAAAACTTTTCAGACATAGAAATAATTCTTTGGACATTTTATTAATGATATTTGGGAAATTAGCAAAATATTTTCGGACAGTTTGTAATCATTGGTTGGACATTTTATGAATGATTGTCGAATTATTTATCAACATTTTTTGGAGGTTTTACCAATATTTCGGTTAATTTGACATTTCATATCTGTCTTCTATAACATATTATTGATAATATTTCAGGACATTTTATAAATAATATGTTAAACATTTAATTGAGAATTTTTCAGACATTTTATAAATTTTTTCAGACATTTTATTGATCATTTTTCGATTATTTTATGAACAATATTTTTCTATTTTGAGCACAGATCTGAGTTCTTAAATTGCTGTTGGGGTTCTTCTTAATTTACTTGTCTGATTAAAATGTCTGATTTTCGTGAGATGTTGAGTTTCAGACTGTCACAAATTGTGGTTACTGACTGACATTCAGCTGTGTGCCACTGCCACATATTTCACTACGATGTTACTTCCCTTTTGACTGAAATAAATTGTCAGTACTGATATTTTAACATTGCACGGTATGTCTTTCTTAACAATCATGGCCTTGCCACACACCTTATTAAATGTAACTCATTCAGTGGATTTCAGTACCAACATACAACTGTAGCAGAACAACTGAAATGATGTCATCACGACAGGCATCTGTGTGACATCTGAGTGGGAAAGCGCACTTTGTTAACGCCCCAGTATTACACCGGGTTGTCTTCCCGCACAGTTGTCGGCTCTCCAAGGTTTGTCTCTGGACTTTGTGTAGCTGTCTGGCAGGTGGCTCCCCCAGCTCCATCATCACCATGTTCTCGGCCTCTGCAGCAGTGATGTGCGAGACAAAACAATCTTTATACCTTAAACAGTGAAAACAATAATCTTACGCTGGTAGAACATGAGCTGGTCTTAAATTATTATAGTGAGTGTGAGTATTTTACCTCCTAATCACTTATGGTTAATTAGTTAGTAAAGGGTTTGAAGCACATCCCCAAACACACCTGCGATTGCTTGGCTAGTGTGTGAACCTGAAACTGTTTTGCATGTAGGACCACTGTCTGCTCTTGGATCCACTGTGCAGTTCAGCTGATGAGAGACACT
The DNA here is from genome assembly GCA_013133815.1 of Cromileptes altivelis. Lineage (NCBI taxonomy): Eukaryota > Metazoa > Chordata > Actinopteri > Perciformes > Serranidae > Cromileptes > Cromileptes altivelis. The sequence goes on along the minus strand of CM023152.1, from coordinate 34,714,196 downwards.
GGGCTGACGCTGCTGGTCTAAATATCAGTGGTGAAGCTGACGGCCCAAAAGTCCTGCAATAGGCTGCTGATGTGCTTTTTCCACAAAGTGGTGCAGCTTTGGGAACACGGTGTCTGTGACATGGTGACGGCTGGGAGTCTCATACCTGGGCTCCAGCACACTGAGAAGACCTCGACATCCCTTATCATCAACAACTGACGATGGCTGGTCATCGGGAGCAAAGTACTGGGTGAGTGCCTCTGTTACTGTCTCTGGACATTTTCTCCCACTTCCCAGCATCTGACGCAAAGTGGGCTGTTGCTGTTTCCCGCTGCCAGTGTTAGCATAGCATTAGCAAACTCCGTGAACTTGTTGTGGTGTTGTTTCTTCAGATGCTTTGTCAGATCACTTGTGTTGACGGAGTGTTGTCCCTCTTCTTGACAGTTTAGCAGAGCATAGTTTTACTTTTATCTTTAAGAAATCCTCAAACTGCGGACATTGTACGTATTTTTACAGACAGTCTATGGTCCGCTCCTACGGTGTTGCTAGGCGGAATTGACCTATGGCTAAGCCCCGCCCCCTCCACTCACCTGGACAAACTATCAACATTCAGTGAGCGGCGCTATGGCAGGTGTCACAGTACACGGCATTTCACAGGAGGCAACTGATGATTTTTGGGGACATAACGATCAGATGTCATTGAGAAGTAACCAAAAGGGTCTAAACTACGCATTGGAGGGATATATTCATCATTTTATTGTTGAGAAGGTCGATGAAAAGCTTCAATTACAAGCCAGAATTTACAGGTCACAGTGTACGCTTGTGAACCGCATCTGGCTGCCGTCACCATCAAAGACAACAAGTTAAAGTGCCACTGAAGTTAAGGTTTTTGGCTCAGAATATGAGAAAAGGATAACGGCCTTTTTACCATCTTTACCAAGAGTGTCTCTGCGTTAGTTTGGTGCTACAGTATTTACACTGAATCATTCAGCATAACGTTTGCCAACCTTTGTTATCTCTGCCATTACAGATAAGTTAATGAAGCTAAGCTCCAGAAGTGAACGTCAGCTTAACTAGAGCCCTTTGGACAACAGCTAACAATGATGTACCATCACCAAAGTACAAAACTAGAACAAAATAGGCTAATGAACGTTAGGCTAACGTTAGCTAGAGATGTTAAAGATAACTTTATATTTCTTTGCAGCAAAGTGACAATATGTTGCCTCAAACACAATGTTGACTTACCTTAGAACAGATGTAGACATCATTGTTAATCTTATTCACGTTGAGTTGATGTTGTGGTCTAACGTTACCACACAACTTTATCCAAAGGAGACACTTTTCTCAGTTGAGATGTGGTTTAAAGTGTAAAAATACACCTGGTCGCCCAGCCTCTCAGGATACCTTGTGTCAGAGTTGCATGTACCCCATGCACACCGTTTGACCATGTTTAAACTTCAAATCTCAGAAAAAGCTCATAAAACCGAACAAACTGACTTTCTGTAATGCATTTCAATGGACGTCCAGGCAGAGAATGTCCCAGTGTATGGGAATGGCTATACGCACTGTGATTGGCTCATCGTGTTTGAGGGCGGGGCTTAGCCATAGGTCAATTCAGGGGGTGTGTCCTCTGCTGGCCACTGATTGGCTCCTCAGTCCCCACAGTCTTAAAGCAACAGGCAGCCTTTTCAACAGTCAGCTTCCTGTTTGTCTGAGGAGTTTCAGTAGAAAAACTTCATTGTAGAAGAACAGATTTTAAAATTCTTTATTTGAATGTTTATTTTAGCGAGCCTCCTGAGAACAGAAGAAGAAGAAATTACAACCTTGTGCTGCTGCAGAAGCTTCATGTGTTCATCTCAGTGTGTTTTCAGTGGAAAAACACTAAAATAAATTTACATAAAAACGTATCTAGAATTCTTTATTTGTATTTTGTTCTAAATACAGGAAGTTTGTTGTGTTTGTCTTTATTACACTTACACTTATTACTAGAATTTAGGTACAAAAAAGTGCAAAATATAATCTGCAAATATATCCCATGACTGAATCCTAAAAAAAAGCATTTAATATTCTATTTTATAAATAATATTTTGCATTTTACCATTTACATTCATTTCAGTAAATGTCAGATTTTTTTTTTTAAAGACTTGTGGCAGAATTTAGTGTTGCTGATAAACTGAAATGAAAGATTTTGTTGCTAAGATTTTGCCGTAGTCTTTTGTATGGTTGAACACAAAAGTTTCAAAGTTGGATTACACTTTAAGCAGTGGTGGAATTGGGGGGGGGGGGGGGGGGTGGACGGACACTGTAACGGCGTTTCAAGAGGGAAAGCCTGTCCCCTCTCAGCAGATTTAGAAAATACAGAGTATTGAACGCGTTTTATATAAGGATTTTACCAGAGATGTACCGATACCACTTTTTCCTTCCCGATACCAATTCCGATCCCTGAACCTTAGGTATCTGCCGATACTGAGTACCGATCCGATACCAGCGCATAAAAAAAAAAATGGATGGGATATGAACTGTTGTATGTCTCAACTCCTAACTGTGCGTTCACACCGGACGCGAGTGAAGCCAATTTCACGCGCGTGACGCGAGTAACGCGCCGCCCGTAACGCCCGAGTTTCAATGCCTGACCATTTTGTTCATTCGCGTCATCGCGTCATTCACGCGAGTAGTGGGGAAGCCGGCTGTGCTAACCGGAGCTAAGCTAGTGGTAACGTTCATAGTACAACCATTCTGCAAACTAATTAAACACACGTATTTACAGAACTTACCAGGTCGACCAGTCTCCTCGGCAACTTTCACCCAAGCCTGCTCCTTTTTGTTGCGGTCCCTGCAGAGTAGACACATAGTATCATATAGCTCCGGGTAGCCGCACACCGCAATGATAAGTTTCTCCTTCATCTTGGCATCAACAACTGGATGTCGGGGCGTCAAGACATCACTGACGACCATGGCAAGATAACCACCATCGCTGCTTTGTTGTTTACCTCCTCTGGAAGTCCCAGATGCGTCGGAGGGCCAAACGCCGTTGTTTTTGGGTTCACCCTATCCTGCAGAAGCGCATCCAGCTCGGCGAGTTTCACCACCTCCTCCAGGAACTCCGTCTGGATGACAGCCGCTTTCAGCAGTACTTCAGGTTGACTGGGGCCCAGTTTGAGGACCTGTTGGCGAGGGTTGGCACCAGGATCTCCCGGCAGGACACCAACTACAGGCGCTCCATTTCAGCTGCGGAGCACCTGTCCATCTGTTTCCGGTGAGTAGCAGTTTATTGTTGTGGACACACGTCAGTGACGTCGGGAGAATCTCAACGCTGATTGGCTTTCGCGGTACAGAGTCACGCGAATTCGCCTCAAAAGTTCAATATTTTCAACTCGAGCGATGAGGCGTTGGACGCGAATTTCACGTCTATCGCGCCGCGTCCATCGCGTCGCGCTAAACGCGTCCATCGCATCGGCCGGCGCAAATTCGCATCTAATCGCGTCTTTGCATTCACTTTGTATGTAATCTTGACGCGCAAATTTGCAAATTCACGTTTGGTGTGAACGCACAGTAAAACTCGATGTAAAATATTAAGAAATAAATACATAATAGTAGAATGAATGCCATAAAACTTTTATTATTATTTTTATTATTATTATCCAGTGTTGACACAGATCAAGACACAGGTTAAAGTGCAGCCACACAATTTGGTAAAAAGACATTTTAAAGGCTACAGTAGAATGCTTTTTAAACTCCACTCCATTTCTGTTTTGTTTGCTTGTGGCGTGTGTATGTGTAATGACGTGAGGCATTACGTGATATCGGATTGGTCATAAGCTGTACTCGCCGATATCCAATACCACATTTTAGGCAGTATCAGAGGCATCTTCGATACTGGTATCGGTACAGCTCTAGGTTTTACAGTGTTTCTAAACTGCACGCTCCTTTTGCTGAAAGCACCTAAGTACACTGTATCCATCTGCAGCCCCAACAGCCAATGGGAATTCATCCCTGCCAGCTCGAGACAGCTGCATTTTTTGCCAAAGTGCGTTGTCTGAGGAGAACTTGAAAGACTGACACACGAACAGCAACGGTAGCTGCTGAGTTATGAAGCTGATGGTGGGAGTTCAGTTCGCTTGAATTTCCTCAAACATTGGTGGTGTCTTTGACATATCTAGTCTTGTTAAAATAACGTTCATCTTGATTGTTTGATGATTTTGTGTTTATTATAGCATTGTGTACTGTGTTAAAGCTAGCTTGTTAGTAATGTTAATGTTAGCTTACCAGCTAGCCTTGGTAACAGCCTGATATGCCAGCCAAGGTGTTAGCTAGCCGTTATAGACATAGAGTAGCAAGCCTTGCTGGTTTAATTTAGTCAGAGATATTAGCCAGTTACTCTATGTGAAGGTTTTACATGAGATGAACTAACTTATCTGATGACAGAGGATTGAAAGCTTTAGACTAGCTAATGTTACCTAATGTTATTTTCATTAGCTAGCGAGTTCTCATGTCTGTATGCACGGTCTATTATAGTGAATAGAGAATGCTGCGGATAATTACAGGAATAGCTTCACAGTTGTATGGCTGTAGTCTCCTGGTCGACTCGTCAATTATTTGGTTGCTATGCTCTCGTCTGACAAATTTTCATTAGTCGAATAATCGCTGTGGCAAAGTTACCTGTGAAAACACCCCCTTTGTTGACAGAAAGTTGAACTCGCCCACCCTCACGCTCAGCGTCGTGGTGACGCAGACCTCCTGTCATCTTCTCTAAGGTGAGACCATTTCCCTCAGTGGAAATGAATCTTTTATTTACTTGTATTTCACAGATAAGTAACAATAAATTGTGAAGACAATAAAGCCTCCACTAAAATAGCATTTTAAGTCTTGTGTGTGATTTATCCTTCAGGGATTTATACTTTGGGATTTATCCTGGTTTCACATGAGCAGAGGAAATCTCCGCTCATCGATAGGCTAATGTATACAATGTAAAATGCCATAGGCTGGCGCTAATAACATTAGCATGTTTTATTTGCTTGGAAAACGTGTTTAGTACATAATCAGTAGATCTTGGTAATCTTTTTTTTTTTTTAGTGTAGCTTTCATGGTAATGCGTAAAATCAACTGAGTTAATCTGAACAAAGAGTATCCTACATTATTGTGCAATGCAGAAAAGCATTTTTTGTTTATATCTCTAATGATTATCTTAATTTTCAAACGTGAGGATGCGGGTGGGGTCCGTGTCCATTTGTCCGGAGCCCATCAACCCATATCCAAGGGTTCCACTAGTAAAAACTGGCCATTTCCACCACTGACTTTAAGGAAACAGAATAAAGTAGAATTTCAGTCATGCATTATCATTTATTCTGGGAAAACAAAGGATGAATCTAATCAGTGTAATTAATATGAGCAATAATCAGAGGAGCATAAAAGGAGACCACTTCCACATCATACTCCACAAACAGTCCCACCTTCTGAGGGCGCCAGTTGGGACGGATCACACCAAGGATGCATGATATTGGATTTTTTGCAGATACTCAATATGGCGATATGTGACAACGCATTTACTGATACCTATATCGATATATCCACTTTTTCCCCACCTAATTTCAGTGATCAAGTCTCTTCTGTAGTGGCATTAACATCATGTTATACAGACATACTCTTGACATGACGGCCCTCGAGCAGATGGCGACATGAAATACTTTTCAGTGAACATAATATTCATTCATTGTGCAAAATAGGAAAAAGCATGTTGGCTGATTCTGATAGTTCATTATAAAGCCAGTATCGACTGATAACCGATGACGTGCCGATATTGTGCATCCCTAGACAGGGTTTTTATCATTGGCACTATGCTCATCTCCGTCCCTCAACCATGAAGTCCAGTAGTGATTCTCAGGACTTGTTGTGATTGGTCTCTTCCTTTTGATCGACTCTTTGGCCATTCCAACACACACATCTGTAAATTATCTCAGGGTTGAGTAGTAGCGTCCTTCTCACATCACCACAGCGGACGTGTTCTCGATCACCAGGCTGGGTGAAGTTAGGATCCAGAGCCACGTCCACTGCAAACTGCTGGGCACCCTTCAGCTCGGCTTGCTTTCTTTCATGATCGTCTTTGAGAGCACCGAAATCTGTCGGCCTGTGGTCTAAAGCAAGGCGCACACACACACACACACACACACACACACACACACACACACACACACACACACACGATGATAAATGTTATAAAGTTAAATGTTAAAGCTTTATCTAAAAGAAATCTCAAGTTTTAGGTTAGTTTTGTGTGTTTATAACTTCAGCAGAGATTATAATTGTATCATTTGTAAGCTTAAAGTGATAGTTTGACATTTTGGGGACTTTCTTTCTTGCTGAGAGTTACATGAGATCAACACCACTTTCATACCTGTCTTAAATATAATGCTACAGTCAGCAGCCTTAGCTTAGCTTAGCATTACAAACTAAACAGTGGCCTGGCTATGTCCGAAGGGAACTGGGGGTTATGTTTAGGACTTCTTGGCCCTGGTCATGAATGTATAAAGAGAACTGGACACAGCCTTGGAGGCGGAGTCCTGTTCAGTCTTATAAAAGGTGCTCAGTGATGCATGATGCCAAAAAGTCTGACTTCTTTGTGTAAAATTACCCGATCTTCCACCTTGCTTCTGCATTGTCGGGGCCATAGAGCAGGTGTAGAGACTTTTGCTACCTCTTGAAGCTCATGGAGAGAATGCCAAGAGTGTGCAAAGCAGTAATCAGAGCAAAGGGTGGCTAGTTTGAAGAAACTAGAATATAAAACATGTTTTCAGTTATTTCACCTTTTTTTGTTAAGTACATAACTCCACGTGTTCATTCATAGTGTTGATGCCTTCAGTGAGAATCTACAATGTAAATAGTCATGAAAATAAAGAAAATGCATTGAATGAGAAGGTGTGTCCAAACTTTTGGCCTGTACTGTATGTCTATGTGAAACTGTCTTTTTGGGCCCCATGGCATCACCTGATGGACCTGGAAGTTGTGTTTCCACGGTTTTGCCACTATGTCAAATTGGCTTCGAAGCTCAGCGCTGTTTTTGGGGGGCTTGGCCTGCGTACAGCAACTTCCTGGAATCTTGTTGTCTGGGTGAGGTTGCCAGGCAACCAGTGGTTCAATGTTTTTGTACAGATTGAACAAACTCTTCCTACGATGTAAAGAAGGGTTTGACCCTTGGAGTTAAATATTTTAAGTGACACAAAGCATATACAGTGACGGCAGATAATATCCATGAATTCATGTGACTGGAGCGCCAAAAAATAATAGATATTTTTACTTAGTCATGTGACAAGTCGTCTTCCATTTCCATCTTCCTGCAGCAATTCTGCTAGTCATAGTGTGATGGGAAGCTAGTCGTGACATAAATGTAAAAATATGGACATTAGGAGGTTTTTAAACGTCCTGTTCCAAATGACACAGACGGACAGCAATCAGGATCCAACACTGTAACAACGAACACCCTCAATGACAGGCCAACAGAGACAGCAGCAAGCTCGCAGCCAACTTTGAGCAGCTCTGGAGCAGCGTCACTCTACCGAAGAGTAGCGATCAACTATGGGGGCACTATGCACTACTTCGCATCGAGAGCGACATCACAGCGCAGCTGTCACCTGAGACCATAGTGGACGTATACACAGGGCGAAAACAAAGACGTTTACTTCTCCACTAGGACATTTCGCAATGTAAGTTAAAATCTGCTTTGCAATTTAAGGCCTGTGGTGTTTATTTAGCATTTATGAGTCATAATGCACTGTTGTATGTAAAATTGTTATGCTTCACCCAGTGTGGTAGGGTCAGATCTCGAAACTGTCAAGGCCTGTAGTTGGATTTTTTTTTTTTTTCACGAATCTCCACTGATTACATCTTTGCATTTGAACAAACCATAAACTGTATAAAATAATGGGTGTGGCCAACTTTTGTTTTGAAGAGTTTGGCATTTAGGAGATCACCATCTTGGATTTTTGGAGCTAGATTTGAACATATTTGTAGGTGAGGTTGGAGCTAACCCTAATGCTAGCTGTTAACTTAGACCCTATGGTTTACTGTGATCATGCTAATGCTAATTTTTTTTAGCAAAAAAACATTAAAACAGTCTTCATGCTAGGGCTGTAATGATTAGTCGACTAATCCTACTTTGATACTGTGCTGAATCAAATTGTGAAAGTAAACCATTCCCCATTTTTCTGGGGACCCCCTGGATCTACCTCAAGAACCCCAGAGAGTTTCTGGACCGCTGGTTGAGAACCACTGCCTTAGAGGGTATTTTAGTACAACAAAACTGAACATTGAACAAGACTTATTCAGACAACCAGAAAGTTAGAATTAACTTTAATGAACTGAAAACACGCTGAAATAGTGACAGCTACACTTACAATCTGTGAATATGGGGTTACGTCATGGTTACGGCACCTAACCACTGTTATCGCAGTCATAGTGACTTGTCAACGGACTGCACTCACCTGTGACTCAAAGCTGCCAGGATGTAAATTATTTGTAAGCCTTACTACAATGTAAACGGATGAGTTATATAAACATTAATCACCTATGCAGTTTTCACATATGTTAAAGAGATCAAAACAGTTTCTTGTTCCGGGCTGTGAACATGTTTATTTCTGCTGTAAAGTTTGGCATGTTAACATGGAGGTCTGTGGGGACTGACTCGCTTTCTGAGCCAGCCTCAAGTGGACATTAGAGGAACTGCAGTTTTTGGCACTTCAGCTTCATTTTGCAGCACAGGAGGTGTCATTTTGGGATGAACCTCTCCTGGAACGTCCAAATTATTGTGTCGGTGCTGTCAGTCTTTGTCACCTTTGTCACAGTTTGTGGACCATTACCTCCTGATAGTTGTATTTTATAGATTTTCATCTCTTTACCTTCCCCCAGCTTACCTTTTGAGCTCAGGCAGGAGTTTTTCAAACCCTGCACCAGATCAATCCTGCTGATCTTCTCTAAGACCGTCATGGTTTCCTTCACGGCTCCATTGCCGCCATATTTTTGTGCCATCAGATCCACTGTGTCCTGCCTGTCCGCCTTCTCCAGCTGAGCCGCTGAGATGTTATCCTGCTTCAGGAACCACTTGAATTTCTTAAATTCGTCGTCTTTTAATTCCTCTAGAGCTTTCCAGAGCTTCACCGGAAGATTCGCCATTTTGACTCCCTGATAAAAATTCAGTGAAATGTTCAGTCTTGAGGTTGTTAATGTCTGTTGGCCCAACAAGCTGTGGACACAACACTGATACATCATTACCTTATATGCTCCACTATGTTCACCAGTAAGTCTCTAACTGTGTCTGTCTGCTGTTTTGTGCTGATCAGGTCATGTACATTGGCTTTTTACAGCACTGTGAACAAATATCATGTATTAATGTCTTTATGTGCACTGTGAACACAGACATTAATGAACATATATGGACTGTATTATGAAAATGTAACTGGAGCGAATTACGAGTTTGTGTTACGACTTTGAGGGATAGAGTGTCCAGATATCGACTCTATGCACTTTGTGAAACAGCTAGCTTTATGCTAACATAACGTGCTGTTCTGTGAGCTGCCTGTAATGAGCCAAATGTATGACTGACCAGTACGTATCCTGTTCCGGTACATATTTTTGAATTTTTATTATTGTATTAATAATTTGTTGTGTCAAAAATGTCACTGCAGGCGTTAAAAACATTGCCAGTTGATGAGTGACGTACCCGAGTGTGCTATGTGTGAGCTGCCTGTAATGAGCCTACGGTGTGACTGACCAGTACATATCCTGTTCCGGTTCAGAGAATAAATGGCGGCAGTTATAGCGAGGCTTAACTCTGTTTGGTTACATGTACACACCAAAAATTCAGCCATGACTACTCCAAACAGAGTAACTCTTCGCATTTGTGAGGTCACTCCAGCAGTAACTTTCTGCAACAACTCAAATCTCGCAAGACGTGAGATTTCAGTGAATGTTTTGACTCGCCACAACAAACGTGTCCAAATTTTTACCCGATTTTGACCAACTGGATGTGGATGAGCCATTTGAATGACTGCCTGTATTTATGTGAACACGGAGTACACGGACGTACACAGATGCAGAGCTCATCGTAACTGAGGAGCGGACGAGGAGAGAGAGGGAGCAGCAACAGGCAGAGGAACATGTCTGAATCCAGCTAAAGGTAAAGACGGACGTTCATTTCTCCTTTCCGTTATGTTGTCAGATAATTATACTAACAATCCGAGCCTATCTGTGTGAAAAAAAATGCACTTTAGTGGACGTATTTTGATGTTGTTTGACGCTGTCTGAGTGCCCTATTATTTAATATAGCGCGCTCCCCCGGGCTGCAGGCAGGTCAGCCCTAGCTTCGTACTGGAGAAATGTCACATATTGAACATCCTATCACTCATTTAGACAAAAGTAGATCAGAAAATAGGGCCCAGGTTGAAAAAAAACATTAGTTCCCCTTTAACAGAAAGAAGAGCACCTGTTTCTATGACACTATTTAAAATCATGCCATTGGGATTTCTAAAAACCCTGGTATATCATAATGCCGTGATTCCACCCAAACGTAATGGTTCTTACACATTTAGAAACTGAAAAAAGAAGTAAATCTCTCTTTCATTTCAGAACCAGAACTGTTTCTGTGTTTGAATTTGTTTATAACTATTTTACTAACTTTAATATTTTTAAAGGAGCTCATCAGAGGATGTGTCACTCAGGTACAGCTCCATCATTGCTAAAGTCAAAAACATCACATTTAATTATGGTAGTTTTTATAAATTAAAAATTTTAGGGGCGTCAGTGGCTTAGTTGTAGAGCAGGTGCCCCATGTACAAGGCTGTACAGCGGCCCGGGTTCGACGCCAGCCTGTGGCCCTTTGCTGCATGTCACTCCCTCTCTCTCTCCCCCTTTCACACTTGTCTGTCCTATCAAATAAAGGCTTGAAAATTTTAGAAATACGTGAAATTCTTACTGAACCGTGACCCCACTGTGTCATATAGAAACTGAACTGTGTGAACAGTTACACCCCTAATTTTCACTGTTTTGATACTTGTTAAAATGCTTATTAAGAGAAAGGGAGATGTCTCAACAGTTTAAATCTAAATTTAGATTTAAACACTGAAAATATAAGAAACCTTGTGGGTAGTAGCAGTTGTCATAATATTAATAGTTATTTTTATTATTTAAGGAGACAAAACTAGAAAAAAGTACTCCTCCAAAATTAAGAGTCAAAGAGGACCACATCTACACCTGTAAGAACACCGTCTACACCTCTGAGAACACCGTCTACACCTCTGAGAACACCCTCTACACCTCTGAGAACACCCTCTACACCTGTAAGAGCACCCTCTACACCTCTGAGAACACCCTCTACACCTCTGAGAACACCCTCTACACCTCTGAGAACACCGTTTACTCCTCTGAGAACACCCTCTACACCTGTGAGAACACCCTCTACTCCTCTGAGAACACCCTCTACACCTCTGAGAACACCCTCTACACCTGTGAGAACACCCTCTACTCCTCTGAGAACACCCTCTACACCTCTGAGAACACCCTCTACACCTCTGAGAACACCCTCTACACCTCTGAGAACACCCTCTACACCTGTGAGAACACCCTCTACTCCTCTGAGAACACCCTCTACTCCTCTGAGAACACCCTCTACACCTCTGAGAACACCCTCTACACCTCTGAGAACACCCTCTACACCTGTGAGAACACCCTCTACTCCTCTGAGAACACCCTCTACTCCTCTGAGAACACCCTCTACACCTGTGAGAACACCCTCTACTCCTCTGAGAACACCGTCTACACCTGTAAGAACACCCTCTACACCTCTGAGAACACCCTCTACACCTCTGAGAACACCCTCTACACCTGTGAGAACACCCTCTACACCTCTGAGAACACCGTCTACACCTGTAAGAACACCCTCTACACCTCTGAGAACACCCTCTACACCTCTGAGAACACCCTCTACACCTGTGAGAACACCCTCTACACCTGTGAGAACACCCTCTACACCTGTGAGAACACCCTCTACACCTGTAAGAACACCCTCTACACCTCTGAGAACACCGTCTACTCCTCTGAGAACACCCTCTACACCTGTGAGAACACCGTCTACACCTGTAAGAACACCGTCTACACCTGTAAGAACACCGTCTACACCTCTGAGAACACCCTCTACACCTCTGAGAACACCCTCTACACCTGTAAGAACACCCTCTACACCTGTAAGAACACCCTCTACACCTCTGAGAACACCCTCTACACCTGTAAGAACACCCTCTACACCTCTGAGAACACCGTCTACTCCTCTGAGAACACCCTCTACACCTGTGAGAACACCGTCTACACCTCTGAGAACACCCTCTACACCTGTAAGAACACCCTCTACACCTGTAAGAACACCCTCTACACCTGTAAGAACACCGTCTACACCTCTGAGAACACCGTCTACACCTCTGAGAACACCCTCTACACCTCTGAGAACACCCTCTACACCTCTGAGAACACCCTCTACACCTCTGAGAACACCCTCTACACCTGTAAGAACACCGTCTACACCTCTGAGAACACCGTCTACACCTCTGAGAACACCCTCTACACCTCTGAGAACACCCTCTACACCTCTGAGAACACCCTCTACACCTGTAAGAACACCGTCTACTCCTCTGAGAACACCCTCTACACCTGTAAGAACACCGTCTACACCTCTGAGAACACCGTCTACACCTCTGAGAACACCTACACCTCTGAGAACACCCTCTACACCTGTAAGAACACCGTCTACACCTCTGAGAACACCCTCTACACCTGTAAGAACACCGTCTACACCTCTGAGAACACCCTCTACACCTGTAAGAACACCGTCTACTCCTCTGAGAACACCCTCTACACCTGTAAGAACACCGTCTACACCTCTGAGAACACCCTCTACACCTGTAAGAACACCGTCTACACCTCTGAGAACACCCTCTACACCTCTGAGAACACCGTCTACTCCTCTGAGAACACCGTTTACTCCTCTGAGAACACCCTCTACACCTGTAAGAACACCCTCTACACCTCTGAGAACACCGTCTACACCTCTGAGAACACCCTCTACACCTGTAAGAACACCGTTTACTCCTCTGAGAACACCCTCTACACCTGTAAGAACACCCTCTACACCTCTGAGAACACCGTCTACTCCTCTGAGAACACCCTCTACACCTCTGAGAACACCGTCTACTCCTCTGAGAACACCCTCTACACCTGTAAGAACACCGTTTACTCCTCTGAGAACACCCTCTACACCTGTAAGAACACCCTCTACTCCTCTGAGAACACCCTCTACACCTCTGAGAACACCGTCTACACCTGTAAGAACACCCTCTACACCTCTGAGAACACCGTCTACTCCTCTGAGAACACCCTCTACACCTGTGAGAACACCGTCTACACCTCTGAGAACACCCTCTACACCTGTAAGAACACCCTCTACACCTGTAAGAACACCCTCTACACCTGTAAGAACACCGTCTACACCTCTGAGAACACTGTCTACACCTCTGAGAACACCCTCTACACCTCTGAGAACACCCTCTACACCTCTGAGAACACCGTCTACACCTCTGAGAACACCCTCTACACCTCTGAGAACACCCTCTACACCTCTGAGAACACCCTCTACACCTCTGAGAACACCCTCTACACCTCTGAGAACACCGTCTACTCCTCTGAGAACACCCTCTACTCCTCTGAGAACACCCTCTACTCCTCTGAGAACACCCTCTACACCTGTAAGAACACCGTCTACTCCTCTGAGAACACCCTCTACACCTGTAAGAACACCCTCTACACCTCTGAGAACACCCTCTACACCTCTGAGAACACCCTCTACACCTCTGAGAACACCCTCTACACCTGAGAACACCCTCTACACCTCTGAGAACACCCTCTACACCTCTGAGAACACCCTCTATACCTCTGAGAACACCCTCTACACCTCTGAGAACACCGTCTACTCCTCTGAGAACACCCTCTACTCCTCTGAGAACACCCTCTACACCTGTAAGAACACCCTCTACTCCTCTGAGAACACCCTCTACACCTGTGAGAACACCCTCTACACCTGTGAGAACTGCAGTCCTGAGTAAACTTCTGTTGTCTCTCTTTAATAAAGAAACACTGATACAACTCACCAAGAATTCAGCACCGAGTTCTTCAAGTGCAGAATGATGAGTTTGTGATCCTCAGTCAAGGAGAAGTGAAAGTTGTCTTTTCCTTGACGTCCTCTTCTTCCTGTGGAATTTTCAGTCTGCCTCCACTTAAAAACTCTGATTTGCTTTTCTCACAAGCTTCTCATCATCTTTTGGTTTTGTACTGTTTTTCTCTGGTTCCTCATTGAGGTGGACTCCACGTGAGCTCATACACAAGTCATCAGACCAGCTCATGAATAAGACTTGCTGGAAGATATTCTTCCTCTTCTTAAATAGAATTATACCTTCGTCAACTAACTTACTACGATAGTTTAAAGTTACTTTAGTTAAATAAAACTAGGTTGAGTTCTCTGAAATAAAAATAAGAAATTGAGATTAAAAAAAAAACCTATCTGAAACAGTGTTACAAAACGTTGAAGAAGAGTACACTTGCAAGATAAATGTGACACTTTCTAATGTCACAATGCAAAATGGAGGGACAACGAGGCAGGTTGATTTTAGCGCTGCTCATCGTGGACTATATTGCTGTCATTGTTCATTTTAGTCAAAGCATACAGTTTGAAAACGAGGCGCGGCTCCAACTAGAAAACAATATTTTGATGCATTGGATGTGCTGAATGTGCATATTAAGGCAGTACAGGAGGAGGTGCACATTAATAATCCTCCAGGACTGTAACATGCTCATGTTTAACCCAAACAATGTGTCATGTGACTGCAGTTGCTTCACATCCAGGTCGCAACACCTTCTCACCACAAACCAACCGCACCAGAGTTCCTTTGGAACCAGACTGAGACCTTGGTGTGTTCACACCTGCCCAAACGAACTGCACTGAGGGGGCAAACCAACTGAGTTTGATTGAACTGAACCAAACAGGGCAGGTGTGAAAGCAGCCTGGGATGTCGACTGTGCAAGACTAGGAGCCGATCGCTTTCCAAAGTGTTGTGGTGTTATACCTGTTACAAATGTCTTTAATCTTGCCTCTGACAAATACCACCCCCATATTACACAAAAAAACACTAAAACCAATAAAGTTAAAATGAACATTTTTCAGCGATGAAACCTAAACTGAAACAAACAAACCCACCCTGGAAACTAAATGAAACTAAACTGAAGAACAAATAAATAAATAAATAAATAAAATAAAATTTAAAACAATTAAAAATTACGAAACTATAATAACTCTGCTATAGTTCAGAGGAAAAAGGTCAAAGCCACTCTAGGTCATAAAGTCAAAGTATCTGCTACAGTGCTTTTTGAAAACCGCACAACAGATGCTGACTATGCGCAGATACAAGTCTCACTTCCTTCTGCAGGGTTAAACATGAGACCACTCGTGAATTTTAGCAGTGATTTACTACATATGAGGAAATGTGACTTCACTGTCATCCTTCCTCTCTCTCCTTCTCAGCATTGCACTGAGACTGTATTCCTGTAAATGCAAAGGCAAACTTTATGTGGATAAAATTTGCAGAGGATAAAGAGTGGAACATGCACAAAGTTAACAGATCAATCCACAGAGGCAGGACGCGCCTCACGTGACGGTTGGAAACTATCACTCATTTCAAGAGATATCGTTCCCTCTTCAGACCCTGCTGGTTAGCAATATCTGTACTAGCCAACCCCACCTCTCGTCTGTTTGTTCAACCTTTTTAGCTTCATCGTTAATCTTCTCTGAATGCTCGCTCAGATTCTGCTGTAAACCGAGTGTGAAGACAGAAACAACATAAAGCAAGAACAGCACCAAGGCTCCTGGAAAGTTCCTTGATCTTACAGACCACATCCCTTTATCTCTAGTTGCAAGTTTAGTACTCTTTTACCCAGCTTACCATAACAAAGTCAGATACTTTTAATTCAATAATAATGATCATAGTAATAAATCATTAAAAAAAAAAATTCCATTAGCATCAGTCCCTTCTTCAGGAAATGCTTTTAGAAAAGTTTGTCACCTCAAATATTCTTTAAAGATTATATATAATCGTTTAGATTCTGCTATAAACCAAGTGTGGAGACAGTTTGTACAGCACCAACATGCCTCAGACAGATCTTACAGTGTCCACAGACCACTTCCCTTTATCTCTAGTTTCAAATTCAGTAATGTTATCACTCTGTTACCCAACTTAAAATAATAAAGTCAGTTACTTTTAATTTCATAATGATAACAATGAGTCATTTAAAAAAATATTTTCTATTGGCATTAGTCCTTCCTTGAAGAGAAACCTTAAAATTATAAATGTTATCAAATAATTTATACATCTTTAATTATTTAATCGAAAGATTGGAAGCTCTTGTTTTCTGCATCTTTTTATTTCAGAAAATTTGACATAATCGGCAGTCATTAAGCAGACAAATAAATGAAAAAAAAACATGACAAACATCAAACAAAAAAATGTACAAAAGCAACAACAATGTTAAAAACCTCACCGTGTGTCCTTCATTTATGGCATTCATATTCATAAAGGCTCACAGCCAGGAGTTCGAAGTACATTATTGATCACCTCTTGAAGTTTTCCAAACAAAAAAATGACAGAAACCAAAGGACTATAGATAAATATAACCACAGTCATGTCTTTTAAGAGAGAAAATTGTGATATTTGGTCCAGAAATGGCTGAAGATTTATTTTCCATATTTTCCAAAGTATACATTTCTTAGCAAATTATGTTATTGCAAAAATACTCCAATTTTTTTTTAAACAAATTTAAAATCAGGCATTTAATTAGTAGCACAAACTGAGTTAGTGAAGCTTAAAGTGAAACTTTGCAGCAGATTACACTGTTAAACAGATGCATACATTTTCCGTCTTTAGTTTTGCATGTAGGGCAGTTTGGTGAGTAATCTTTGAATTGTGTTACTAATTTACAGGAGTGAGATAGTTTAGGGATAACCTGACAATGAATTTCTTTGATTTTGCTACTTGTAAATAAGCCACATATACCTACAAATGTTTTGCCAGGTATTTAAATCTAAAACCAACCTAGATTCGATTATTGAACAACTTTAACTGCATGTTTTTGTGAAGCAAACCTTTGAATTGTTTTATAACCATGTTTGTTAATTTGCATGTATTGAGTGATGCTTTATAAATATAAGAGAGTCCAAAGGCATATATCTTAAAATATATTTGTTAAGAGTTTTAAAAATGCTGCAGATACATAACCTAAAAATTAAATATTAGGAGAACATTTACTCTTAAAACATTTATTCTTACTAATAGAGATAATAATAGAGTGGACCATTTGCACAAATCCATTTTGATCTTATCTGAAAGATGGTTTAAGGTTTCTTTGAAGAGATTATCTAAATGCAAAGTGATATTTATGTAAAGCCTCCTGGTGTCCAGAGGAAAGGACACTTTGTGTGTGATATGTAAAGAAGCTTCGTTTTAAAAGCAAATCCTTTAATTTCAGCCATCACTGTGGTAGAAGCTGTCATGCTTCTGTTTGTTTGTAAACCGGCAACTCACCAAATTAATTTTTGATAATAATAAAATTTGTAACTTTGAAGTTTTTCTTTAATCTTAATATTTGTAATACATTAACGAGTCACATTGTGTTTTGTCATTGGGATCCATCATCCGTCAGTTTGGTGTGAGTTTCCGCAGCTATGCTGATGGCACACAGCTCTATGTTAAGCCAGATGACCCAAACACTCTGACCATGTGTGAGCCATTCATGAATGGATGAGCCAGAACTTCCTCAAGCTAAATGAAGATAAGCCTGAGATCCTCCTAGTTGGCCCAAAAAATAAAAAGGGATCCGGTTCTCACTAAAGTGGGTCATCTAGCCACACGGAGATGACCTCAAGTAAGAAACCTCAGCATAATTTTAGCTTCTGATTTCGATTTTAAAGCTCATTTTAATTCATTAACCAAAACTGTATTTTATCATTTACGCAATATAGCTAAGGTACGACCTCTACTGAGCCAGTGAGATGCTGAGAACCTTGTTCATGCTCTTGTTTCCGGTTGTCTTGACTATTGTGATACTCTTTACACTGGCCTATTTAAAACTGCCATTGCAAAACCACAGAGCATTCAGACTGCTGCTGCTGCCAGGTTTTGACAAAAACTAAAAAGAGAGACCATATAACTCCTGTAAGGCTCTTAATGGCCTTGTCCCCTCCTATATCACAGGCTCCCTATCATTTTATGTCCCTCTACGAACTCTGAGATTCTCGACAGCTGCTCTTTTAACTGTTCCTAATGTCAGAAATGACAAAAACCTTTGGGGATGCTTCTTTTAGCTACTATGCCCCCAAAATACACCCTGACTTTAAATATAAGACATGCTGGCTCAATGGACAGTTTTAAATGAGGACTCAAAACATATCTTTTTAATAAAGCTTATAACTAGAAGTTATCTGTTTTAATATTTGTATATTTTTCTTAATTGATTAATTCATGAATTATTTTTTCTAATTTCTCCTTCAACGGGTGTTGTGTAATTGTATGGTTTTATGTCTTTGCTGCTTGTATTTGCTGCTGAGTTGAAAAACATTTTGTGCTACATTCTATGCATGGAAGGTGCTATATGAATAAAGTTTATTCATTCAGTCAGTACAAATACTGTTGATGAGCATGATTTAACATCAGGGTGGGCAAAGGCCAACAAAACTAACCAAAACTAAATAGAACGGCAAAACATATAACCTGAAGACATTAAGAGAAACCAAATAACAGTCACTGATTTCCCTAACTGAGAAACAGGGCATAACAATGTTTACAAAAGTGGACAGCCCACCTCTATTACCTCCAGAAAAACCAAAGACATCGGCATGGCAAAAGCTGCATGTTATCAAGGTTAGGATGAAGGTGGGGCCTCAGTTTGGGAGAAAAAGGAAATGAGTATTGCACCCTGAGCCGTTTGGCCAATCCAAACGGAGTTGATAATTTTACAGATAGTGAACCAAGTGCCTCCTCATCCCGGGACACACCTTTTTGCTACTAATACTTTACTCTTTGTCTGTTGGAGAGAGACAACACTTGCAACAAAATATGGTCCTCACAAAGTTACTTGGGAGTTTCTCCCTCACATCATCATTGTGTACTTGTTTCCCATCACCAGAAAGGATGAGATTAGAACGTGCAGTATCTTGATCCGGCGTTATTTCCACTGCAAGCTCCTCCACACTCTTCAGCTCAGTCTTATTTTTCTCAGGTTCTCCTTTCTCACCACCAAAGTCACATGTGTTAAGGCTCAGTGGCTCATTGACAGGAGAGATAATGAGGGGGGCAGAGTTTACACCGCCGTCATTAGTGAAAGGACTGAAGTATGGGTAGAGCTTCTCAGTAAAGGAGCAGTCAGTGAAGGAGTAGAGAAGATCTGCAGAATCTACGTTATAGAAGGAGACCAGATCCTCTTCATAGTCCACAAACACTCCCACCTTCTGAAGAGGATGGGTCAGAGACAGTTGGACAGGATCATCATCATTGGCTTCATACACATCTTCATTTGTCAACATTATGGTCCAGAAACCATTCTGTGGGCATGCTGCGATCTGGAGTTTCCTCTTGATCGACTGTTTGGCCACTCCCAAAGCCCAGGCAGTCTTTCCCTCAACCTCAACCTCGTAGTAAAATTTTCCTGAAGAGAAACTCTGCTTTCCTAAGACATTCACAAAACTATAAAATCTCTCAGGGTTGTTTGGTAATGTCTTTTTCACATCACTGTGGTGTACTTGTTTCCCATCATCAGACAGAATGAGGTGAGGATTTGCTGTATCAGGATCCAGAGTCACATCCACTGCAAACTGCTGTATCCTTTTCAGCTCAGCCTTCTTTCTTTTGTATTCTGCCTTCTCATCACTGATGTCATGTGTCTTATGGCTCAGTGGGTGATTGACAGGAGAGATGATCAGAGGGGCAGAGTTTACACCACCATCATTAGTACAGGGACTGAAGAATGGGTAGAGTTTCCCAGTAAAATAGCAGCCAGTGAAGGAGTAGATAAGATCTGCAGAATCTACATCATAAAAGCAGACCAGACCCTCATCATAGTCCACAAACACTCCCACCTTCTGAAGATGTGACTTCAGAGACAGCTGGACAGGCTCATCATCATTAGCTTCATACTCATTTTGATTCCTCAGCTTTATAGTCCAGAAGCCATTCTCAGGGTTTGTTGAGATCTGGACTTTCTTCTTGATTGCCTGATTGGCCATTCCCAAATCCCAGGCAGTCTTCCCTTTAACCTGAACCTCGTAGTAATATTTTCCTGAAGAGAGACTCGGCTTTCCTAAAATGCTTTCATGTTTGGTAAATCTCTGGGGCTTGTCCGGTAGTTTGTTCCTCACATCACTGTGGTGTACTTGTTTCCCATCATCAGACAGGATGAGGTGAGGATGTGCTGTATCAGGATCCAGAGTCACGTCCACTGCAAACTGTTGGACACTCTTCAGCTCCGGCGCTTTTCTTTCAAGTTCTTTTTGGTCACCAGTGTCATTTGTCTCCTGACTGACAGGAGAGATGATCAGAGGGGCAGAGTTTACACCACCATCATTAGTACAGGGACTGAAGTATGGGTAGAGTTTCTCAGTAAAATAGCAGCCAGTGAAGGAGTGGAGGAGATCTGCAGAATCTACATCATAAAAGCAGACCAGACCCTCATCAATGTCCACAAACACTCCCACCTTCTGAGGAGGCTGATTCAGAGACAGACAGACAGGATCATCATCAATAGCTTCATAGTCATTTTCATTTCTCAGCACGATAGTCCAGTAGCCATGCTGAGGGCTTGTTGTGATCTGGATTTTCCTTTTGATTGACTGCTCTGCCACCCCCAAATCCCAGGCAGTCTTCCCTTTAACCTGAACCTCAAAGTAAAATTTTCCTGAAGCGAAACCTTCCTTCCCTAAGATGCTCACACATTTCTTAAATCTCTCAGGGTTGTCCGGTAGTTTCTTCCTCACATCACCATGACGCACTTGTTTCCCATCACGAGACAGGATGAGGTGAGGATTTGCTGTATCAGGATCCAGAGTCACGTCCACTGCAAACTGCTGGGCGCTCTTCAGCTCAGCCTTCTTTTTTTCATGTTGTTCTTTTTGATCACCAGTGTCACGTGTCTCGAGGCTCAGTGGGTCATTGACAGAAGAGATGATCAGAGGGGCAGAGTTTACACCACTATCATTAGTACAGGGACTGAAGAATGGGTAGAGTTTCTCAGTGAAGGAGCAGCCGCTGAAGAAGTAGAGAATATCTGCAGTATCCACGTCATAGAAGAAGACCAGACCCTCATCATAGTTCACAAACACTCCCACCTTTTTAGGATTCTTTGTCAGAGAGAGAAGGACTGTCTCACCATCCATCGTCCCGTAGTCACATCCATTCCTCATCATGAGAGCCCAGTAGCCATTCTGTGGGCTTGCTGTAATCTGGACTTTCCTCTCAATCGACTCTTTGGCTACTCCCAAATCCCAGGCAGTCTTCCCCTCAACCTGAACCTGGAAGTAAAATTTTCCTGAAGAGAAACTCTGCTTTCCTAACACGTTCACACATCTGTAAAATCTCTCAGGGTTGTTTGGCAGATTCCTTCTCACGTCACCATGGCGTACTTGTTTCCTGTTACCAGACAGGATGAGGTGAGGATTTGCTGTATCAGGATCCAAAGTCACATCCACTGCAAACTGCTGCACCCACTGGAGCTTGGGCTTCTCTCCCTTATACTCTTCTTTCTTAGCACCATCTAAAACAAGAGAGCAAGAGAGACATGCAGACATAAGTCATAATGTGAAACTTTTTTTAGTTTTAACCTAATTATATCTTGCCTTCTTTCATGGTAGGTTACACCTGCTAAGCATGGACTGGACTGTGGAGTTTTAAAGAACACAGGTGTATTTATCTTGCACTGAATTTCAGTTGGTTGGCCTCCCCTGAAAAATAGGACTGCAATGTGTTTGTTTTCGCAAAGGGCCGCAGGTTGGAAGCGAACCCACGGCCACTGCAGCAAGGACTGAGTGTATATGGGGTGCCTGCTTTAACCACTAAGCCACTAATAGCTGAGCAAAGTTCTCAGATCTCCATCTCATCTTACCTATGGCCTTGCCCATATGGTGGTGTACCATAGTAAAGGATAAATTAGTCTTTACCTTTTTTTAAAGCACATTTCTATTGATACAATGTTCATAATTCATGCAGTAATTAATGAGATGAATGTGACACTTAACATGTTCATATTTTTATTTTTCAACAACTTACTGTTGTGTCCCAAGGGGAGGTTTTGAAGATGCTGCTTCAGATCATTCCTGTAGATGTTTTCTAAAATCTTCAAGGTTACCTTCAGAGCTTCAGAACCTGGATATTTCTGTACCATTAGATCGACAGTGTGCTGCCTTTTTGCCTTCTCCAGCTGAGACACTGGGATGCCTGACAAGCCCTCCAGGAGCCCATCCTGCTCCAAGAACCACTTGAAATTCTCAAACTCTTCTTCTTTCAGGTCCTGCAGAGTTTTCCAGAGCTCCTCTTTAAGTTTCGCCATTATGGCTCCCTGCTGGAAATAAGGGACATTTTCAACTGAGGGAATGATAGACTAATCTCATTCCACTACACCAGTACAACTGTTGTAAATGTGCATCTTATATTCAAATCATCTGCGACTTGACAAATGGATCACACACATTTGAATACTTCAAAGTTCAAGTTTTTTTTCTGACCCTTTGAACTGTTGTGAATCTTGTGATAATCCACACAAGAATTCAAGCTTAATATATGATGATATTAAATTCATTTGACCGACACTTAAGTCCAAAGTGACTGACTGTTACAGTTACAGTTAGTGGATTTTAAACCAACGAACAAGAAATAGATGTTATCAAAAAATGGAAGTGTAACTTCCAAATAAATAGCCATTAACAGATATCAGATATTCAGAATAGAGGCTTTAGTAGCATGTTTCACATTTCCAATGCTGATCCAGGTTTTTATGACTGTCAGGCTGTAGGTGAGCGTCTGTCACCCTAGGTTTTGCAGAGTGTTCCGCACTCGTCGGTCCTTGTTGGGGGCTTTTCAGCTGATTTAGCATGTTTAATCAGCAGCGGAGACCATCGGTGAGGAAAAAAACATTCTTATTTAGCGCTCTGCACGAGTTAAGAAACAAAAGTGAGGTAAGCAAACAAATGACTGAAGTCAAAAGGGAGTGAGATCGAAACCTGCCTACTGGTCTGAAGAGTTTTTTCTTTTCACTCAGACGCAGACTGTACGTGTTAATCGGCCACTGGTTGTAGTCTTTAGCGTTTGTTCAAGTGCAACTTTTTGGCAGAGGGGATGTGAGGCAACACAACAGTCCGCCACTATTATTTGATGTCGGCTTGATTTGTCTGGGCTCTTTCAGCACAGTTTACAGCAGTGGTGCCTGGCTGGTCCAGGTCATTAGTTTGAGGTCCCACAATTTAATACATTCAGCATCATACTTGCATTAGGCCATGTCGTTGAGCTAGTTTGCTGACTCTGTCAAGTAGCTGTCGGTTAGTCACACACTCTACAGCCAGAAATTTACTGTACTTAAAGTGTGGGTTTTTTTTCACAAACTTTATATGTTTGACAGAATGACCCCACAACCCACTTTTAGACCGCAACCCACCAGTTGGGAACCACTGCTTTACAGTGAACAATAAACTATTAAAAACATTTGGATTTTTTTCCCTACATACCTCTGCAGGAGTTCATGGCAAGTCTGTCGATACCGCTGGATGCTGAAGGGAGCGGAGCAGTTCCCAGTGAAAACCTGGGATGAAAGTAATAAAGATTAGATACTGCACTTCACCATGGTCAGCTGCTGGTCAGGAGCCGACAGCTAAGTTCCGCAGGGAAGATGCTTGTCAACATTAGGATCAAAAGAATGGCCTCCTGTATCACCTATCTGCTGCTACAGTTGTTGATGATGAGCACTCGCCCTGTTTCCTCTGGTTGAGCTAAAAGCCAGGCAAGTTTATTTATGTTGCACATTCATACACAAGTGCTTTAGGTAATGTAAAGTTAAACTGGAAATACAGCACAATAGCTGCTTCCTGTTTCCACACTTCCTGGAGTTTGCTTGGCCTCTTCCTGTAGGCTGAACATTCCTGAAGAGAATCAACTGTGGTTCTATTTTGTATTTTGGCACTACAAGTGACATATCTCTGAACTGTTTTAAGGCATTCCCTTCTTACTGTTTTCTTGTTCTGATCCTCCACAATACATTTTCTTGTCAAAAACACAAACAACATAAAAACTTCACACGCACATTATATAATATAAATAAAACGACGCACATTTAATGGGACTCTGAAACCCTGTTTCAAAGCTTCTGCTATCTAACAGCTGTCCGCCAAAAACACACTCTGGCAGCTCCACATGGTTTCATGCTCTTTTATGAAGTGCTCTGACAAACCTACTGGAAAACTACTCGTCTTCATTTCTTGACATGGCTTTTGTTTGGCTCAGAGAAAGCCCTTGGGTGTGTAGGGCCACCAGCGCTGCTCATTTTGTGGCCAAGTTGTGGCTCATGAGGAAAGCTAAATCCATCATGAAGGAGACTGACAGACGTGTAATGTTCACAGAGGGCAGAGTGAGTTGTTCCAGCAAACAACCAGTGTTTCTCGTTTCCTACAGTTTTCTTTTAGCCACGGCCACTATCTTCCCTTGACCGTTGACCCCACCCCTGGTGGTTATTCTGTGTGGTTTATCTTTTCTACCCTGGAAACAGGAAGTGCTTCACTTCCTTTGCAGATGTTGCTTGAGGCAGCCACATGTTACTGCTGGCTTCAATCTAATGTCACCCGCTCCTTTACAGTTTATACAAGGCATCGTCTGTAAGTTTGGTTATTTGTCAAACCGTTTCAAACTTGACAATAGGAACAATCTGAATGGGTCCCTTTTTATTTCCTTTTATTTTCTTAATGCAGTCACTGACAGGAAGTAAACAGTGACCAAAGCTGTTGCCCTGGCAACAGAGTAGCAATGAAACTGTCTGTAGGAATAAAAGTGACCTGGGTGCATAATCATTTATTTGATTACGTGTTTTGTTCGTCTTGTGTAAAGTAGCAATGGTTGGCTGAAGTTTTTGATATTTAGTGTTATTTAGTTGAAAGAGGACACTTAGCTCAACGGATGTTTGTGTGTAATATGTTAAGATTTTCCTAGTGACCCCTGATTGGTTGACACTGCACACTGACAGTAGCTAGGTCTGCACTCAAAATATGTTGCATCAGTGTGGAACGAGGACAGTAACAGGCTATCAAAACGCGACCGCGCTTTTTCCATCAGGGCCCCTCGACTTTGGAACGACCTGCCTGAAGAGATGAGGCTTGCAACATCAGTAACATCTTTTAAATCTCTTCTTAAAACCCATTTTTATAGACTTGCCTTTATGTGATGTCATCTTTTTATTTATTCTTTGTTTCTTTTCATTTATTTATTCTATTCCTTTTAATTGTTTATTCTTTGTTATTGTCATTATGCAATGTTGTCTTTTTATCCTTCTATTTGTTTGTTTCTAGTATTTAGAAATAATAGTTTTATTGCCTTTATTGTTATCTCTTTTAACATTCTGTCTTCGTCATTCTGTCTGTTTTGCTTAACTTCACCTCAATTTTAGCTTAATTTTGTCCTGCTTTTGTTTGCCCTCACTGTTTTGACTCTGTTGTTATAGATACCCTGCATTTGCTTTGTTTGTCAAAGCACTTTGTAAACTTTTGTTTTTAAAGGTGCTATATAAGTAAAGTTATTATTATTATTATTATTATTATTATTTATTATTATTATTATTATTATTATTATTACATATAAACAACAGCAGTCTGGTAGTTTAATCCGTTTTCTTGCTTGTGCATGCCTGTTAAAGTAAACAGGAAATATAAAACAGCAGAATAACAATAGTAGTATTACTAACCGAGAGATGTTCCACGTGTTGATAGTCCTGATATGTCATACCTGGGTGGGAACAAAAAGCAAACAGGATGGGATTGTCTTGCTGCCGTGTTAACAAACAGCTCTGGGATGCTTTCACTCCGAGTGCTGCGGTTACACTCCTGTCAGAAGTCATTTTTACTTTGTAGGCGAGGTTTTCAGGCACAGCTTGTTAGCTGAATGAATCTATGCTTTGACTGGGCGCAGTCTACTTTATTCCAACATGCCAAGGCACGTTTTGTAAATCAATGTATTTCCGTAAAGAGTGACATCAATTACGTTGATGAATCACCCAGCCCCTATTTAGAGGGCTTGTTGGGACACATAGACAAAATTGAAAGAGAATGCCACCATGCCTCCATGGTGAATGAAGAGTCCAAAAAGGGGAACATTGTTTATGAATTCAAATACGCGAGGACTGCGTTTAACGTTTACAAACAGCCTGTTAGAGGTGACCCGGGTATGTCCAGCTAGTAGGAGGTCCCGGGATGGACCCAGAACATATCTCATCTGGCCTGGGAACGCCTTAGGATCCTCCAGGAGGAGCCGTTGCTGGAGAGGGGGATGGATGCAAGTTTTCAAGCTCTCACGAAACTCATGCAGTATAATCCAAGTCTCATTTATCCAGTCGAATGCTCAGTGCATCCCAAACAGATGCATTTTTGCTAAAACAACACTTCCATTTAAGAGTAGTGCGTCCTTAATGTGCCTGAGCATGCGCATGCTAGGGCTGTACATTTTATCGAATATTAATCATGATCAAGATTTTGGCTTCCCACAATTAAATGACCGCAGTATCGAAGTTTAAAATGCTGCTTCACTCACAGGAAACTCCTCTGCATGTTAAAAACAAGCACTTCATTAAAGGCAAGCCTCCATGTTTGAAGAGCTGTCACGGCGCTATGAGTGTACTCTACAGCAGCAGCCTCTGACAAATGTTCCTAAATGTTGCCACCACAGACGGGCAACGCAAATTCTTTGAAGTTTTGGATTTAGGAGAACACAAATAACATGCAGAGAGTGCATGACACTTGTTATACCACCTGAAAATAACCCACAATCTGCAGCACAATGAATGCATGAAGGCTGAGACGAATAATGTCTTAATAATGTCTGTCCTTGTCCAGCATCAAATCAGACATCCATGACAGCAACGCCACAATACATCATGGTACTGTGACTGCTGTTAAAAAATAAAACAAACAAAAAAACAGCAGTAGGTGTATCCATAGATCCATAGGAGATGCAGTGAATTCAGATGAGCAGGACTCTTATTTTGAAGTCTTAGTTGATGTGAAATTTAGAACATTAGCCGGAATGTAGCGCAACATGAAAGTGGAAGCAGTGCTGTGTTTATTTAAGTGTGAAAGTGCAATAAAAAAAGAATGTACACATTGAGAAATTCATATACAAATGATGATTTTGCGGTTTAAGTATTTAAGAGGAAGAGAGAAAGGAAGGGAGGCATACAAGAGGAAGTTTTCTTGGTTGTGATTAGAGTTCGTTTTTCAGTTATCTTTTTTTAGGGCCACAGTATTCACATAACATTGCCGCACAAGCCAGTTGGACCAACCACTGTCGTTTAACTTAAACAGACACAGTGAAGATATGTGACCGGGTCAAGTTGCCGAGTATCTGCGCTTTGCTTATGTGGGAGTTTTAAAGGCATCAGGAAGGTATGTCAGGTCAGAGCTGGAGAGGGATCAGGAGATTTATGATGGCACAGCCTGATACAGTGCAGGTCCTAATGACAGGCCGAGACATTATTTACCACGAAAAGTATTTTATTTTTTTTACACTTTCATGTATGTTGAAAAGTAAAAGTAACCCACTGTAACCACACCCTGCTCTTATCTACACAAAACCAGCAGCTGCTGTGTACACGCTTTAACATGTCATGCAGAATCTTTCTCTGCTTCAACCTGAAGTCTGTTGCTGTGGCACAGCTTCTGTTGAGAACCGTTAAAACCTCACATGGTAGTATATCATTAACCAGTTTTCCAGGCTGGGGTGAGAAGGTGGTCTGCAGGACCCCACACAGACCGCCATTTCCCCGAAATACAAAGTAGACGACAGAAACAATGATGAGGTAAACCCCTTAAAAACCCACCAGAAACTAGACATCTAATATCCATTCCAAAAATGTGCCACAGAGAAAACAGTTGTTAGAAACTCACCCAGCCAAATTCAGCACAGAATTTCTTCAGATTTAGAAAGATGATCAACACATGTAAATTATTCTTTATCAGTCTTGGGGATTCATGCGAAAATGACCTCATAAGGCTATGAGCTTCAGCCAATGGTTACCGTCCTGGTCTTGGCTCTCTCCGCTCAACTTCTTGTTTAGCAGAGTGAGTGAGTGAGTCTCCACCCAGTATTTTTAACTCAGTATATTTAAAGTGGCAGTTCGGTCTGTATATCTGACCCAGCCTTGCAAACTGTTGGTGAGCTGGTTTGTGTACATCATGTACATGACATTGCACAGAGCTGATTGAAAACAGACAAGAGACCCTGCGTCACAAACTACTTTAAAAACTCTAATTTAGGTAAATATTCCAATTGTGCTTTATACATGTTTGACAGAATGCTATCGGCCTATTCCACCTGCACTAATCAGAAAATGCAAAATTGTGATTACAACAGAAATGAACAGGTATAAAGTTTGGCTGTTTCCACCTCTTGACGTATATTACTCTTAAACTTGCTCAACAAGTGTGACCAAAAGTACTCACCTGTGTATGCTGAGGTTATTTAGAGAGATCAGAGAAGTTTCAATTGGATCCACATTAGTGACATGTTGGAGTTGCAAAAATGAATTCTTTTGTTTTTCCACACAACTTAAATCAAAAGCCTGTCTTCCTGCTGCGTACATTTATTACCGAACAAACATCACCATCAACCCCTGTATCAGTCAATCAATTAATCAATCCATCCATCAATCAGCCTAATTTTATTTAATACACGTTTACATCCATGTACAAGTCTGATAACTAAAATAAAGACGACATTTCTTAATCAGTTTTCGGTGTTTCCACTGTTCAACTTTATATTTCAATTTACTGGTAGGTAGGGGAACAGTGGTTTACATTTAGAGCACATACTGGTCGTGTAGACAGGTCAAATTTGTGCTCCAGTAGCAAAAGTAGTAAATGAATACAGAGCAAAGAAAGTGAAGCAATAAAGAAATTAACCAGAATTTGTGATAAAATATATACTTAAGTCATCAGCATCAGGATTGTGTTTATTCACTTTGGTGTTTGCTACACAACAATAAACATAGTAAGAGAAAATAAAAGATAATATCAAACATTGCAGCAGTCTGAAGCATGAAAAAATAACAATACAGTTTGCAAAAATATAAAAAAAAAAACCAATAATTTTTCAAAAAATACCCAAAATATGGACAATGTATCTGTTTTTAAAAAATTAAGAGCTGTACAGTTTTTCCCACAGATTAAATTTATAAGGCCCCTCTCAGCCATGGTACATCCCAAGAAGTGTTTTCATTTGAACTTTTGCCATATGAGACTTCGTCTTAGGTCTGTGTTATTTAATTAACATCTTTCTTACTGTTGTGTTGCACCTATTGAAGTAGAAGAAAAACTGTTTTTCTTGAAGCATTGCTTCGTTACTGTACATGACTACCACCAACTGTGGATATGGGAAATCATCAGAAATCCAAGGATGTCATACTGTATAGCCCCTTTTTGCATTTGATAGGCATGGCAAGCAGACTCAACTTTGGATACCCACACCTGAGGGGATCCGACAGGACCCGACGGGACCCAAGGGGTTCCAATGGGACCCAACGGGACAGCTGGACTGGATTTGGAAGTCCTCACTATGTTGTCTTTCAGTTTGTTTTAAAAGAGACACAAGAAAATGGACACAGCGCTGAAAGGGGAGCTGGCTGTGTGTTTCAGCAGCAGCACCAGAGTGGAGCCTTTCCCTTACAGTAACTGTGTGGGGCTCGAGTGAGGTTTGGACATAGAAAACAGAACGCTTGTCGGGTTCAGTTCAGGCTCGGTTACTGCTCTCTCTGACTCGGGTCCAGTTGGGGTTGCAGCCTGAGCTGCAGTCTAGTCGTCCATCTGTGCCTTTGTACTAATGGAGTACAAGATACTCCAAAGTCAGTCCTTCTCTTCAAAATGTAGTATCAAAACAATTTAAAACCTTTACAATGTGCTTCAAGATGAGACAATATATACATTTATTATTCTTATATCTGCTGTATGTTCAGCTCATTGACTTGCTGTGATTTTCAGCTTAACTCTGGCCAAACTGAGCAGAACTAGAATAACTGAAACACCTGCAAGTGTGATTAATCACTGTGACTAACAGGACAAATGATCAGAGGGGCAGAGTTTGTACCATTGTCATTAGTACAGGGACTGAAGTATGGAAGGAGTTTCTCAGTGAAGGAGCAGCTTGTAAAGGAGTAAAGAAGATCTGCGGCGTCTACATCATAGAAGGAGACCAGACCTTCGTCATAGTCCACAAACACTCCCACCTTTTGAGGATTAGAGTTCAGAGAGAGACGCACTGACGGGTTATCATTGGCTTCATACCTGTTGCCATCCCTCAACCACATGGTCCAGAAACCGCCTTCAGGACTCACTGTAATACTTTCTTTCCTTTCCATGGACTCCTTGGCAACTCCCACAGTCCAGGCAGTCTTCCCTTTAACCTGAACCTCGTAGTAAAATCTTCCTGAGGAGAAACTCTGCTTTCCTAAGACGTTCACACGCTTGTCAAATCTGTTAGGGTTGTCCGGTAGTTTCTTCCTCACATCACCATGATGTACTTGTTTCCCATCATCGGACAGGATGAGATTAGGATGGGCTGTATCAGGATCCAGAGTCACATCCACTGCAAACTGTTGGATGCTCATCAGCTCAGCCTTCTTTCTTTCATGTTCTTCCTGATCACTGAAGTCATTGACAGGACAAATGATCAAGGGGGCAGAATTTGTACCGCCATCCTCAGTACAGGGACTGAAGAATGGGTAGAGTTTCTCAGTGAAGGAGCAGGCGGTAAAACAGTAGAGAAGATCTGCAGAATCTACATCATAAAAACAGACCAGACCCTCATCATAATTCACAAACACTCCCACCTTCTGAGGAGGATGATTCAGAGAGAGGAAAACAAGATCGTCATCAATTGCTCCGTAGTCATCTCCATCTCTCAACATTATAGTCCAGAAACCATTTTCTGGGCTTGTTGTGATGTGGGCTTTCCTCTCGATCGACTCTTTGGCCACTCCCAAATCCCAAGCAGTCTTCCCTTTAACCTGAACCTCAAAGTAAAATTTTCCTGAAGAGAAACCTTGCTTCCCTAAGATGTTAACACATTTCGTAAACCTTTTAGGGTTGTTTGGGAGTTTCTTAAATACATCACCACAGTTGACTTGCTTTCTATCATGACAGAGGATGAGAGCAGGATGTGCTGTATCAGGATCCAGAGTCACCTCCACTGCAAACTGTTGGAGGCTCTTCAGCTCAGCCGCTTTTCTTTCGTAGTCTACCTTCTGATCACTTAAGTCATGTGTCTTAAGGCTTGGTGGGTGATTGACAGGAGAGATGATCAAAGGGGCAGAGTTTACACCACCATCATTAGTACAGGGGCTGAAGAATGGGTAGAGTTTCTCAGTGAAGGAGCAGCCAGTAAAGGAGTAGAGAAGATCTGCAGCGTCTACATCATAAAAGCAGACCAGATCCTTGTCATAGTCCACAAACACTCCCACCTTCTGAGGATGGTGATTCAGAGGGAGATCAACTAAAGGGTCATCAATCGCCATGTAATCATCTTCATTCTCTAAATGAATAGTCCAGAAACCATATTTAGGATCCAGTGTGATACCTCTCTTCCTTTCGATCGACTCCTTGGCGACTCCTATAGTCCAGGCAGTCTTCCCTTTTACCTGAACCTCAAAGTAAAATTTTCCTGAAGAGAAACTCTGCTTTCCTAAGACGTTCACGCATCTGTGAAATCTCTCAGGGTTGTTTGGTAGTTTCTTCCTCATGTCACTGTGACGTACTTGTTTCCCATCAGCAGACAGGATGAGGTGAGGATGTGCTGTATCAGGATCCAGAGTCACATCCACTGCAAACCACTGCACCCACTGGAGCTTGGGCTTCTCTCCCTTATACTCTTCTTTCTTAGCAACATCTAAAACAAGACAGAGAGCAAACAGACACACAGACTTATTAATAAGATGTTAAATAAAGGTCTGACCTCAGACCTTATACTTGTGTCATGGTAAGCCACAACACTAAGCATATATTCTAGAGTTCAAAAAAGGAAGGGGGAGCTGAAGCAACTTCAGGAAAATGCGACCCTTGTGGTAAAGAAGCAAAACAGTCACCTCATGTCTTGGATCATTTTTTGTGAAACCAATTTACAGTTAATTCATGCATTATTGTGCAATTTTTGCCAACCCCAATTCTTTTTTTCAATTTTAACAGCGTTGATTTTGCTTAAAACTTTTAAAAAAAAAATGTTTAACATAACCATAAACTTTTTTTATTTACACAAATCCAAGGCCGTTAGTTAATATATATAATTTGTTTAAAGTAAAAAAAAAAAAAAAGTGGGGAACTTAAAAAGAAAGCTTTCGGCCTTAAATAGAAGAAATAAAGATGTTAAAATTCTCATTTTACAGCCCCCTTATCTTAAAGGCTTATCGATGCTTTAGGGTTTTTTCGTTATTAAAGGATAATTTAACACTAAATTATTTCAGTTTAAAAAATTTTTGGAAAAATGTTTGGAGAATTTTAAATTTGTCAGGGGAATAATATATAAAATGAAAACCTTGTTTTTTTTTTTTTTTTTTTTTTTTATTATTTTAAAAAAAAAATTTTTTTTAGAATAAGTTTCTTTTTTGAGCAAATTTTTAATCTAAAAATTAAAATAATTGAGGTTAACCGGGCAAACAATTGAATCCTATTTAACAACTTGTAAGGGTGTAACCGGCTTTTAACCTTTGGTTAACGCGACTTAAGGCGTAAGCTGTCTTCCTTGTATAATAATTTTTTTTTTTTTCCATTTTGAGTCGGAGATTAGGTCAATTTTTTATTAAAAAACAACAATGAAAAATTATCCCTTACAAAATATTTTTGGGTTTTGGAAAACATTCAAAAACAAAAAAAACAAATTTAAAAAAAAGAAGTAAAACCAATACTTGTTAAAAATTTAATTAAACTAGTACTTTTGGGGTCGGGACTTTCCCCCCCCCAAAACTTTTTTTTTTTTTTTTTTCCCCAAAAGCAAAAACATAAAATCAAAACAATTCAAAGGCGGAATTTAGTTTTATTTTTGAATAATAATGTCGGAAAGGAATAATAACGGCCAAAAATTTTATTAAGTGCCTAATGGTTTTAAAACCAATTAAAAATTGAATCATTTTTAGCTCCAAAAAAATTAAAAGAATTTAATGATTTTTTTTTTTAGTATTTTATTTTTCCGTTACCAAATTTTTTTTTTAAAAAAAATATTATTTTACTAGGATAATTTGCGAACATTTTTTTAAAATTTTTTATTAAAAAAGCAAATTTAAAATTATTAAACTTTTCTTCAAAACCCTACATTACCTTACGCTTTTTGGTTTTTAACTTAATGTTTAAAAAAAAAAATAAAAATAAAGAAAATCAAATAAAAGGATAAATAAAAAATGGGAAACCAAATTTAAATATTTTTTTTTTTTCTTTTGATTTTTTTTTTTTTTTTATTTTTTGCTTTTAATATTGGTTTTTCTCTTTAATACATTGTTAATAATAAACAATAAATTTTTTATTCTAGGTTTTGGAAATAAAAAAAAAAATCTAATAAAATAATTTTTTCATTTTGAATTTGTTGAAAAATAAAAAAAAAGAAAAAAAATAAAAAAAGAGTTTTTTTTCCCTATTAAGCCTCCAACGTTTCTATTCTTCTTATTCAATTTTTCTCTTCCGCGGGTTCCTTTTAAGAACTCTAAATTCATTTGGTGGTGTATTCCACTCCCTTTTGTTTAAAGAAGCTTTGGTCCAACTAATTTAAAAAATTTCGCGAATTTAAATTGATTTAAAAACCAAATAAATTTAAAATTTCAATCAATTTATAATTTACGCAAAACTTTAAAATAAACAATAATCGTTGTTTCCAAAAGGCTTTTCCTGAAATAAAAACCGGAAACTAAAATTTTAATTAAATTAATTCAATTTATTCTCTTTTTTTTTTCGTTCCCCGCTTGAATGGGAAGGAAGAAAGGGTGGCTGGGTCCCTTAGACAACTTAAAAAAATTAAACTTATTAATTTTTTGTTTTTATAGCAAAAAAACATAAGAAGGGTTCTTGGAGAGTTAGTAAGAAAGAGCCTCAACCCTTTGTTGGTTGTCTCCCACGCAACCTGATTTTCTTCGCTGACCCGTCCTTACAGGTAGAGTTTCTCAGTGAAGGAGCAGGCGGTAAAACAGTAGAGAAGATCTGCAGAATCTACATCATAAAAACAGACCAGACCCTCATCATAATTCACAAACACTCCCACCTTCTGAGGAGGATGATTCAGAGAGAGGAAAACAAGATCGTCATCAATTGCTCCGTAGTCATCTCCATCTCTCAACATTATAGTCCAGAAACCATTTTCTGGGCTTGTTGTGATGTGGGCTTTCCTCTCGATCGACTCTTTGGCCACTCCCAAATCCCAAGCAGTCTTCCCTTTAACCTGAACCTCAAAGTAAAATTTTCCTGAAGAGAAACCTTGCTTCCCTAAGATGTTAACACATTTCGTAAACCTTTTAGGGTTGTTTGGGAGTTTCTTAAATACATCACCACAGTTGACTTGCTTTCTATCATGACAGAGGATGAGAGCAGGATGTGCTGTATCAGGATCCAGAGTCACCTCCACTGCAAACTGTTGGAGGCTCTTCAGCTCAGCCGCTTTTCTTTCGTAGTCTACCTTCTGATCACTTAAGTCATGTGTCTTAAGGCTTGGTGGGTGATTGACAGGAGAGATGATCAAAGGGGCAGAGTTTACACCACCATCATTAGTACAGGGGCTGAAGAATGGGTAGAGTTTCTCAGTGAAGGAGCAGCCAGTAAAGGAGTAGAGAAGATCTGCAGCGTCTACATCATAAAAGCAGACCAGATCCTTGTCATAGTCCACAAACACTCCCACCTTCTGAGGATGGTGATTCAGAGGGAGATCAACTAAAGGGTCATCAATCGCCATGTAATCATCTTCATTCTCTAAATGAATAGTCCAGAAACCATATTTAGGATCCAGTGTGATACCTCTCTTCCTTTCGATCGACTCCTTGGCGACTCCTATAGTCCAGGCAGTCTTCCCTTTTACCTGAACCTCAAAGTAAAATTTTCCTGAAGAGAAACTCTGCTTTCCTAAGACGTTCACGCATCTGTGAAATCTCTCAGGGTTGTTTGGTAGTTTCTTCCTCATGTCACTGTGACGTACTTGTTTCCCATCAGCAGACAGGATGAGGTGAGGATGTGCTGTATCAGGATCCAGAGTCACATCCACTGCAAACCACTGCACCCACTGGAGCTTGGGCTTCTCTCCCTTATACTCTTCTTTCTTAGCAACATCTAAAACAAGACAGAGAGCAAACAGACACACAGACTTATTAATAAGATGTTAAATAAAGGTCTGACCTCAGACCTTATACTTGTGTCATGGTAAGCCACAACACTAAGCATATATTCTAGAGTTCAAAAAAGGAAGGGGGAGCTGAAGCAACTTCAGGAAAATGCGACCCTTGTGGTAAAGAAGCAAAACAGTCACCTCATGTCTTGGATCATTTTTTGTGAAACCAATTTACAGTTAATTCACACCAAAATGCAACAGCTGGGGAATTTGGATGCTTGGTCTGCAACAGTGTTTGAGTGGGTGGAACATATCAGGTGGCGTCCACATGAATGCCAGAACCAAAGGTTTCCCAGCAGAACATTGTATTGGAACAAAATAATTAGGTTATTAAGTTATTAAGTTATTCACTTCCTCTGTCAGTGGTTTTGAAGGGATAGTGCACCCAAAAATGAAAATTCAGCCATTACCTACTCACTCATATGCCGACGGAGGCCCTGGTGAAGTTTTAGAGTCCTCACATCCCTTGCGGAGATCGGCGGGGGGAGCGCCAGCACACCTAATGGCTGACGGCACCCCAGACTAACTTCCAAGAACATGAAATTGAATCCACAAAGTATCTCCATACTGCTCATCCATAGTGATCCAAGTGTGCTGAAGCCGCGACATAAAAAGTTTTTTCAAAAAACGTCATATGAACTCTGTTTTTAGCCTCACTGTAGCCTGTAGCTCTGACTGCTTCTCTGTGCTCCGCGCTCACGTGTGTGCGCCTGCGCGAGACCAGTGAAAGCATGAGCTTTGCTCACCTGTGTTTACATCACATGACATACGCACCACACGGGGAGACAACGGTAACCACAGTAGCTAAAAGATCATTTGCACTAAGGTCTTTTTTGCAAAGGACAGCCCAATATGTCTAAAGACTTTGAAATTGACGAGTATACGGACGGAACTCAGGCTACTGGACGAAGCAGTCGCTGCAGGTCATGAGCCTAACCCTCAGCCAGCCGCAGAATACCGGAGTCCAGCACTGGAAACCTGGTGGTGTCGTTGTTTCGAATGCAAAGCAATGCCAGCAGATGAGGAAAGTCTTTGCTGCTCAGACTGGGAATTGGCGATGCTTGCACTTGAGATCTGGACATCAGTACCGACGAGACTGCTGCTCTTCAGAGATCACCGATCACCCTGAGCGCGCACATGTCAATGTGGAGCACAGAGAGGCAGTCAGAGCTACAGGCTACAGTGAGGCTAAAAACAGAGTTCACATGACGTTTTCCAAACAACGTTTTATGTTGCGGCTGCAGCACACTTGGATCACTACAGATGAGCAGTATGGAGATACTTTGTGGATTCAGTTTTGTGTTCTTGGATGTTAGTCTGGGGTGCCGTCTGCCATTAGGTGTGCTGGCCGCTGCCCCCGCCGATCTCCGCAAGGGATGTGAGGACTCTAAAACTTCACCAGGGCCTCCATCGGCATATGGGTGAGTAGATAATGGCTGAATTTTCATTTTTGGGTGCACTATCCCTTTAAGGATGTGGCTGATCGGCGTTTGTTGAACACACGGATGAAGAGAGGAGCAGAGTTGTCAGAATGATCACCATCTCGTGTTACCTATGGTCACGACCATATGGTGGCGTACCATAATAAATGATAACTTAATCTTTACATTTTTTGTTAATATATTTCTTCTGACAGAATGTTCACAACTCATGCAGTAATTTATAAGATGAATGTGACACTTCTGCGTATCAGAACCCCAACTTACATTTTGGTCCTAAGCGGAGGTTTTGAAGGCGCTGCACCAGATCATTCCTGTGGATGTTTCCTAAAATCTTCAAGGTTACCTTCAGAGCTCCAGAACCTGGATATTTCTGTACCATTAGATCCACCGTGTCCTGCCTTTTTGCCTTCTCCAGCTGAGCCACTGGGATGCCTGACAAGCCCTCCAAGATTCCATCATCCTTCAGAAACCACTTGAAATTCTCAAACTCCTCTTCTTTCAGGTCCCGCAGGGTATTCCAGAGCTCTTCTTTCAGTTTTGCCATTATGGCTTCCTCTTTAAATAAAACAGAAAAATTATATCAGAGAGTATGCACTATTTTTTATAGAATTATTTATTTATTCCATCCATTCAGTCTTTTTTTAACTTGTGACAATCCACACATTCAAGTTAAATACATTAAATTTGATCAGCAGACACTTTTGTCCAAAGCAACTTACAGTTCATGGGCTCAAAGGAACCGGAGCCAGATGTCATCAAAAATGGAATTTATGAATAGTCAGTCTATAACGTTGGATACTGTGATGAGCAGTTAACCCTGTGAAAACATGAAAGTTATAATGATTAGAGATGCTGCACACTACCATCTTCATTTCTGGGCCCAGTTGTTCAAAAAATTTTAACTGGATCGTTCTGATCCAGATCTGGAAATCCCATGTTTTGCTGTCCAGGATTAGATGATCCATCTTACTTATGTGCCAGTTTTTCAAAGCAACATTGGACTGGATCACCCTGATCCAGATACAAACTTTTAAAGATTACCAAAATCCAGTTAACCAGTACTCTAAATGGGACTACACATCACTGTGTAGGCAGTCTGCCAACTAACACAATGCAATTATCACTTATTGCCACTGGTACCGCCAAAGAGAAGGTAACAGATCTTTGAGATTATATGTTTAAATGATTTTATTTTATTTTGATGGTTATTTGGTTATTTTATGGGGCCAACATCCTTTTTTCCTAATTAACAGTAGTAGTAATAGGCAGCCTAATGTCTACTTTGTCTACTTTATCAAAGAAACTGTTCAACAAATGAAGTGTAAAATATAAATAAATGTATATGTATTTGACCAATTTAAAAAGTTTATTACTTTTTGTCCCTGAAATCCAGCCTAAATCCAGCTATCTGCTGGGATCAGGATAATCCTGATTTTTTTTGGGGGGGGGGGGGGGGGATCAAAGGTATCCCAATCCCACACAAAGTTTTGAAGAATACATACCAAATGTTTAATTCAGATCAAATCTATGGTCCCGTTTATACGACAACGATTTCAGCCCAAAGTGGTGAACTTAAGTTGCGTTTTGGCTGATTGTTCACATGGCGGTGGCATTTTGGGTGCCTGAAAACGCAAATGTTTTGAGAATGCATTCCAGAGTGCAATTTTTGGAAACAGCACCATTTCCGTTGTCATGTAAACTCACAATATGCAGTTCCTCTGAAAACGGAGACTTGTCACACACGCTCATCACGATTTCAGTCACGAGGCATGCGTGGGGGAGTCGATTGTAACAACAACAATGGCGGACTCCCAAGCTCTGATTGTGCTGCTCACCTTGTTGAATTTATCAACACTTCTCCTGCAAAGTGTAGATTTACTGTAGCAACTGGGGATGCACCGAATATTCAATAACCGAATATATTTGGCCAAATATTGCAAAAAAAAAAACACACATTCGGTATTCGGTGGAATAAGTTAAAAGCAAGGCCGAATAATAGCGGCGTGTTTTGATAACGCAATCAGCGTGCCGTGACCGGCGGAGTAAAATGCCACCAGTGTGGCAATCCGTCCGTCACCACACTCGCATTTGCGACTAAAAATAGTTTTGAGCGAGCAAAATAGGCTTAAATCATTCAGCACGCTGTGCGAACAGCCTACAGATTTCAACCACCAGCAGAAACAAAAGGTGAATCCCATCGGTTGTGGGTTGAACGGGGGTCACAGACACAGACAGTAATGCATTCCTGTCAAATACGGCGGCCATCGGCTTACCGGCGACAGAAGTTGGCTCCAATGGTATCCTCTTCTTGGCGTTATTTTATTTTGATCCCACCTATGTTAATCACTTATTGATGCTGTTTATGAAGTATGAGTAAGCCAATAAGTAATTTATTCCATTGAAATATCAGTGATGTATTATAGAAAAGTGATTTATCTTTTTATGAATGACAAAAGGCATCTGCCTCATTTTCGCTGTGGTATCGTGATACTACTCAGAACCATGATATTTTCATTGGTGTCGTACAGTGGGTCCCAATTTTGGTACATGACAACACTAATCTGGAGGGGGTTCATCTGCAAAAACTAATGGAAAAACTAAACAACGATATTCGGTATTCGGCCAAGCGTTTAATATTATTCGGCTTCGGCCACAAATTTTCATTTCGGTGCATCCCTAGTAACAACTCCACCTCGTCGTCCATCCAAACATTAGTGCAGTTGCCATTTTGTTTGTTTATACATCACCACTCTGCAGAACGACGAAGCGCATGTGTTGTTTCATTACAAAGTCACATCGCCAACTACTGGCCTGGCATGTATACTGCAGTGTTGTTGGTAATTTTTGTGGATCCGTGTGCACAGCGATTGTTATCAAAATGTCGTCTGAACGCAGACCTTTTTTAAAAACAAAAATGAGAAACGATTAGGGTTTTCGTGTAAACATGTCCTACGACTGAATTAAATGATCTCCTCCAACTTCAAAATCCTTTTTCACTTTTGATCAATCGATTCTCGAGATTTGAACCAATCCGATAACTGAAATCAGATCAGATTACCTCCGAACAACTGGGCCCTGGATATTTAACTGAGAGGTTAGTGTTGTGAAACTTGTGATAATCTACACGTTCAAGTTAAGTACATTAAATTCATTTGGCAGACATTTTGTCTAAAGCAGTGTACAATGAGTGGATTCAAACTCTAAAGAAACGAGCTACATATCATCAAAAATAAAACTCATGAATGATCAGTCGATAACGGCAGACGTTGAGGGGAGCAGGTAAACCTTTGAAAAGCAGAAATGAGGTAATAATGATAAGGCACTGCACACCACTATTTTCACTCCTGGGCCCAGTATTTCAAAACTTGTAATCTGGATCAGAATAATCTGGATAATGAAATGCTTCACAAAAGGAACAGTTGGTAGCACAGCTTTCACATCAAAATGTAAGTTTACCGTTACCTAATGTGTAGCATTTTTAAGACCATACGAAGGCCACCCACCATCTCATGTGAGCCAGCTATTTGAATTGTCACCTATTTAAAATGTGGGCGTACCGATTTCTAATTGAGCCGAGGTCATGCTAACAGTAGCTATTGCGGCTCCATTGACTTGCATGTTAAGTAGCTAGCAGGCTAGCGAGGTAGCTGGCTTTGTTGATGTATTTTGCACTCCATGGTTTAATTTAAAAGGGAATTAATCTGAAGTATGTCATACATTATCTCTTTAAACACCAACCTGTTCAAAATTTAACGTTATGTTATTGCCAACACAGCGGACTGTTTTAAAAAATTTTTTTTACATGTGTGCAGAGTGGACTGTATAGGAAAAATACACAGTACTAGTATGAATTATCAGAGGATTGAGTTTGGGTATGCTACAGTAATGCTGGCAATATAATTTTCTGTACTTAAACAATGTTTGTGACTATTGTGGATTCCTGACAGAATGGAGACAGAGGGCGGTGAGACTAATTAAATTGATAAGCTGATACTGCTTCAGCAGAGAGAGACAGAATTGAAGATAAAACTTCTGGAAAAGAAGCTCACCTCAGACCTGTGAGCAGTCTTTAGGTTCTGTGACTATATTTTGATTTACATTTTGTTTCTAATTGTTTTTTTTAATACTTTGTTTTAATAGCCATGTGCTTATTATGTCAATATCTGTGTTGTTTCTTGCACTCTGTGTAAAGAAAAGAATGTGCTATACAAATAAATTTGCTTTGCATTGCATTTAGTTACAATGTCAGGTGAAACTAGATGTTGAGAAATAGGTCTGTATTTGTTCCTTTTATTTACAGCAGTTTCAGGAAGTATGGCCAAACAATATTTTTCTATGCTTGAAATTCCTTACAACTAAAACACTAATTCAGATTAAGTGTAATGAAGAACTTGAGTAACAATATTTAGGAGAAGTGGAGCTGAGGCTTTGTCAAATCCACCTCTGAGGTGGGATCCAAATAATCCTGAAATTTGGTATCAAATTGATCCAGATGTCTGCCTTAACTTTTGAAATACCTAAATGCAGCCTTTATCTGGATTAAAGGGAGGATTGGATTATCAGAACTGAATCCTGATCCTCAGGATCAGGATCCTTTTGATCTGTGTTGAAATACCCAGTTTTCAGATCAGATCGGGATTTAATCTAATCCGGCCAGGATAATCCTATCAGATCACTTTGAAATACTGGGCCGTGGATATTAAACTGGCCGTCAGAGAGCACATTCGGTATTCACCGTTTCCCTCAGAGACAGTTTGGCACAGACGATGCTCTATTCAATTGAAAGCATTCACAAATCATTGCATTGTTTCCTTTTATGTTTTTTTACAGCGTCCCAACTTTTTGGAATCAGGCTTGTATGATGACACAGTCTGATACCTACTGCAGGGCAGAACAGTAGGTCAAGACTATATTTATCATGACAACTGGGCTTCCACTGACACTAACACAACTTTTGTCACATTTTAATGTGTGTTTAAAAGTGAAAGTAACCAACTACAACCACAACATGCTCTAACTTACTGGAAAGAAGCAGCTGATGTGTAAACGTTTCAACATGTTATAGCACCCCTGTTTGATGAGAACCATGAAGAACTAACACAATATTATAGAAGTTTTTTGGTCAGGGATGATTTTACACTGCTGATTGTAGGGCAGAAATAAACCAGAGAATGTCATCTTTCCAAAATATGACATAGACAGCAGTGACAATGAGTAAGTATACACCTAAAAAAAAACACCAGAAAGTAGACATCTAATATTTATTAAAAAAATGTAGCAAAGGAAAACAGGTTATCAAAAACTCACCCAACTGAATTCATCAGAATCCTTTGGCTTTAGAAAGATGAACAACACAGAGAATTTTCTAACAGTTTCAGTAAACCGTGACCTTATAAGGTTATAAGCCTCAGTTTATGGGAGGGCGTTACCATCTGGGCCTCGGCTCTCATAGCTCAACTTCCTGTTTATCGCTTAGCCGAGTAAGTGAGTCTCCACCTCCCCCCTTGAAGAACTCGCTCACATCAGCAACACATGACCTTTTTTTTTTTCCTCTTTTGACTGTACACATGAGGCCCAATGCTCACAGCGTCAGACCAGCTCCAAAAAGATACAGAGGCCAAACACACAGTGTAGAGAATACAGCAGGATTTCAAAATGACATTGACTTCTCCATCTGAACAAACACCACTGCTCAAAGGTTCTCCTGACACTAAAGATGAACTGGGTCCAGTCAGAGGAGGGAGAGGACGACTCTGTGTGTTTGAATGGTTTTTAATTCTTCTAGTTTGCGGAAAGTCGTCGTTACAAATAGATCTTCAAACTTCACAGCAGACACAGCAGGTTAGTCCAGGATGAGCACTGATGGAATATCAGCTGAACATAATGTGGGCTGACAAATCATAGTTCAAACATATTCAATCTAACCAGAGGGCCCAGTGAAAAATGCACTAAGTCAGTATTTTTAACTCAGTATATTTAAAGTGGCAGTTCGGTCTGTATATCTGACCCAGCCTTGCAAACTGTTGGTGAGCTGGTTTGTGTACATCATGTACATGACATTGCACAGAGCTGATTGAAAACAGACAAGAGACCCTGCGTCACAAACTACTTTAAAAACTCTAATTTAGGTAAATATTCCAATTGTGCTTTATACATGTTTGACAGAATGCTATCAGCCTATTCCACCTGCACTAATCAGAAAATGCAAAATTGTGATTACAACAGAAATGAACAGGTATAAAGTTAGCTCTCTGAGCTACTTTGTCTAAGAATTGTGGCGCTGAATGACTTTCTTGTCTTCATTTTCTCTGCAGCTTCTTTTCAATGGTTCGTCGTCTCTGTAATCTGCTTAGATTTGTTAATATTTTGCTGATGATGATTTCGCCCGCACAGACGGTTTATATCAATCCCATATCTAGCAATAAATTTTTTATGATTGTTTTTGTCAAGAAACTGAAAATGAAACTTGAATTGCTGTTAATATTTTATCTTCTAACTGATGC
This sequence comes from Cromileptes altivelis, assembly GCA_013133815.1. NCBI lineage: Eukaryota > Metazoa > Chordata > Actinopteri > Perciformes > Serranidae > Cromileptes > Cromileptes altivelis. The sequence continues at coordinate 34,670,561 of CM023152.1, read as the reverse complement.
CGTCGTTAACGGGTGCAACTTGTATAATAACTAGATTACTTTAGTGTCAGTGAGGATCACCAGGCATAATGTCATGTAAGTCCAACATTTCTTTCACTTATTATGCTCAGATGTTAACAAATAATTTACATTACGTTGATTTAATTAGACAGATTAGATCATAGTAGATAACAATGAAAAACTGGATCCACATAAGTGAAATGTTTCAGTTGCAAAATGTGAACACTCTTCTTAATACAGTTTAAATCAGAAGCCTGTTTTTCCTGCAGTTATTACCAAACAAACATCACCATCAGTCCCTGTATTCAGTCAACCTAGTCTAATTTAACCCTTTCAACCTGGAGCCACATCATTTTTCTTGTGCTTGCTTTCAGTATTTAAACCTTTGATACTGCAGCAAATTGGTTTACTTAGTGTAAATAAAAAAGACAATCAGCAAAATGTCTTGCAAACTGCAAGAAATTACTAAAAGGTGACAAGAAAATTACCTGAAAATTAGCTAACAGAGTGAGTAAGAAAGAGAGGGAGAGAATTAGAAAATTATAAACAAAAATATTAGGGGAAAATGCCCACAAAATTATATTTATAATGATACATATAATAATTATACATATAGAATTTATTTATTATTATTTTATTTTAGCTCCTTTTTCAGGTAATTTGCTGTTTGTTTTGTTTTACTTTTTTTGTGCTAATTATCACTTTTTTGGTACCTTTTTACAAATATCTTGCTAATATTTGGGTCATTTTCTCATTTGCTCACTGCCTTCTGTCCATGTTTTAGAAAGACATTAAGCCAATTTGCTCAGGTTTCAATAATTAAATACACAGTTACATGTACAATGTATGTACAAACCTGAGAGCTAAATTAAAGACAACATTTTACATTCAGTTTAAGTGTTTCCGCTGTTCAACAGTGGAGCAGTGGTTTATATTTGGAGCACATACTGGTCGCTAAATACATCAACATTAAGAATAAATGAATGAAGAAACAATGAAATTCACCAGACTTGAATAATTATGTAATGAAATACATAGAAGTCTTCAGAATCAGAATTTTGTTTATTGCCAAGTAGATTTTTACATGCAGGAAATTCACTTTGGTGTTTGGTACAAAACAATACACACAGTGAGAGAATATTAAAGATAAAATCAGCACAGCAAGAGTCAAAAGCATGGAAAAAAATGACAAATGTTAGAAAATATATAAAAATATGGATGATATATATAAGAGCTGTACAGGTTTTTTTTTTCCTCCCATAGATTCTAATTTAAAGGCCCTTCACACCCATGAAACACTCCGAGAGGTGTTTTCACCTTAACATTTGCCACATGAGACATCGTTTCCATGTTATTACGAACATCACACTTGTGTTGCACCTGTGTCTCTCAAACATAGACTGCATTTTTCATCGTGCATTGCCATGTTACCTTACACATTAGTGCCACCAGCTGTGGACCAGGGACGTCATACTGGATTTCCCTTTTCAGTTGACAGAAATGGCGTGCATACTAGAATGACGCGACAGAACCTGACAGTTGAGCCGAGTTCAAACAACTGTTTACCAATGATGTTTGAGTTGGGTTGGGCATGCTTGACATGGTGCTTAATGCTTCACTTCCCAGTGAATATCCGCTTCCTCCCTGTGTTGCTTTTGGTTTGTTAAAGTGACACGAGACAATGGACTCTGCAGTGTAAAGAGCAGCAGGACCAGAGTGATTTTCAGGGTTCCACCAGTCATGAAACCTCTGTTAAAGTTATGACATTTAAAAAAACAGTTTTCCAGGCCTGGAAATAGTTTTGAAAATACATTGTTATGGCAATTGTTTGAAGTAAAAATCCCAAAACGTCTTAACAATACACAACATCTGAGCATTACTAGTTTAAAATCAAGTGCTGTGTTTTGCGACCACTGAAACGTCACTAGTATCACTTGATACACACAGACCAAATCAGTATTGTGTCATCGCTGTATCTGATTTAATTAAACTTACACATCTTATTGAATCACCAGGTATCATGATCCAAACATGTATATAAATGTCCAGATCACGTCATTACTTCGTCATACTTATAAAAATTAAAATCCAAACACGTTAAATGACATTGACAGCTCCAGGATCTTTGGTTTTCTGTCTCCCAAAAAGGGACGTGTCCTTGACATTTTGTACCCTTATGCGTCTGGAATCAGAAAGAGATGACTGATTGCTCTGTGTGATCAAATGTAGATCAAAACCTGCCAGGTGCTCATAGAGAGCGGACATCAACAGCATACACAGAAAGATAGTCCAGACATATTAAAAAGCTTTTATTGTGCTGACTAAATCATTTAAAGAACTCTTTAAATGATTTAGCCACTATAATAATTTTAATATTTCCTTCCTTGTTTTCTATATTTTTTTGAGTACCTGGATTGACTTCCTGTGTACCCTGATGTGCCTGTCTGGCCTTTAGGCAATGCAACTAGTTGGCAGTGGGAATGTCTATCAAGTGGGTAAAGCTGGAAAAGGTCAGGCTCGGTTACTGCTCTCTCTGACTCGGGTCCAGTTGGGGTTGCAGCCTGAGCTGCAGTCTAGTCGTCCATCTGTGCCTTTGTACTAATGGAGTACAAGATACTCCAAAGTCAGTCCTTCTCTTCAAAATGTAGTATCAAAACAATTTAAAACCTTTACAATGTGCTTTAAGATGAGACAATATATACATTTATTATTCTTATATCTGCTGTATGTTCGGCTCATTGACTTGCTGTGATTTTCAACTTAACTCTGGCCAAACTGAGCAGAACTAGAATAACTGAAACACCTGCAAGTGTGATTAATCACTGTGACTAATAGGACAAATGATCAGAGGGGCAGAGTTTGTACCATTGTCATTAGTACAGGGACTGAAGTATGGAAGGAGTTTCTCAGTGAAGGAGCAGCTTGTAAAGGAGTAAAGAAGATCTGCGGCGTCTACATCATAGAAGGAGACCAGACCTTCGTCATAGTCCACAAACACTCCCACCTTTTGAGGATTAGAGTTCAGAGAGAGACGCACTGACGGGTTATCATTGGCTTCATACCTGTTGCCATCCCTCAACCACATGGTCCAGAAACCGCCTTCAGGACTCACTGTAATACTTTCTTTCCTTTCCATGGACTCCTTGGCAACTCCCACAGTCCAGGCAGTCTTCCCTTTAACCTGAACCTCGTAGTAAAATCTTCCTGAGGAGAAACTCTGCTTTCCTAAGACGTTCACACGCTTGTCAAATCTGTTAGGGTTGTCTGGTAGTTTCTTCCTCACATCACCATGATGTACTTGTTTCCCATCATCGGACAGGATGAGATTAGGATGGGCTGTATCAGGATCCAGAGTCACATCCACTGCAAACTGTTGGATGCTCATCAGCTCAGCCTTCTTTCTTTCATGTTCTTCCTGATCACTGAAGTCATTGACAGGACAAATGATCAAGGGGGCAGAATTTGTACCACCATCATGAGTACAGGGACTGAAGAATGGGTAGAGTTTCTCAGTGAAGGAGCAGCCAGTAAAACAGTAGAGAAGATCTGCAGAATCTACATCATAAAAGCAGACCAGACCTTCATCATAGTCCACAAACACCCCCACCTTCTGAGGAGGCTGATTCAGAGACAGACAGACAGGATCATCATCATTAGCTTCATACACATCTTCATTTGTCAACATTATGGTCCAGTAGCCATTCTCTGGACTTGCTGTGATCTGGACTTTCCTCTTGATTGACTCCTTGGCGACTCCTAAAGTCCAGGCAGTCTTCCCTTTAACCTGAACCTCATAGTAAAATTTTCCAGATGAAAAACTCTGCTTTCCTAAGACGTTCACACATCTCTTAAATCTCTCAGGGTTGTCTGGTAACTCCTTCCATACATCACCATCATGCACTTGTTTCCCGTCAGCTGATAAGAAGAGGGCACGGTGTGCTGTATCAGGATCCAGAGTCACATCCACTGCAAACTTCTGGAGGCTCTTCAGCTCAGTCTTCTTTTTTTCATGTTCTTCTGTTTGACAGTCAAAGTCATGCATCTTAAGGCTCAGTGGGTGATTGACAGGAGAGATGATCAGAGGGGCAGAGTTTACACCACCATCATTAGTACAGGGACTGAAATATGGGTAGAGTTTCTCAGTAAAATAGCAGCCAGTGAAGGAGTGGAGGAGATCTGCAGAATCTACATCATAAAAGCAGACCAGACCTTCGTCAATGTCCACAAACACTCCCACCTTCTGAGGAGGCTGATTCAGAGACAGACAGACAGGATCATCATCATCAATAGCTTCATAGTCATTTTCATTTCTCAGCACGATAGTCCAGTAGCCATGCTGAGGGCTTGTTGTGATCTGGATTTTCCTTTTGATTGACTGCTCTGCCACCCCCAAATCCCAGGCAGTCTTCCCTTTAACCTGAACCTCAAAGTAAAATTTTCCTGAAGCAAAACCTTCCTTCCCTAAGATGCTCACACATTTCTTAAATCTCTCAGGGTTGTTTGGTAGTTTCTTCTTCACATCACCATGACGCACTTGTTTCCCATCACGAGACAGGATGAGGTGAGGATGTGCTGTATCAGGATCCAGAGTCACGTCCACTGCAAACTGCTGGGCGCTCTTCAGCTCAGGCGCTTGTCTTTCAAGTTCTTTTTGGTCACCAGGGTCACGTGTCTCTTGATTGACAGGAGAGATGATCAGAGGGGCAGAGTTTACACCACCATCATTAGTGAAAGGAGTAAAGAATGGGTAGAGTTTCTCAGTGAAGGAGCAGCCAGTGAAGGAGTAGAGAAGATCTGCAGAATCTACATCATAAAAGCAGACCAGACTCTCGTCAATGTTCACAAACACTCCCACCTTCTGAGGAGGCTGATTCAGAGACAGACAGACAGGATCATCATCATTAGCTTCATACACATCTTCATTTGTCAACATTATGGTCCAGTAGCCATTCTCTGGACTTGCTGTGATCTGGACTTTCCTCTTGATTGATTCTTTGGCAACTCCCAAAGCCCAGGCAGTCTTCCCTTTAACCTGAACCTCGTAGTAAAATTTTCCTGAAGAGAAACTTTGCTTTCCTAAGATGTTTACACATCTGGTAAATCTCTCAGGGTTGTTTGGGAGTTTCTTCCTCACGTCACCATGGTGTACTTGTTTCCTGTTGCCAGATAGGATGAGGTGAGGATGTGCTGTATCAGGATCCAAAGTCACATCCACTGCAAACTGCTGCACCCACTGGAGCTTGGGCTTCTCTCCCTTATACTCTTCTTTCTTAGCACCATCTAAAACAAGACAGAGAGCAAACAGACACACAGACTTATTAATAAAATGTAAAGTCCTTACCTAATTGTATCTTGTACTCTTTTCATTGTAGGCTAGACATGCTAAGGATATACTGTAGAGTTCAAAAGAAAACACAGATGTATTTATCTTGCTCTAAAATGTAGTTGATTTTCCTGCCTCAAAAAGAGTATGTATTCTTTTTTCCCCACAAAGCAAATCCAGGAAAATGGGACACTTCAGTATTATAAAAGCTACGGATGCATGATAATGTCGGCACGTCATCGGTATGGGCCGATATTGGCTTTAAAATGAGCTATCAGAATTAGCCAATGTGTTTTTTCTTGTTTTGCACAATGAATGAATATTACATACACTGAACGGTATTCATGTCTCCATCTGCTGGTGGGCTCCTTTATCCTATTTGTTTTGTGTTACCAAGTATATATGCAGTACTCTAGAGACTGACTGATGTCTTGGTCAATGCATATTTTTGTGGGTTGTGCAGTGTGAATTGGCTCGCACACCAATGGGTGGGTGCAGATTTTTAAAGCACCCAGACCCCACATCAAAAAACTTCAACAACCATTTCCACAGGAACTTTTTCACACATATCCTGCAAGGGAATTAAAACTTCTGTGAGTGACAACAATGAAACTTGGTGGTTTGGTTGACTGGGAGGAATGGCTTTTGCAATCCAAACCTAAGAAGCGCTTTGTTACTGGACTTGTTTGGAAGCCACGGACTAGTTAATGAAAAACACTGACTGTTCATAAGGCAGTTCATGAATCTACTTGGTATCAGAGCACCGTAATCAAATTTATTAGATGAATTTGACATGTCTGTGTTTCAGATGTTCTTATTTTCACCTTCCCCCAACTCACTTCTTGGCTCCAAGCGGAAGTTTTGAAGGCGCTGCACCAGATCATTCCTGTCGATGTTTCCTAAAATCTTCAAGGTTACCTTCAGAGCTCCAGGACCTGGATATTTTTGTACCATGAGATCCACCGTGTCCTGCCTTTTTGCCTTCTCCAGCTGATAGACAGGGATGCCTGACAAGCCCTCCAGGATGCCATCCTCCTTCAGGAACCACTTGAAATTTTCAAACTCATCTTCCTTCAAATCATACATAGTTTTCCAGAGCTCCTCTTTAAGTTTCACCATTATGGCTACCTGCTGAAAAAGGGGAAATTTTCAATCAAAGGAATATGTTCTATTTTTTGGGAATGATTTATTTATCCCATTTTATTTCACTTCACAGATGCACCTGTTGCAGGTGCTCATCACCAATTCAGTTCATCTATCATTTAACAAATGGATCAGTCTTTTTTTTTTTTTTTTTTTTTTTTTTTTTTTTACATTTTACTGATGTAAAACTTGTGCCAATCCACACGTTCATCCTACTTACATTAAATTTACTTATAGTTCGTGGCTTCAAACTCCAAAGGAACAAGAGCTAGATGTCATCAAAAAAATGGAGGTCATGAATGGCCAGTTGATGACACTGGACACTGCTGGGTACAGTTAAGCCTGTGAAAACCAGACATGAAAGTAATAATGGTTAGATAATGCACTGACATTTTCATTCCTGGATATAAAACTCAGAGGTCAGAGGTCAGCTGTTGATTAGGAGAGCATCAGGTATTCAGTGTCTTTCATAAAGACAATTCAGCACAGAAGATGTTTTTCAGTATGAGTAGTAGAAGACCATCCAGTTTCCTCTGGTTGAGCTATCTGATAAAACCAGACAGGCAGTGCAAATTTATTTATATTGCACATTTCAAACATAAAATGCTTTACGGAATTTATTGAAACATATTAATGAGAAAAGCTATTTTTACTCTCCTGAGCTGAAACTCAACGCCTCCAGTCATTTCACTGGTAAATTTTCTGAACATGTTGAAATCTGTGTTAATGTCACTGAACTTCACTGACGCCTCTCCTTTCGAATTGCTAGTTGCTTCCTGTTTCTACAGTTCCTGTAGGCTGCCTGGCCTGTCGGCAGGTGAAAGAACTTTAGTAATGAGGGTCCTCAGTTCCCAAATGCTTACTGACACCGTGGTGAACATGTGCCAACCCGAACTTTATTATAACATGTTGCTGGCATCACATTCAGAATGAGTGTATAAAGTATTTTTACAATTACACAATACATGTCTTGTCTTTGGACTGTATTCAGTTGAGTGCAGAATTTGCTAATAATTTACAGCGCCCCAACCTTTTTTGTAATCTGTTACGAATTATGACTCAGTCTGATGCCTACTGCAGGGTCCAATGATAGGGCAAGACATTATGTAACGAGAACTTTCACAGAAACGTCCCAAAGTGAAAGTAACCAATTAAAATCACAACATGATCTAATTTACTGGAAACAGTCAGCTGATGTGAAAATGTTTCAACAACTCATGCAGAATTATTCTCTTGTACAACTTGAATTCTGTGTCTGTAGCACCACTGTCTGATGAGTTGGTGTTTAAAGCTCACAATAATATGAAATTATTACCTGTTGTCTAGGCTGGGGTGATTTTACACTGTTGATTGTAGGGCAGAATAAAGTAGAGACCGTCATTACCCAAAATACAAAGTAAACAGCAGAGATGATGACTAAAGATACAACCTGAAATGTAGCAGAAACTAAACATCTAAAATCCATTCAGACAATTTGGCAAAAAAAAAAAAAGTAGTTATCAAAAACTCACCCAGCTGAATTCAGCACAGAGTCCGTCAGATTAAGAAAGATGAACAACAGATGAAGAGTTTTCTAATGGTTCTAGTGTACCGTGCTAAAATGGCCTTGTGCGGTTGCGTCATGTAGTCGATGAGTTGCAGAGTTGACTGTTTGGCCTCTCTACTCCGCTCCCTGTAACAGGAAGTGGGGTGGAGAGCGAGTGAGTGGGTCTCCTCCTCTCCCTGTTTAACACTTCCTTACATCTGTCACAGTTATGTGTAAAGGACTCTGGAAGCTTAGCATCAAAACGTGTGCAGATTAAAAGAGGAAAAGGTTCCTGTTTCACTTCCAGATGCACAATAATACCTTTAACAAGCTGGAATTAACTTCAGCAGAGCTTCTCTTCAGACATCATGATAGAAAGAGGAGATTGGTAGGGTTCCCTTGGTCGTTAAATTACTGGAAAAGTTATTGAACTAAAATTTGTTGTCCAGGCCTGGGCAGGATTTGGAATTAACAAAATAATTTTGAAAAGTTTTTAAAATAGATTGTTTTGGTTATTGTTTAAAATATGTTAAAAAAAAAAAAAAAAAACATGTATCAATGTTGCATGAAACACGTTCACAGTTTTACTAGAGTAAAATCTGGTGCTGAGCTGCCTGACCATCGAAATGTCACTCGAATCACATGATGCACATTGTCATTATGTCATCGCCATATTTGATTCAATGTAATGTACAAATTTCATGGGACATGACAGCAATTATATTTAATTTATCATGGTTTTGTAAACACTTAGGTTCAGTCAGGGTTGCGACAGGATCTTTGATTTCCTGTCCTGACACTTTATGAAGTACCAGTATCTGCTTGTTACAACCTAGCTCGCAGGGTAAAGGGAAGCAACACAAAAACCCAGATGTTAAAAGGTAAGGCAGTTTATTGCAACTCAAATGAAGGAAGTCTGGTTAACAAAGAACTGAGAACAAACCAAGGAAGAGGGCCAGTGGGTGCTGTTTAACTCAAAAAAAAAATATAACAAAAGGAAGACTCACTCAGAGTTTAATCTACAATCTATCTAATCAAAAATAAAAGGGAAAACAAACTGACTGTCTAATGCAGCTTTTAAAACAAACAACAACAAAACAGCACCCTACACCTAGTTTCTCTATACAGGTAATTATCTAAGTGTGGATGGAAATGTTTGGAATCAGTCAAAAGGATAGCAATTTCTAACAACCTGGCCACACTTCAACAGTTCACAAAAATCTACAAAAGCTTCTGACAAGCTACAAATGCTATGAGTGGGCTAACCAACACAACACAAAGTTATCAGGCAAAGAGGCGAGCTGCCACCAACACTCCGCTGCGCCGACTGACAGACTGGCAGGGCACTTATAGATGACGGTCTTGATTGAATGGCTGGGATTGGTCCACTGCACCTGTGCTGCACCAATCAGGGACCCAGGTGAGCTGTGGACTGGGCAGTCAGAAGCAGCAGAGGCTGCACCAATCAGAACAGAGGAGGTGCAGGCAGCTCGGCACACAGAGGGAAAAATTAGTGTTGCATACACACACACACACACACACACACACACACACACACACAATGGAGGTGGAAAGAGTGGCGGCTGTAACACTGCTGGTCTGACCTGTTGGCATATGCAGCTAGTTGGCAGCTGGAATATCTAATAAGCAGGCCCATACAGAATCTGCGCCTGCAGAACTCTGATGACAACAGATTTTGGGAATACAGATGCTGCTTTTAAAGCTCAGGATGTTGTCAGTGTGTCATCGTGTATTGTAATCAAAGCTTGTGGTGTAGTCAGAAGAAATGTCAGAAAAAAGATTTGCTGTTAATAGATCAGCAAATTGATTTTCCATATTTAACTTAACATTTTAACAGCCATGTGTCCCACATTTTGTTGACTGACTTTTCCAACAAATGTTTAAATATTTTTCTTGCAGTATTCATGATTAAATAAAACTTCTTAGTCAGAATTTCTACTAAAATCATTTTAGGTTTAATGTATTATGTGAGGTTATTTTGTTCAAACTTCATTGTCATCATACATCAATGTTGTCACAAAAATAAATAAATAAAAATCTATAGAATTTTGCAGATTCTCATTTATGTATCACCTATAAAAAAAAAAAAACAATTACAAAATCTGTGGATTCTGTTTGGGCCTGCTAATACGCCATTAAAGTTGGCAAGGATGTATCGCTATATGGGCCTACTCATTTTAAACTACTTAAATAAAATGTTGGAAATGAGGTGAAATATTATGGAAAAGTTTTGAAGATTCATTTATTTAAAAAAAAAAGTGGAAACCCTGAGGTTAGTCTGGGGATAACACTGCCAGTCATTTCATTCTCTTTGATTTGAAGCCAAACTGTTTCTAATGTAAACTTGGTGTCTGAATGAGTATCTTTTGAAAAGGTTCTTGTTGAAAGAAACAATAAATCAGCTGATTACAGCAGTAGTGTATGTTAAACAAAAATGTGTTTCTCATCCATCAGCTATTCACACATATACTCAGTACTATACATTATAACACAACGTTCTGGGGCCTAATTTTAGTTTGGGGGGGGAAATTGATTTTGTACATGGTGGTAAAGAAAATAATCTTATTTTTGGTTTTCTTTTTCAAAAGGACGTTACCGATAAAATACTTCCAAGGCACATTTATCTTTTTATTAAAGGAATACTTCACCCTCAAATCGAGCATTTGTAAACAAATTAGTTACGCCGTGTTACCTTGAATTTGGGAAGAAAACGTTCTGGCATTCCTCCATGGAAAAACGACCAACATATTGATTTACTGATTGACCAAGTTTAACAAAAACTATATCAAAAGATCCGTTTGAAAACACACAACTCTAGCAGAATAATCCAAGTCTCACTTATCCAGCTGTATGCTCAGTACTCAGTACAAGCAAACCTTGATACTGGAACCTGGCTTTGGAGAGAGAATAGGTTTTACTAGTTAGTTCAGTTTTAATTTGTAAGGTACAGAGTACTGAGCTTCAGACTGCATAAATGAGACTTGGATTATTCTGCACGAGTTGTGTGAGAGTTTGTAAATTGATGTTTTGATATAGTTTTGAGCTGCTTCACATCAGAAATGTATTTCCTCTGTACAAACGAAATGCATCTCATCTGAAAACACCTGTTCACTGTTAACCAGGCCTTCAGGTTATATTTTGGTCTAGCTGTAGCAGACATACTGTAGACAGACATGAAAAAACTTCAACATTTACACTTTAATGAACCCATAATACATTGCTCCCTTAATGTAACAGACTCATTCTTTAGTACAAGATCAATGCAAAGAGAGCTTAATGCAGTTGTGAATACTCGTGTACGGCTCTTGAACACAACATGACCCCACCATGTAATTTCAAGAAAGAAAACATTGCAACAGTATTTGTGCTGCTGAGTGATTGTCCCACTATATTCATTTTATTTATAAAGCCCAATATCACAAATCACAATTTGCCTCACAGGGCTTTACAGCATACGACATCCCTCTGTCCTTATGACCGTCACAGCTGATCAGGAAAAACTCCCCAAAAAAACCCTTTAACGGGGAAAAAAAACGGTAGAAACCTCAGGAAGAGCAACTGAGGAGGGATCCCTCTTCCAGGACGGACAGACGTGCAATAGATGTCGTACAGAACAGATCAGCATAACAAATTAACAGTAATCCATATGACACAATGAAACAGAGAGAGAGAGAGAGAGAGAGAGAGAGAGAGAGAGAAGGAGAGAGAAGGAGAGAGAGAGAGAGAGAGAGAAGGAGAGAGAGAAGGAGAGAGAAGGAGAGAGAGAGAGAAGGAGAGAGAGAGAGAGAGAGAGAGAGAGAAGGAGAGAGAAGGAGAGAGAGAGAGAAGGAGAGAGAGAGAGAGAGAGAGAGAGAAGGAGAGAGGGTGCCCGGTGTATTATAGGGGAGTCCTCCGGCAGACTAGGCCTAAGTCAGCCTAACTAGGGGCTGGTACAGGGCAAGCCTGAGCCAGCCCTAACTATAAGCTTTATCAAAGAGGAAAGTCTTAAGTCTAGTCTTAAATGTGGAGACGGTGTCTGCCTCCCGGACCGTAACAGGAAGATGATTCCACAGGAGAGGAGCCTGATAGCTGAAGGCTCTGGCTCCTGATCTACTTTTGGAGACTTTAGGGACCACGAGTAACCCTGCGTTCTCAGAGCGCAGTGTTCTGGTGGGATAATATGGCACTATGAGCTCTCTAAGATATGACGGAGCTTGACCATTTAGAGCTTTATAAGTTAACAGTAGGATTTTAAATTCAATTCTGGATTTTACAGGGAGCCAGTGCAGAGAAGCTAAAACAGGAGAAATATGATCTCGTTTCTTAGTTCCTGTTAGTACACGTGCTGCTGCATTCTGAATTAGCTGGAGAGTTTTTAAGGACTTACTGGAGCTACCTGATAATAGAGTTACAGTAATCCAGCCTTGAGGTAACAAAAGTGTGGACCAATTTTTCTGCATCTTTTCGGGTCAGGATAGGCCTAATTTTCACAATATTCTGCAGATGAAAAAATGCAGTCCGTGAGGTTTGTTTTAAATGAGAATTAAAAGACAAATCTTGATCAAATATTACTCCGAGGTTTCTTACGGTAGTGCTAGAGGCCAGAGCAATGCCATCTAGAGAAACTATGTCATCAGATAAAGAGTCTCTGAGTTGTTTGGGGCCAAGAACAATAACTTCAGTTTTGTCTGAATTTAACATCAGGAAATTGGTGCTCATCCACATTTTTATGTCTTTAAGGCAGTTATGGAGTTTAGTTAATTGATTACTTTCTTCTGGCTTCATCGATAAATACAACTGATTATCATCCGCATAACAATGGAAATTTATAGAGTGATTTCCAATGATGTTACCTAAAGGAAGTGTATATAGAGTAAATAGGATTGGTCCAAGCACAGAACCTTGCAGAACTCCAAAACAAACTTTGGTACGTAAGGATGATTCATTATGAACGTATATAATCTCGTGGTGATTTGGTAACGTTGATACAAGATGGGATCAACATTTATAAATCTTGTGTTACTGGGATTGCTTCAGTCAGAATAATGCTGTGTTAATGTTTGATGTAAAACTCTACTCTGTGCCAGGGCAAATTCCACGTATCAACACAACACCTGGCAATAAAGTGTTAATGACTTACTATAATCCAGCCTGTGCAAATGTTGACAGGTTTCTAAAAGGTAATGTGGCAGGTAGTCATGTCCCTGTGTAGCTGGTATTGACGGAAGGAAAGGCAGTGATCTGGCATCTTTATTTTTTGGACTGTTGCGATCAAGAGGGAGCTGAGTGAGAAGGCTAAGCTTTCGATTTCCTGGTCCATCTCCATCCCAACCCTCACCTATGGTCATGAGCTCTGGGTAGTGACTGAAAGAATGAGGTCACAGATACAAGCAGCTGCAATGAGTTTCCTCTGAAGGGTGTCTGGGCTCAGCCTTAGAGATAGGGGGAGGAGTCAGACATCTGGAGGGAGCTCGGAGTAGAGCCACTGCTTTTTCATGCCAAAAGGGGTCAGTTGAGGTGGTTCAACATCTGATCAGGATCCTCCTGGGCGCCTCCTGTTAGAGGTGTTCTGGGCACGTCCCACTGGTAGGAGGCCCCGGGGCAGACCCAGAACACACTGGAGGGATTATAGATCTCATCTGGTCTGGGAACACCTCGGGATCCTCCAGGAGGAGCTGGAAAGTGTTGTAGGGGAGAGGGACATTTGAAGTACTTTGCTTAGCCTGCTGCCCCTGCCCAGGGTAAGCTGATGAAAATAGATGGATGGATGGATGGATGGATGCTTTTTAGATCAGAGAAAGGCCATTTGATTCACTAATATCATCAGATTTTACTTTACATGTTTTTGACTTCTGTCCTGAAGTTGTTGGACACACATATTTATGTGGGAGGGTGGTACGGGATTTTTCAAGACTTCCAAGAATTTTATTGTCAGGAAGTGTTGCAGCAGGTGGTGAAGCTTTAACATTTACCTCAGCATGGTCTGTGATTTACCCTACACTAACTTCATAATGACAACGGTATTCTTTGTTATATCTGTCTGACATTGATCAAATGTTCTGAAATGTTTCCTATCTATAATCAGCTATCATCTGGGAGTAACTTTCTGTCTCTACACCCTTCTGTTTTAACCCCTTGATTAACGTACCTCTACCCTCCCATTCTTCTTGTTTGGCTCACCTTCTCAGACCCAAGCACTGTCTGCATACTCACCATATACCAGTATACTATCAAAACATCTCAACAAACTTCTGAACAGCTTTCTTTCTTTCGTTCTTTCTTTCGTTCTTTCTTTCTTTCTTTTATTAGGATCTCCATTCTTCCTGGGGTCCGACATAACTCCCCTGGGGTACTCCACATGACACAGCACTCTCATCAGAACTACAGCCATTAAAGAAAACCGTTTGTGTCATGTCAGTTAAATAGCTCCTTAGAAAGGACAATGAGGACACCTCAAACCCATAACATTCTAATTTTTCCAAGTTGTGGTCAATATGAGAGAAGCGTGTCTGTCAGCTGCCAGCGTTAGAAATTCTTCAAATTTGTTAAGAGCTTTAAGAGCGTTTGGGTTACATTCTTTTAGAATTCCTCCCAGCTTATGTTCTTCACCTCCTCTGTAAAACATTGAGCTTTAAACATTTTATATGATCTTTTTAAAACTATTTTGGGTCCAGTTTTTGGAATTTTTGCCGTCCTTACGACCGCTACCATGTTATGATCACTGCAACCAATAGGCACTGAAAAAGTTGTGAGACATTTTTCAGGAGCATTTGTGAAAATGGGGTCAATACATGTTGAGCTCTTGGTGCCATCATTTCTAAGACATGTCCTTGTGGATTTAGTAGTAGTAGTTAACAGTTTTTGTGAACAGTTTAGAGCGAACCAGTCAATATTAAATCCACCAGTGAAATATATTTCCTGACCCATAACACTAATATAGTCTACCATCTCACATATTTTATCTGAGTACATAGTGTTGGCTCTTGGCGGTCTGTAGCAGCAGCCCATTAACATTGGTTTTAGATGCGGCACATGTATTTGCAGCAAAGTACTTCAATTTCAGAGTTCATCAAGTCTTCTCTAATTTTTGTAGGTATGCATTCTTGAATGAAGAATGCGACACCTGTCTCTTCTGTATATGTTGTATCCCTTGATGTTTAAAGCAGTTAGTGTGTTTCAGATATTGCTAGTATTTGTATATTATCATTATAGAGAATTTCAGTTGTTTCATGCAGTTTGTTCCTGATGCTATTTATTTTTACATGTACAATTTTTAGTCCTTTGTCCGGTTTCAGCCATAGGATGTGAGACAGAGATCTGAGAGAGAATCCCTGATCAGTCATGCCATTAAGTGTCTCTAGACGGCTTGGGAGTGCTGCTGTGAGGGTGGATGACCAGTTGATCATGTCTGAGGAAGGCAATGTCTCCTCTCTCTCGTGCTGCTCTCAACTTCGTCATGAGTTCTTTCCTTGTTTGCCTGACTGAGTCAGTGTAGTCCTCATGAATGAAGATTTTAGTTCCTTTGTGGTTGAGCATTGTTTCTGTAGCACTTGCTAACTCGGAAAGTCAACAGAAAAAAAAGGAAGAGCTTTTAACATTATTTGTTTATTTGACAGTATTCATCATATGCACATATCAGCTCCTTCCTCTTAAGAAAAAACTGTAGCCGGCTGCTTATCAATGGAGCACGCACACACCTGTAAAAAAAGTGGCACCATCTAGTGGCCATACACTGGTACTACACCCAAACCCCAATACATTATCTGACAGTTTGAGGGTGTTTCCCTCACCTCCTACATTCTTGTTTAACATTATCAAATTATGAACTAATTAAATGAATCTCACAATTGCTTTAGGCTGCAATTTGTGATGCTTCTTAAATTGTAGAGTCATTTTCGAGGTTATGATCAGGGATATACGCCAATATCTTCAAGCACTGTCCTCACAGGCAACCAAGCCCCTAAATTTGGTGGCCAAAGAACATTTTTGATTACCTAAATGTAAACATGTGTAAAAGCCTACAGAAAAGGAAATTTAACACAACTAAACACCACCTTCCTTAATTGTGATACTCTAATAAACGACGAGACATCAGCAGAATAAAATATTGTAAATATCTCTTAGTTCACAGTCTTTCACTTCATTAATATGATCTTTACTTTTAGCTGCATAATAAAAACACCATTAAAATGTCAAGGAAATAGATAAATATGGGATACACAGTAAGGCAAGTAAAGTACTCCAAAATATGAAAATGAGGAAGGAAATATTAAAAAGCCTAGCCTTACAAAGCTACTATACAGGTGTGGCCCCACCTGTATCAGGAACCAGTTGGAGCCCATCACATGACCCAGATAATGACATGACGTGAAACAATTGCAAAATAATTAGAAAATAACTAGTTAATAAAATTTTAAAAAAGTGTTTTAAAGCCCTGATGAAGACCTAAAGTGGTTGAAACATGTTGGCTCTTTTAATGATTTAGCCGCTACAATAAAAGCTTTTTCATTCTTCTTTCCTCGTTTCTACTTTGATCAACATTCGATTTCACAGAGCAACCAATCATCTCTCTCTTTTTCTAAATAGATAATCAGGTTTGTTTTACAAGCTTTTCGGGGGAAAAAAAGTCATGCAAAAAGATACAGGATTGATTTTGATTATATTTAATTAAACTTCTGTTTCTGATTGTTTTGCATTGATTCTATGTAAAACACTTAATCTATAACAGCTACATACACTTCTTGTTGTCAAAGTACCTCAGCAGTGTACTTAAGTACAGAATCGAGTAAATGTATCTGGTTACTTACTTTTATCTCTGGCAGAAGTTTGGTGAGATGCACAAACTCAAAGTGTCTAACTCCAAACTCAAAATACCTTTAATGTTGCCTCCAAACTGCACACAGCTGAAGTACTTCACTAACATTAACACTTATTTACAGTAAACTTGTCTTGCTGTCACATTAAACTGAGCTTCATTATTAATAATAATGCTTTTTATTTGTAGGTCCTTTTCAGAGCACCCAAGGACACCTTACAAAACACTGTGAAAAAATGCTACAAAAAAAACAGCACGATGTATCCGTTCATAAAAAAACAAGCAAAGCAGTAATATACGAAAACAAGTTAATAAAATAACCAGACAGAAATCATAATTATAAACCCTTTCATCTGACCAGAAGCTCTCAGTCATGCTGTGTTTAGCTCCATTAGCTGTTAGCTCTCTCAGCCAAACACCACCAAACCCTGCTGCCCATCTGCTGCTAACAGCTAACTACTCTTCTCCCAGTGATAACAGCATGAAGACATGCTTCATTATAGTCACTCAGTTTGTCATTGGCTAAGCGATCATTACACATGCATACAAGAAAGGACAGCAGAGGAGATTCCCGCACACCAAAGTAAAAATATTCTGTTTATTTAAGACATCTGTGCAAAAAAAAAGGTGCTCAAAGTGCAAAAACAGTGATAAATAATGAGTAAAAACAGCAAACGTTTCAGTCGTCACTATCATAAGATGTTTTAAATAAACAGACTATTTTTGCATTGATCTCAGTCTGTGGACCTTTTTGTGGATCTCCAGCCCAGTTAGCCCAGTTGGTGTGAGGGTAGTCTTTATATAGAGACTCTACATTCAGTAAATGTAGAGGCTGTAGGCAAACCACAGAGATCTTGCCTCTGGAAGAAGAGTGGAAGAGCCCTTGTTTCCGGTTGTAGGCTGTTTGTAGTCCGCGTGAACTAACGAGGCGGAACATAATTGGCGTCACTGCAAACTCTGAATCCATCGCAATGGTTCAGCATATTTACTTATATATAAACAGAAGTCGGAAACGGAAGTTCACCTCCTCCGCCCAAATCAAACCAGAATGCCAAAAAATTGGGGGTCTGTTTCCAGAGGCTGTATCACCGTCTGCCGGAAGTCAGATGCCGAATACAGCCGATGGGTTACGAGAATGGTGTGAGGGTATCTCCTCTGCCGTCCTTTCTTGTTTATCTGTTGTACCGATGCACCCAAGGCAAACTTTTTTTGTTGCCAGTTTCACAGCAGCCTTACACATATATACAAAAAGTCATTTTGTCCTGGATCCAGGGAAGATTTCTGTTCAACTTAAACGCACCCTCTCTCATCACCGGGACGACGGGATGACATTAGTCTTGAGTCCTGGCTAGTTGGCGTTGAGTACTGTTCACTGTTCTTGTAGAATGTTGAACTGAAAGGAGCAAATGAATCGCAATGTTTGTGAAACTGTAACCTAAGGAGGGATCTGTGAGCAACTGAACAAGATTTTAGTATTGAAAGTGTTCTGGTTTCCATAAGGTACCTCGGTAGTCCGTTTGCAGTCCAAGTATTATTGATCAATCACATTTGGTAAAGGTAAAGTTCCACTGATTGTCACACACCTGAGTGTGTGAAATTTGTTCTCCGCATTTGACCCATCCCCTGAGGGAGCAGTGAGCAGCAGCGGTGCCGCGCTCGGGAATCATGTGGTGATCTAACCCCCAATTCCAAC
Source organism: Cromileptes altivelis (assembly GCA_013133815.1). NCBI lineage: Eukaryota > Metazoa > Chordata > Actinopteri > Perciformes > Serranidae > Cromileptes > Cromileptes altivelis. The sequence continues at coordinate 34,652,062 of CM023152.1, read as the reverse complement.
CCCAGATGCTGAGTGCCAGGCAGGGAGGCAATGGGTACCATTTTTATAGTCTTTGGTATAACCCGGCCGGGGATCGAACCCATGACCTCCCAGTCTCAGGACGGACACTCTACCACTAGGCCACTGAGCTGTGAACGACAGGTAAACAGTCCAGAGGCACACATTGGTCGAAATGCAATCTCAGAACTGATCAGCTCGTGGAGTCGTGGAGTTAGCTTTTTAAAAATGTATCAGCATTCATATCCCAATATGTGTTAACAGAGATTTGCCATAATGGCCGGCACACAGAAGAGATAGACTTGGTTTGGATGTCCGCTGGCTTCACCAGGTCTGCCAAAGATATTGGCCCTCACCCCCAAAGCCTTTATTGTCGCAGTCAAATACTGGCGATAATGCTCTACCGTCCATTTGCTATTCGCTTTTTAAAAAAAGAAAAAAATTCATGATTTGAGACACACTCTTTCTCAAGAGAGACGTGATTAAATTCATTGGTCACAGGGGATATTTGCTGGCCACAGAGTAACTTTTTGTGGCTACGGCTATGATGAAACCCTCTGATGACTGATCAAATCTAACCCGTGTAATTAACAGGACAGATGATCAGAGGGGTGGCGTTTTTGCCATCATAATGACGACTGGGACTAAAGAATGGGAAGAGTTTCTCAGTGAAGGAACAGTCAGTAATGCTGTGGATAAGATCAGCAGAATCGACATCAAAAAACGAGACTGAGCCCTTCTCATAATCCACAAACACTCCCACTTTCTTTGGCTGATGTTTTACACTGAGACGGACGGCAGAGGCTATGTACTTATCTCCTTCCCTTAAACATATTGTCCAGTAGCCGTTTTTGGGGCTTGCTGTGATCGACCCCTTCCTGTTGATCGACTCTCTGACGACACCTAAATCCCAGGAAGTCTTTCCTTTAACCTGCACCTCGTAGTAAAATCTTCCTGAAGAGAAACTTTGCTTTCCTAAGACATTTACACCAGGGTTAAATCTTTCTGGGTTGTCTGGAAGGTTTTGTGATACATCACCACAGTAAACTTGTTTCCCATCGTCAGACAAAATGAGGTAGGAATTTGCTGTATCAGGATCTAGAGTCACATCCTTTGCATACTGCTGGACCCTCTTCAGCTTGGCCTTGGCAAACAATTTCTCCTTCTCTTTCTTGAGTGTTTCCTCCAGCTGATTCATAGCTGTGCTCACACTTCCCCCATATGTTGGTGGAGTGATGCTGACTTCTGTCCAGCTCTTGGTGGCTGGAATTGCATTCAGGGATGATAAGCTTTGCGGGAAGTTAGGGTGGTCTTCATTGTGTGAGAGCTGCTCCATCTCGGCGTCTTTCTTTGTCAGCACAGAGATTTCCTTCTCCAGCTCTCGGATGAATCCTTGGGCCTGTTTCTGTGTTGTTTCTCGCTTTTCTTCAATTGCCTTGATGAGATTAGCCAAACTTCTCTCAACAGACTGCCGCAAAACAGCAAACACCTGCTTACTGTCTTCAATATGACTGTCTGCAGATTTACTGCTGAACTCTGCTGAGCGATTGATCTCCAAGATCTTCATCTGTCTCTTCTGGATCATCAGCTTAATTTCAGCCTTCAGCTGGGCCTTCTTCCTTTCATAATCACAGTTAAAAGGAACAGTGTCGTGGTTCTTGAGGTCTAAAACAAGGAAGAACACAAACACATCTGGTCAGTCTTACAGAACTGTTGTTTACTGTGTCAATTGGTATTTTAATTCGGGACGTCCCAATCAACTTCTTATGGCTGTGATCCAAGTCATTTTTTAATATTCTCTGATACAATATTTGTATTCACTTAAATGTAGATAAAATATAAAAAAAAAAACAGCTGAAGACTAATAAATTTGGCCCGTCTTTTTTTTCATGATAATTGTGGCATCTTTTCTCCACTCACTTTGGATGAAACCACATCCACTTCTGCATGACAGAAGCAGGCTGCCAGATGTCACAACCGATTTTTGTTTTTTAGCCTGTTGCTTTGGCATGCATATAATGGCTGCCCTGTGAAGCAGCTTGAGTTCATCAGTGGCTCTGAACACCACCTTTGCCAAAAAACACTGAGGAAATCTTACCCCTTTCATCCCTCTCCTTAGAGGCAGGACGTTTGGTTTCGACGTCCCTCTACCTCTCTTATGAATTATGTCTTGTCTACATGTGTATACCTCTGCTGTGTCTATGTGTTTTTACTGGTGGTAGCTAGCTGTATTGGAGTTGTTTCAGCTGTTAAAGGGAAATTTATTTAGAATTTTCAACCAGCTGTTATTGTCATGTGGAGCTATCGCGGCACCGGAGGAAGCCAAGCACACACAAGTTTTCCTTGAACTTCTCATATTGCTATTTTCCAAGCCACTGTAGCTGACGGACCTTCAGTGGCTGCAGCAACTTGAATTCAACCAGCAGAAACCCTGGGGTCTGGGGTGTAATACCCGGACCGCCCCCTGCCGGATCAGCAAACGTTCTCCTGACAGCTTTGTAGTCTCCTGTTGGCAGGGAATGAGATTGAGGGACTCCCGGGAGGGTTAGCTAGCTAACTAGCAGCAGTGTCTGTCAAGGGTGCCGGCTAGCAGTAAGGTGGCAGCCAATCATCAGGCCTTGATGTCTGGCAGCTTGCTTTTGTCATGTGGGAGTGGGCGGGGTTTCATCTACAGTGGTTTGGAAAATGATTGACCCGTCATGGTTCAAAACGTTCATGAGCTTCAGCTATTGATTTAATATGAATATGACTCATGAAATTGATGTGACACAGTCTGCTAAAGAGAGGAACTACAGAAACACTCAGTGGTGTTACAGAGTGAAGCTTCTTCCCTCAGAAGTTATCTTTGGCTGAGTAAAGACATTGGCTGCAGAGAGCGGGCTGAGGAGAACAAAACACAGTACATTCAGTAAAGAAAAGGATCAGGTTTTTCACTGGTTGTATTTTGTCAGATTCAGCCCATTAAAATATGTGAATGCTTTGGATCAGTTTGGGCCATCTTTGATTTAAATTAAAACTTGATTACTGTTTAAGAACTATACATAATATCTAATGAATATAATCATTGATAAGATACATGTGAAACTTCTCAGATCTTTGTATTTTTACCTTCCCTCTGCCTACCTTTTGGTCTTGAGCTGGTGCGTGACAAACGCTGAACCAGGTCATTCCTGCTGATCTTTTCTAAAATTGTCATGGTTATCTCCAAAGCTCCAGGAATCTTATATTTTTGCACCATCAGATCCACCACGTCCTGCCTGTCTGCCTCTTCCAGCTTGGCCTCAAAGATGGCTGAGAAACCTTTACAGATGTCCTCTTGCTTCAGGAGCCACTTGAACTGCTTGAACTCTTCACCTTTCAGGTGCAGCAGAGTGTTCCAAAGATCTTCAGGGGTTGCCATTGTGGTTTTCTGGTGAAACAGAGAACACAGATATTATATTTTTCTAATGGAAGACCCGTCTTTGACCAAATAGCTCCACTCACCTCAGAGTCACAGGAACTTAACCAGGAGCCATTCCTGTTCTAAAGAACCCCGAACATTTGACATTTTTTAAGTCATTGCTGGCAACCACTGAATCACCTTTCCTTAAGCTCAATTCCTATAGCTTAATTGCTATGATGTAAACTCCTAAATTTGTACCTTAAACTCTGCATTAAAAAATGCACAAGCAGTGAGCACTTGCCTTGACTGAAGGTGAGAAGCTGTTTCAAAAAAGTAAATTGGACACAAGGACAATAGAGATCTGATGGGTACATGAGACCCTCAGAGAAAGGAGAAATCACAGGGAGTACCACCAGTTGGTCCAGGAGCTTCGCCTGGATGATGGTCAATGGCATGAATTATGTTTCCCTGGTTCTCAGGCTGTTGCTCAAATAACAGCCTGTACTTCCGCATCCTTGTATTGCCCGCCACCGTGGACACAAAGAGTATAGTATACCCGCCCCCGTCTCTCTCAGACTCAGACTGAATACTGATCAAACAGTAAAACCAGGTAGTGCTGATCGAATATATATCAAGATTATGTGACTGCATTGCTTTTTCATTGCATCACCCACCAGCAGGAGCATTTATTGGTCTGGTGCGGCGCGGTGCATTCTGGTAGTTGTAGGTTTTCTCACTCTTGAGCAGAAGCATCTGTTTTCTCTGTTTTCTCTGGTTATGTAGCACCAGTGTCAGAAGTATTTAGATCTTTCTGCTGCAGAGACATCCTAGTTTTATCAATAGGCCGTCTTTCCAGCACTGAAATACTCTGTTAACTGACAAAATAAGTCTCTGGAGGGATTAAAAACGATCTCAATTGTTTTGAATCACCAGTGTTCATGCGGTTTTGTACCAAGACTGAATAAAAAGAAAAGAAAACCTCCCTGCTTTAAAATAGTACTGTGAGGCTAGTTCAGACACGCCCTATCTCACCCAGGACAAATGTTTGTGATTAAATCTAACAACAGTTCAGATCACGTCTCTACTGCCCATACTTATTCATTAACGGATATTCAAAATTCAACACATTTATCACGTCTAGGTATGTTCTGCACAAGTACACCATAATTTTTTATTCACGTTTCCTGAAAGTAATCTTACCTGTTAAACTCTTCCAGATGACACACACTGCTCCTTCTCAGCCCCTCGTGTTTGAAAGTCAAATCCTCAAACCTTCCCGACCTAAAGAAAAAAACGTCAGCATGACATCAGAGCAGACCGACCTATGAGCTGTACTTCCTGCTACATACTAATAGAGACATTAAAGGGATAGTTCAGATCTTTTACAGTTGATGTCAGTCGGCAGGCTGGAGTCTGGCTTTAAAGAGGGTTATTGTAACAGTTTCAGTTCCCATTGAAAATCCCAAAATTGTTTAGCTTATGAGTCAGACTGCATTGAGAAAAACAATAACATCTCTGACCACAGGAGCTGCTGGTTGACTGCTGCCTCCATCAGTAACTGTTTGTGTTATTGTGTGACTTTGGGGTTTAAAAGGGTTAGTTCAGATTCATAAGAGTCACACAATAACACAAACTAAACAACTGATTTAAGAGGTGGTAGACCAACAGCTCCTGTGTCCAGCAGGCTAAAGTTACTGTTTTTCTCAATAGTCTGGTGACTTTGACAAGAGCAGTGATTGGAACTGAGGTCGTTAAAGGCTTCCCCATAGTAACATGCAGTCTGCAGCAAGATGTGAAAATATTCTTAATATAGCATACACTTTAACTGATATTGGGTTTTTTTGGTGCCTAAATATATTTTGTTGCTGACCCCGTCCATGGCAGTACATTGCTGAGCTTCCATGACTGTACTCCTGCCTCTTTCTCCAAACTGGGGGCGTGACGACCGCCATTTACTGTAGTTAATACAGTCAGTGTGTTAACATGACATTGAGGAAATCAATTCATTGTGTCAGTGTGAGTGAAATGGTCCTGCAGTGAATGTGTCACAGTGGGACTAACACACCCAGATCATGTGACTCCTGCATGTATACAGTCAATCAGACCCAAACTGTCCGAGGCGCTCTGAGCATGCTCCACAGTTTCCGCCCCGGGCTTTGACCCTGAAGTCCAATAGCATTAAATGTGTAAGAGAAGAAGAAGCCGGTAACAACATGGAGAAATCTACATCCAGAGCCGTGACTTTTTGGACGGACCAAATGTACAGAGCTGTAAAGTTGTCCACCATGGTAGCAGTTAGCTGCTAGCTAACCGTAGCTAACTTGTTTGTCCATTGTTTGGTCTGTGACGTAATAGGTCAACAGGAAAAAGGTCCAATACTAACAAGCTGAAAGGGGGCATATCTCCACCTATCGTAGAGGAGTCGCACATACTTGGCTCAATAAATGGATTTCCCTCCCGTGCTTGTGTACTGGGACAAGGACAGTAGGCCAGTTAAATGTCCTCGTCCAGCTGGAACTGTAGCTCCACTTCACCGTGCATGGATTTTAAAAGCTGATATCATTACCGATAGAATAAATAATCTGATAATGATACACTGTATGATTTACTTAAAATTGACCCCAAACTGTCACAACTCCGACACAAAAGACAACAAGCTGAAGGTGGCATGTGCAGGCACAGCAGGTGGAAGTAAAGAAACTGTGGTCAGAACAGACTCACAGTGTGGTAACTAGATATCAGTCCTAAAGAACAAATCCAGCAGGCAGGAAGCAGGTGGCAGACTACCTGTTGCTTGGTTACAGAGCAGAGTCAGGAAGAGGACACTGGCCACAATAACTTGAAGCCTCTGGTGACATCACATCCAAGAGCTCGCACAGGGGAGAGGGAGAGTGGCTGATACATAAAGTGCGCTTAAAGCTTCAAGGACAGCGTCACATCTTTAATAGTTTATTGTTAACATTAAATACTATATTAGGAATTTGTTAATGGTTCATAATTTGGATGTAAACCATCTATAAACAGTATTTAGATGGTCATTTTAAAGTTGCAATGCTTGTAACTGCACTACCCAGTATTCATGAACTATTTAACAAAGTCTTATAATCATCACTTGCAACTTTATAATTTTATTAATACTCATAGACAGTTTACAAACCAGTCCTTAACATCAACAAATACTTGATAAGGATTAGAGTCACCAATTCAGTCTCTGACCAAATGTCTCTCCTTCTGTTCCTGAGATATGACGTTAAAACATGATGATGTCACAGTCAAGCTGACCTTTGACCTTTTGACCCTCATTTTTTTTTATCCTGTTAGACATTTGTGTCAAGTTTGATCAAAATTAGTGAATGAATTCTTGGGTTCTGGCCAAAAACAAGTTTAGTGAGGTCACAGTGACCTTGACCACACAATTCTAATCAGTTTATTGTTCCGTCCACGTGGACGTTTGTATCAAATTTCAAGAAATTCCCACCAGGTGTTCTTAAGATATCGTGTTCAAGAGAACGAGGCAGATGCAAGGTCACACTGACCTTGACCTTTGACCACTGAATTCCAGTCAGTTCATTGTTGAGTTGACGTGAACGTTTGTGTCAAATTTGAGGAAATCCCCTCAAGACGAGATTTCACGAGAATGAGAAAGACAAGGTCACAGTGACCTTGTCTTTTGACCTTTGACCACCAAAATCTAATCAGTTCATCACTGAGTTCAAGTAGACATTTGTGCCGAATTTGAAGAAATTCCCTTTAAGTGTTCTTGAAATATCCTGTTCGCAAGGATAGGACGCACGTATGATGCCCAACCAAAAAACATAACGCCTCCAGCCACAGATATCACCCCACAGAGGCATAAAACATGACTTTTACAATAGAAACACTTTAAACTGGGATCTCTTCAGGTCCAGTGTGAATACAATGAATGATTTCAACATGCAAAACCAGTTTCGTTGCACATACTGACATGTGAGTGCTGATTCAAGACAGAAGAAAAACCTTAATGAGAGGATTAGAGAGCTGAAATGAAACTAAAACTGACAGCTCTGTTCCAGAAGTGAGAATAGCCCATTCTAAGCCATGCTGATGTTTGCACTGATCTCAGTAAGTAAAAAAGCCTTGAACACAACGTTACTCAACAACATGAGCATGCACCAGTCCACAGAAAACAGCTGTTTATTGAATATTTTAGTTTTTTGTCATATGTTTCTACAAACCACAGATCTGTTATATTTGTACCTTATTATGTAGCAGATATGTTACACTGTGGTTAACTTGATTTGGGTTTAGATACAAAAACACTTGGTCGTGGATTGGAAAAAAAACACATTGTGGCTTAAAATAACATTTTTTTTGTGGCACAATGCCCAGGGAAAACACAGCGAGCAATGTGTGGTCTCCAGCTGTTCCAAACAACACTGACATAAAACCTTCTTTTTTCTTTTCTCCTTTTCAAATCCAAATAATATCAGCCGACGTACTTGAAGCAATACACTGATAAGAAGCTAACTCCACTCCAAACTCAAAAATGTTGCGGAAGAAGAGCAAACAAAACTGCCGTTTGATAGTCAGCAGCTGGACAAACACTCAGCTGAAATAAAAGTTAAGTATTACCCAGCTGGACTGGGAGCTTACCAGTGTCAGATGAGATGTTGGGTGGAAACACTGAACATCGTCCTCACATAGTCTCAGCTCTGTTTGCTGAGTGGTGGTGAGGAGAAACATTTGTAATTCATTAAAAAAGGAAGGGGACTGTCAAGGAGGAGGATTAAGGGGAGGAAGAGGAGTGTCTTCTGACTGTGTTGTAGTTTTGTACAGCTGCCACAAGATGGTGATATTTCACTAACTGTACCTTAAATGACCATGACATACTCTGTGCATTCCTGTCCCCACACCAACATACTGTAGGGTCTGTTAGGAAAAGATTTAGTGTGTGCGAGGACACTGTGTGTTCAATGTAGTAAAATACCAGGATGTTCTACATGTTCTGATTTACTGGCTCCTCTGACCCACAATCCTCTGCACAGCGGAGGATACGTCACATTGACTGACTCCGTCTCTACTGAACTTGAAAGTGCATGCTGTTTGTTTTATCTCCAAGGTGACGGATATGAAAGCAGGAGGGTCAGAGTTCAGGGTGTGATGTTATGAGACAGTAGCGTGCTCTGATTGTGCACACACTGCATGGAACAATACGTACTTTTTAAGGGCAGCTGCAGTACTGAATGTAAAAAGAAGTATGTGATTCAGAGCACTTCCTATGTTGATGCTGTTTTATGTAAAGCGTCGCTGCATGTTTTTATGTGACACATTAAAATATGATATGTACGTTTTCTGTGACGAGAGCACATTCGTAGTCTGTGATCATCTTAAAGTGATCATAGTGTCGTAATTCTTATCTTACAGTTTGATATTTAACCGAGGGGAGCGGGGCGAGTTGAGCCAGTTTTTACTTCTGGTGATTTTTAAGTGAGGGTATGACAGTAATGACTCCAACATCCCTGGGAATCACTTTGGATCTAAACTAAACCATTTTTAAAATATGACTACGCACAGAAAAGTGGTCTCTTGGCTCAACTCTGCCAGGGTGTAAACTACTCCACCGATTATGTTAAGGTAAAATGAAACCTGTTTACCTCGTACAAAACAAGCTGAAACCAATACTAAATAACTTCTTGAAGTTTTAATTTAAAGATAAAGTCCAACTTCAGAGGCCAGATTCCTTCAACAAAGACAAAATTTTCCAAACGCGTTCAAAATGAAGAACAAATTCCTGTAATTCTCACAGATCCGGTCTCATACTCAACGTCCCACCTGTCAGTGCTGCAGGGGAATATGAACATCTGCTCCCGTCTGGCTGCAACACCGAGTTTTTCTGGTTTCAGTAGTCTCTTGAGCGCATCAGCTCTCAGTCCTTCATCATTGTCTTTGAGTGTGAAGACGGGTTTTCCATCTGCAGTACCCCCCCAAGACTTCAGGGCTCTCAGACTTCAGAGATCCAGTGTAGTTGTAGCAGACAGATTCTTGTCACCATCATCATCATCACATCACTCAGGTCATCTTCTGAACAATCATAGTCACTGTTTTATAGACACGTGGAGTGATGATTTTAGGTCTAAAATTAACGTTGTATAAAATAACATCAGTTCAGTGTTACGAATGCAACGTAATACTACAGTAAAATAATACTTTGATAAAAATCACAAGTACCTTTTGGCTCAGATCACCCCACTCCTGCCCTTTTTAAAAACGTGCATCACCCTGCAAAATAGAGCTAATATCATGCCAATGGACATGCTGACGTGAGATTATGTCAGACTTGTTTGTAGTTGTTCACACTCAAGAAATGTGAACAAAAAAAAATTCACTTTGAATAACAAGCAAAGTGTTTTGAACTTGAATGTGTGTCCAGATATAATAATATATCAGTCACAGTTTGATACTTTTAAAACTTTAACTACACTTTACTGATTATACTCATACATTTACTTAAGGAACATTTTCCATGCAGGACTTGTAACAGAGTATTGTTACTGTGTGGTATTCGTACCTTTACTCAAGTTAAGGATCTAGAACAGTGGTCCCCAACTGGTCCAGCCGGTACGGTCCAGTTTTCTCCTCAGTCATTAGTTCAAGATCCACAAAATGTGATACATCAGCGTCATACATGTCGTAGCTGGCTGTGTCTGTCAAGCAGCTGTCTCTTAGTCACTCTTTCCTAACCCGGAAACAGCACTAAAAAACATTAAAAGAAAAGCTGGAAAAAAAGGTGGAAATTCACTTAGAAATAAATAATGTTTTTTAAAAAATTGCAGTCCATTCAGAATGGGCCAGTGAGACTTTTTGGACCACGACCAACCACTGCTCTAAAACACTTCCTCCACCATTCAGGATGAAAATATCCTCTGTGTTGTATTTTGAGTATTTTTATGTCTTATGTAAAGGAATACTTCCTTCCTAGTACCTTCAAAATGACCGTTTGTAAATTACGCTAGTTTGGTTTTTTCGCATGCCTCCACAGAAAACAGCGAACTTTAATTTGTTGATTAATTGGGGTCCACATTCATTAACAGCAAAACGATATCAAAACATCCGTTAACAAACTCTCACATGACTCATGCAGAATAATCTAAGTCTCATTTATCCAGTCGCATAAGCTTAGTACTTCCCAAACATATATTTTTCCTAAAAACCTTAGTATGGAAGTCTGGCTCTGAAGAGAGCATAGATAAGTTTCACTTTATGTGAGCATTTGTAAACAGATGTTTTGATATATTTTTGCTGTTAAACGTGATACATAATTAGTCAGTAAATTAATATGTATGCCATTATCCATGCAGGTATGCTAGAAAAACAAAGTTTTCCTGATGAGTTTGAGGTAACACAGCACCACTAACTGATATTTTAATAGTTTGATGGGTGAAGTATTTCTCTAAGACAATTCTCTTGAGCCAATCAACAGCCATTTGGACAATAACATCAAATATGTAGGGTTGTCTCGCTAAAACAAAACTTTACAGATAAAGAGCCATACTTCTTACCTGGCACAAAGCAGCACATCTGTGCCTATCGGTCTAACTGTTGGTAAATTGCTATTTTGAGGCAGCAGGAAGTGATTGCGCCATTGACCAACAAAATGCTGGTCTAAAGTCAGAATGGCGCTGTATTGTCCAGCAATTTAAAGGGCGCAGTATTCAGATAGTAAGATGTGCCTTTGAAAGCGGGTTCACAACAAGATTACACTCTGCTTGTTACACACACAGGGACGTGTGGATGGGTGAAATAATCCTTCATTAATGATGAAAATATGAATAACATTATGTAAAATGCGAATGTAGCAGAGATCAGAGCAGAGCTGCTGTCAGACTCCACATTAAGAAAGATGCTGTGCACATTTACACACAAGGAACAGCATCACTTCATTAATCATTACAGAGGCTACAAGTTCTGTTTCCTCTGTCAAGTTTAAAACTAGTTTTTAGTTTTGCTGCTTAAATTTCCCACGATATGTTCTGCAGAGACATCACCGCCCTGACTGCATTACGCGCTGCATACTGCTACACATTTGCCAAACCCGCTGTGTAGATAGCAGAGCAGGCTTTTAAAGGAAATGGGAGATGACACTGATTGTTTGAATTCATGTGACGCCCAAAACATACCTACGATCAATTAAGGGACTAAATACAACCCCTTTGCTGCTTGCACTTTACTCTGCACTCAGATTATGGACTGTTGAGCTAGCAAGTGGAGTGTGACACTCACTAAATGCACTTAAGACAATGAGCTATAGATTGTTTAAAGAGACAAGAGAGATTTGCAGATTTGGTTTTTAAAGCCTGTGGACTCCTTCCTGCTTTATTATTATCGCTGTGAGTGTGTGTATCTGTGTGTTTGTAGCTAATCTGGCAAACTGCTGGACCAGTCAGCCTAATATTTTGTGTGCACATATGTGACTGTATGCTCAAGGACCTGTCATGGTTGGGGTGATTCCTATTTTTCATTTATTTATTGGCTTTTTTAGAGAAGACAGTCAAAGCGTGAAAGGAGGAAAGAGAGAGGGGATGACGTGCAGCAAAGGGCCACCAGCTGGAATCGAACCCGTGGCCGCTGCAGCAAGGACATTGCCTTAATAAGTGGGACACCTGCAATTCATAATTGTTGAAACACATGTCGTAGTGACTGTTTGATACCGTCGCTGACTGATGATTCCTCACTCCTCTTAGCCCACCGGTCAGGGCGACAAGTTTTCCAGAAATCATTTTGGCTGGAAACAACGAGCCTTACCGTCTGTTGCAGGACACATTTTGGTTCCGTTGTGGCTCAAAAGCTGACATCTGCAGAAAAGTTTGGTCTCATTTTGAACTGGGGCATCTGCAGATTAATTCCATACCTGATACGTTATGACACACTAAAGTTAGATACAATACGAGACGAATAAGTCCTAATTTTTTGTAATTTCCGCCGCCATCTTGACTGTAAGGCAGCCGGGAGGGACAATTCTACTGAGTGCAGCTGAGACCTGGGGGGTATTCCATCAACGTAGCTAAGAATATCCAGACTAAAGTGTAATCTTGAAGTTTGACTAAACGCCAACTCCCAATCTAGCTCCAACCCGTTCCATCAAGTGAAATCAGCTGGCTCCAACTGACACTAATTCATGCCTTGAACAAATCAAGCCCTATGCATGATGTATGGTGATGCTAGAAATAATCAAAATGAACAGAAAATACACCCTTTTTTAAAGATTATTTTTATGGGCTTTTTGCCTTTATTGACAGGACAGAGAGTGAAATGGGGAGAGAGAGAGAGAGAGAGAGAGAGAGAGAGAGAGAGAGAGTGGGGACTGACATGCAGCAAAGGGCCACAAGCTGGATTCAAACCCACAGCCGCTGCAGCAAGGCGATGCCTCTGTACATGGGACGCTGGCACTATCCACTACGCTACCGACGCCCCGGAAAATACACCCAGCAAACTGTATAGATACACTATGCTCTGCCTGCTGAACCAGTACCTCTCCCACAGATAGGAGTCTGTCTGTATCAATGGGCTGGTCCTGTCCTGGAAGACCCTTGGGGCTGGTGGTGGTTGGAAGGCTCTGAACAATGTGGGCCTCCTCATCAACAGGATCCTCGATGAAGGGGCATGCCATTATTTCCTAATTTACCCTCTCTTGCTCTGTCTCTGTGTCTCTCTGGGTGTGTCCCTCTCCTTCTTTTCAGTTGACCTTAATTGGCTGTGAATTTGCTAGCCAATTGGAAACACAGTGGGGTGGGGATGGAGGGCGATCACATATTCATGTACAGTCTTTTTTTTTAATGCCCCAGTTTCATTTAATTATAGTTTTGTTTTTATTAAATTGATTTTGGCTTTACTGTTGTAAGTGGGTTTTTTAAATTATCTTATTGTTATTACATTTTAATTTGTTTTTTAATAGTTAATTGTTTTTATTAATTATGTTCTATATTTTATGATCTACACTGGCAGAACTATCTTTTAGGTGTCTGTTCTTGTCTATTAAACATTTGTTGATCATAGATGGAGCTAATCCTCACCTCAATCCTGCTACAGACCAGGATGGCCCAACAGCATAAGTTACCATGGTTACTAGGCTGGGATTCAGGTTAACCACCTTGATGGAACGGAGCTGTCGCTCAGGTTGATGGAACGGAAACTGGAGTTTAGCTCGATGTATCAGGCTTAGCCAGAACCATGGTTTCCATGGTTACCGATGTGAGGCTAATCTTAGCCACTTTGATGGAACAGAACTCTGGCTCACATTAACCAGACTTCTTTGGATTTGCCTTTAGCCTGCTTGATGGAATACCCCCCTGGTTTCGTTTTGTGTTTGTGTTTTGGACATGAAGCGTTTTCCTGTCTGATTTAGCCTTTGTTGTTCGTTTCCTCTTTGTTGCTCTGTTGCCTTCAGACAAACTAAGCACTGTTTAAAATCAAGTTATGAACAACATGGATCAAAGAGTTATGGCTGTTAATAGTTTTTATGAATTAAGCTAGCAGCTCTGTCAAAAACAGACAAGGTGTGTATTCTTATTAGTTTAAGGCACACTTCTGAAGTGTGCTGCGGCACATCTGCTGGAATTACAAGAATTGTCCTCTAGTTTGCTTGTGCCTTTGGCTGTAAAAGAGGAGGTAGGGAATAAACAAAGGATGCAGAGAAGGAGAGGAGCAGGTAGACAAAGAACACAAGGGTACAGGGAAGGAAAGGAAAGGAGGAAGGACTAAAGGGACGCACCCTCAGTGAGAGGAAACAGGTAGAGCAGGCTGGTCTGTGGGAGCTCGTGTCAGTTGAAGGCAGTGAGTCGTGAAGTGAGGAGCTGCTGAGGAGGACGGAGTGAAGACGAATACGAGCCATGGCTGTGAACAGATGCATCAAATACCTTCTCTTCTTCTTCAACCTTCTGTTCTGGGTGAGTCTGAGAAACAAAACTGAAGTCATTTAACATGTTTTTAAAAATGATGTCAAACTTTTGAAGACTTTGACTGACAGGAGTTGTTTTGGACAAGTGTTCATGTTTCATCTCATTTTTATAGATGATGTTTAAATCATACTAATCTTGTTTCAAAGAGTTTCTGAGTCACAGGTTGATTTAGTTTGTCACTGGAGGAGTTTCCTCTCTTCAGTTGTTCAGTCAGTGGGTGTGTTACACTGGGCTTTAAAGCTAATATATGACTTTGTATTGAAACAGTGGTTTATTAATATTGTTAGTTTGCCTCTTTTCAACCATTTTAACTTGTTTGTAAGTTGATCAGGTGTTGATTTTTCCTCTCTTTCTCTTTTACACACATTTCTCATTTCTCTCTCTGTACCTGTTTTAGTCGAGCAGGTGTTTCCTCGTTTGATCCTTTTTAACTTTTGTGTTAAGTTAACATGTTTCAGTTGTTGGTGTGTAGCAGCTCTGGTGTGACCACCATTGGCCTCCCAGTGCTTTGTACTTTCTCAGTCAACCCGTCAGTAGCGTAGAACAGGTTGTGTGGGCTCTCCATTATTTCCCTGCCTCTCCCTCCACAAACAAACGTCTGCTCAGTTTCAGGGCGTGGCTCAGCGCTCAGCCTCCCATCATCATGTCTGACATCTGCAGCCTCATGTTACTCCTCAGCCCGTGATTAAATTTTAAATGTTGCATGTAAACGCTGGAAACAAGTTGGACAGAAACCACAGTCGTTGCTTCACAGTCCTGTATTTTCTCACATTCTCCGCTGGGAGTTTCCCATTAAAACTTAATGGTCCATGTTGGTTAATCTATAGCTCGACTCAGACATAATGGAATAAGTTGCTACACACAAACCTGACTGTACTTGTTGTAGGTTTGTTGTAACAGGGCTGTAGAAATGCATATGCTATTATTCTTAAAGGAGGAGGCGGCTCATCAAACCAGATGTGGTGGTTTTATCAGCAGGTAGCGCGGGAACGACAACCGCTCAAAAGATAATCAATCAAATGACTTTGGAGCTGTAGGAACGTTTATTTTTTATGTCACTATATTGTTTAGGACGGATTTAGACCAGCAGTTTTCACTTACTTCCAGTTTGTGTGCTAAGCTAAGCTAAAGACCTTGGTACTCTTCAAAAGGAGTGCTTGTCGGATCATCTACAGGCCTCGTCACACCAGAGAGTGGCACTGTGAATTAATTAGCTAGTAGCAAGAGGGAAACACAAACCTGACAGACACTGTAAAGATGAGCAACTGGGGAGACAAGGAATTGCGCGCCCTCCTTGTCCTCGCAAACAAAGAGGCCATTAACCGTCAGATGACGGGGACGGTGAAGAACGGGCCGACTTACAAGAGAATCGTGGCCGTGGCTTCCCTCCCACGTCCCTGTTTACGTCACACACTGAGCTACACGTTTTGTTACTTGCTCACGCCCCCCATTGCCCCGAAAAAGGCGCATTACGTATAAACAAAAGTAGGTAGGCGGCATTTTGCTGCACTCCCCGATTTTGTTTTTATACTGCCAATGCTGAAAAAAGACTGATTAGGCTTTCCTGTAAATTTGCACAATTCCTGTTTAAAAAGGGCTGTTGAAGAGGAAAAATTAAAACCATTGCCAGAGAATGTTGGACAAGGACATTTTTATGAAGTGGCTGTGTTGAAGTTTTACAACTATTTACCTTTCAACGACCCTGTGGTTAACATGAGCAGGTTTAGGGACAAATACTGCTTGATTATGGTGAGGAAAAAAATCCTGTTTTAAATTAAAACGCAGTAGAAGCCTGGCAGGAAACTCAGTGATGTCTCAGGAAAAAACAACATTTTTGTGGCACAATCCCAGCAGAATTGGAATATTTGTGCATATTCAAAACCTGCTAATATCCAAGTCTTCATAAAGTTTAAAAGTCAGTTTGTATCTCTGTCCGACCAGAAATGTGGACGTTTCTTGTGGACACACGTCTCCACACCAACCTTCAGACTGTTGGTTCGTGTACAACGTGTCCATGACAACACAGAGCTGAACGTAAAGTAACAAGAAGCCTGTAAAATGTCATTATGTGACGAGGTCAGAGTGAGAATGTGTTGGTTTCAGCCTCTGCCCATCAGATATCTAATCTAATTGTAAACTGAGAAACCAAGTAAGTTTATCAGTGTGTCATTCCTTAACTTTTAATTGACATAGTTAGAACTCCTGATATTCAGTGATGGATCTTGGTTTTGAAGTCCCACCATAAGATCTGCAGTGACTCCATCTGACCACCCGAATGAAGAATATCAGGGTGTATCACTGCTTTGTACAGAACAAGACAAAAAGCTGGTGTCACTGCTGAAGAGTGGCCCATGGACGCTTTTGACGTTCTGCTAAGTCCTCACTTTGCACATTGTAGTGTTATATAAAATATTCTGTCATCAGCACATGTGGACACATCAGCAGAAGTTAGATTGTTTTGTGTTTGCTATGATTCATTGGTTTCTCAGCTTGTTGCTGCTCTCCTGAGGCTCAGCTTTCTTTACTTAAATTAGGATTAATAACTTAGAAAAATGAAAGTCGTCCTTCTTGGTTTTCTGTAAGAAATCATCTTAAATCCAAAGTCCAGCTTCAGCTCTGTGTTTAGAATAAACCTGCATCACTTCTGCTGCCTGCTGAGGTTATTTCAGTCCTTCTCTCAAGTTCCCAGAAACGACGTTAAATCGATGTTAACCTGATTCTACCCACTCCGTGGGACATGGTGGACATGATGTGTTTACCTCATGATGATGGGATGATGGCGAGGGTGCGGCAGGATTCATTTACTGTAAAGGTTTTTAACTTGTGGCTCTGCAGCAGCTTTTAGTTGCTAATGATGCTTCGACACACGACTTTCAAACATCCATTTAGTGGCCCCAGTGTCTCCTGACAGGGTAGAATACTGTGTCAGCTTGGATTCTGACTTTGTTTTTCAGTCCAGAAAAGCATCAGTGATCAGTGAAGAGGTTTAAAGTGTCCATAACTTGCTTTCTGTGCTTACCCTTGATCAGTGGCTCTCAGTGGTCTGCATGTAAAGAACCCCTGAACTGATACAGATTAGTTAACGGACCCCCACTGGTAAGATTTCTCTTCAGGGACCTCCATCTGTCAGATGGGATTAAGACCAGAATTCTTTAGTTGTCAGCCACAGTTGAGGAGATGATCCTACAGGAAGTAAAGCCTGAGACAAGAGTAGTCGTGATGCGGCACTGCTCATGAAATCCAGACAATCGTTCAGTTTGTGATAAAAGCACCAGATTTGGTTCAAATATAGCTTAAGATACTGTATTTAGAAGACATCTGGATATTGAGGCGACCATGGCGTCAAAATCCAAAATGGCTGCCACCTGAAAACCATTTAAACTGTAACTTTTGAACCACATGAACCACAAAAGAAAGCTTGGTGTCTTTTACCCCTCATTTGCATATTTCCAAGATGGCGGTCACCTAAAATACAGTTGTTTTTTGTTTGTTTTTTACTCTTTTTTTACTCTGTGATGCCCTGATATCCAGATGTCTTCTGTATATTTTAAGCTATGTATACCAAATATACCAATATACCAAATTTGGTGCTTTTATCACAAACTGATTGGTCAGATCGCCTTACTATAGAGGGACTATTACTAGTACTTCTGTTCTTCTGTAGTGAATTGAATAGTGAAAATAAAATATTCCCCATTTTTCTGGGGACCATCTGGAACTCCCTCCCCATTCTCATTCCCAGGTTGTCAAATGCTGAAGCTTTTTGTACCCCTTGGCGTCTGACAGCAACACAAAGGCTACCCCTTAGCGTCTCTATGTGACGCACAGCTGAACACGTTGTTACACATGGTTAATGCTGTGGAACAGTTGTGGTTAGGTTCAGGCTACAAAACTTCTTGATTAGCTTTAAAAAAAAAAAAAAAGATTTTTTTGCCGTAAAGTTACGACGTTTGTTACGTAACGTGACATAAACACGTGTAAATTATGTTGGGGTTTTTTTTTTTGGTTTCACATGGCCAGCCCAGTCTCATTCCGAAGTCGTCAAATACCGCTGCTTTGTCAGTGGTTTTAGCATCGAACACCTGACACCAAAAGCCACCTGTCCTGGTGGTATGATAGCCTGCCATCAGTTGGTGACGCAGCCAGACGGAACTTTTGGCAGTGTGGTTGGCCGTACGGCACCTGCCACGGCAGCATGATATGCATGTTGGATGGTGTCAGGTTGAAACACTGCCAATAACGATGTAATATAAGAAGCAAGAAAGTCTGTACAGGGCAGGCAGGTGGGAGGGGTGGTGGATAGGTCAACAAATTCCGGACTTTCACCAGGGAAGCTGGTGTTTCCTTCTTGTAGAGCCAAATCTAACCAAGTGCTTTTGTTGCCTAAACCAAATGTTGGTAGCAACATCTAGGAATGTCAGCAGCAGACACAGAAGGATACCTAGTGCGTAATATGTAGACGTAAAAGGCCACTGGCAAAGCGGCAACATCTGACGACTTGGCATGAGAATGCATGGGGCACCCCAGTCTCATCCCTAACTCCTCAAATACAAACACGTGGTCAGTGGCCTTCGGCAGCAGATACTGACACATCAAGGCGGTCCTTAACAACAATATGAGATGCACCGGGTCCAGTAAAAACGGCAGTTTACTTCAAAAAAGGCACATTACATGTTACAAACTTAAATTTACACGCCGACCCCAAGCATCCAAAATTGATGCTGGAGGGTACCCAGAGCGTCATAGTTTGACATGTAGGGCAGCTGATCAAGTGTTTGACAAGTTGGGAGTTAGAATGTTTTTGACACGGGACACAAACTGCGGCCTCCTGGGTGAAAATCCAGTTTCCTTTGACCCTGTACATACCTTCTTGCTCTTAATACTACGACAGTTTCTCTCAGCATCAAGAATGGCTGTGGATGGGTTTACCTTGGAGACAGAAAATGCTAAAGTGTGTCTTTGGTGTTGATAGCACACGCAGAGGGGTGTGATGAAGTGTCAGTATTTGACGACCTAGGAAAGAGAACGGGCTGAGGTCGTCCCTGCACCCCTGGTTGAGACCCGCTGCCCTACACTAACCTTCTGTTTCTATTGTGAAGTTTGAAGAGGAGCTGTGTTAACGTTAAGTCCAGCTTGTTAGAGGCTTGACAGTGAAACAGGAACCTGTTAATATGTGTTTGTTTTGCCAGTGCCTGCTGATTTCTTTGTTCTTATTCAGCTGTTGCTCAGCAGGATCTTTGTCTCTCTCAGTTGTCAGTCTGGTTGAACCATCAAACAGCATCATATTTCCCATGTATTAAAAAAACAACATCTGTTTGTAAAGAGGACTATCTATGAACTTAATGCATCAGAGTCCATTGAGACATTTAAAGCAATCCTCTCACACATCTGATACTTACTTTCAGGACATTACAAACTTCTGAACTGTATTTACGTACAGTGCAACTGAATAATTGGCTCTCACTGGTTCCTCTTGGCATCTTGAGACCTCTCAGTCCGTCTGCGGTGCTTTCTGTGGCTTCACAGATGAACTTCTACAAACATGTCGACATCTTTTCAAACAGCAGTGCTTTCACGGCTTGCACGACAGTAGAGATATAAACAATTACGTGCGGTTCTGTCTCTGTACATTAACGCCTTTTAGCAGAGTGCTCACATGAATAATAGATGCTGCTTTCAGGGACCATTCTTGCTCAGGAAGAGGACGATCCAGACAGAAAGAAAACGTGTTGCAGCTCTGCAGCAAATCATCACTTTTTACATTAAAAAACATATGATATGCATATATAATGAGACTTAGTACCACAGCTGACTACTAATATACCCAGTACTATACAAAGTACATTAAACTTTTGCTCCATGTTGATGAACTACAACATAAAAAGGCTCTGATATGATCATCATTCTTGAACAATATAAAGGAGCTGTTCTGCACACGTACGTTCAGGACTTTTAGACCATGATATTTCTACTTTTACACACCATCCAGTCACCAAACAAAAATGCTGTTATGTTTCTGAGAGCCACAAGTACGTTACATTTCACATTTCTAAAGTGACTTAGTATATGAGCTGACTTTGTCATGTGGAGGTGGAGGATGACATAACACCTAGGGGAGACACCTGTCGCTGTTTTTCCACCAAGGATAGTGCCGTTTTTACGGAGACATTACTGTGTTCTCTGCCAGAATAGTTCCCCCCAGGGCCGGGTATTTTTACTTTTTACACGAAAACCAACCCGCTGAAAACCGCATCATTTCTCATTATCGCTCTGAAAACAGTTCTGCATTCAGACGACAACATTTTGATAACAATCGCCGTGCACATGAATCCACAAAAATGACCAAAAACGCTGCAGTATACATGCTAGACCAGTAGTTGGCGGTGTGACTTTGTAATGAAACAACACCTGCGCTTCCTTCTACAGAGCGGTGATGTATAGACAAACAAAATGGCAACCGCACAAACGTTTGTCTGGATGGACAATGAGGTTGCTACAGTAGATCTACGCTTTGCTGGAGAAGCATTGATAAATTCAACAAACAGAGCTCAGGAGTCCGCTATTGTTGTGACGGTCGACTTTCTCGCATGCATCTATGATGCGCATGTGCGAAAAGTCTCCGTTTTCAGACAAACTGTTTAATGCAAATGTACATGACAACGGAGACAGTACTGTTTCCAAAAAATTGCACTCTGGAACCCATTTTCAAAATGTTGTGTTTTCAGGCACCCAACATGTTGCTGTCATGTTAATGATCGGCCAAAATGATCAGCCAAGTTTACTGTTTTCGGTTCCAGTCGTTGTCGTAGAAACAGGACCAAAGCCATAACCTGATCTTTTCCAACCATAACCAAGTGTTATTTGTGCCCAAATCTAACACATGGTAACCATAGTATTGTTGAAACTGTTGAAATATATACAGAAACCAACATTTTTTCTGGCCATTGGGTCGTAACTTGAGTAAAGGATCTAAGTCTCTACTCTAAATATATTTCTATACTGATTTTGGTTGATAATCAAAGAGAAAGACATTTCCAGAACAGCTGCCATGTTTTTCATCATCATGTATTTCAGTCAGTTTGGTGTCTCAGTAAAGCAGAGGACTGCCGATCATCAGCAGCTCAGCCTGATAGAGACAGTGTCTGTCTGAACTTACAGCCACAGAGACGTCAGGGGCCCCGGACCCTGTGGGTTGTCTCTGACAGACTCAGTGGGCTTGTGTGTGTGTTTTTGTGTGTGTGTGTGTGTGTGTGTGTGTGTGTGTTGTTATGACATAATGATACTCTGATGGATTTACAACAAATCCAGCAGATCAGTGTGTGTATGTTACACAATGACTTATTACCACTGTGTTCTCTGCTGCAAGTGAGTCACAGCTGAGGAACGAGTCGCCCACTCTCTGGTTTAACTGACAACGTGAGCGCCCTTTAATTATTATGATTATCACAATATTTGTTACTTAATACTCAAGACTGAGAAATAAGTGGTGTGTGGTTGACAATCGTGACCTCAACAACATAAATAAAAGGATGAGAATCCAGATCCAAACATGACAAACATATTTATATTGTCTGATTTAGACACAAGACAGAACAAACAATAGGCGTAAGTTAAAAGACAGGAAGAAGATACTTTAATCCTGATTAACTATCATTAAAAAGTATTAAAGGGACAGTTTGGATCATTTGAAGTGGGGTTGATTGAGGTTCATATCCATCGACAGAGTATTGACCTATGGCTAAGCCCCGCCCCCCTCCACTCACCTGGACAAACTATCAACATTCAGTGAGCGGCGCTATGGCAGGTGTCACAGTACACGGCATTTCACAGGAGGCAACTGATGATTTTTGGAGACATAACGATCAGATGTCATTGAGAAGTAACCAAAAGGGCCTAAACTACGGTGTGCATGTACCCCATGCACACCGTTTGACCATTTTTAAACTTCAAATCTCAGAAAAAGCTCATAAAACCAAACAAACTGACTTTCTGTAATGCATTTCAATGGACGTCCAGGTAGAGAATGTCCCAGTGTATGGGAATGGCTATACGCACTGTGATTGGCTCATCATGTTTGAGGGCGGGGCTTAGCCATAGGTCAGTTACACACAGCAGATGTCAGTCAGCACACCAGTTTGGAGAAGCAGACTGGAGTACTGACACAGAAGTGAAACAGGGAGCAGTGGCAAAATGTATTTCAGCTGTCTAAAAAAATAAATGTCAGTTTCTTGCAGTTTCTTGAAAAGGCTCTAAATACAGTGTACAGTTAAACTCATTGATTTTACATTTAGCTGCTGCACCTGTCCACAACAGGACTTTGTTTAGCTTCTCCAAGTTGGGGACGTGCCGACTTGACACGTACTGTTTGGACAAGAACTTCATACAACCAAATGATCCAAGCAACACCTTCTCACTCTGACCTTGTTAAAACAATAATAGCGGCTGGCTGCATATCATGCCGACGTGAAAGGACGGCTTTCTTCGTTGGTGTCTGACACTGGAAGTTGCTGACCAAGTGCCAGTATTCAACGACTTCAGAGTGAGACCGGTTGGACCCAAGCTATCCTTTTAACTTCAGTCTTATAAATATTCATCTGAATAACTTTGCCCCCAGTCAGCTTTGTTCTGATCAGTTGTAAGTTTGTGATCCTTCTGTCAGCTCTTGGTTCAGAGCCGACGTGCCGCTGCCAGCTCAGAGGGTGTGTTAGTGTGTCAGACCTGTTATGTTGCTTTGCAGGTTTCTCTCTCTCTCTCTGTGAGTTCATGTTACTGTGACTCAAGTTTTAGTCGCTCTGCAGATGTTTAGGTGATAACAAAGATCCACAGCTCTGTGCAGACGCTTTTCATTCAGTGCTTGTGTGGTTTTTTGGGACCCGCCGGCAACTGTTGGCAACCAGCTTTAAAAGTAAACACCAGCTTTGTATGGGGTGGGTTTTTTTCCCAGTGATAAGCAGGAAATCTCTCCTTCACTGTAGAGTCTCACATCCAGTAACTGAAAACCACACAGTCAAAGTCCTGTATTAAACATGTTCCCTCAGTCAAAGTAGGAATGTATCATCAGTACAATGAAATAAATCTACAGACAAAGAGGTTGTCTTTTAAATATGTGGTAAAACCAGAAGGATCCTGAGCAGCTGGAGCAGTTTCGTTAACTTCAAAGGTTTTATTTCATGAGGGCCGACGTCTCGACATCAGACCCAGTGTGAGCAGACTGATGGAGGTTTGTTCCTCAGGCAGCGTTTCCACCAGCAGCTTCGTGTTTGTCATTCAAACAACCTGAGCTGTCTTTCCTACAACACCCAAAACTCTCTGACACTAAAGTGGAAGAGTTTCTGTCTGTGCCCTTTGATTTTCTCTGTAACCATTCATCTGATTCCTCTCACACTTTTATTTATGTTATCTTACTATATAATGATGAAAACTGTGTGTGTGTGTGTGTGTCTGTTCCATGTTTTTCTCCTCACTGACTTGGTCAATCCATGTGAAATTTGGCACAGTGGTAGAGGGTCATGGGAGGATGCCAATGAAGCAATATTACATCAGTTGGCCAAAGGGGGGCGCTATAGCAACCCATTGAAATGTCAAACTTTGAATGGGCATATCTCATGCCCCGTATGTGGTAGAGACATGAAACTTTGCACAGAGATGCCTCTCCTCATGAGGAACACATTTGCCTCAAGAACCCATAACTTCTGCTTATATAGATTTTCCGCCATTTTGAATTTTTTGAAAAACACTTCAAATGGATCTCTTCCTAGGAAGTTTGAGCGATCTGCATGAAACTGGGTGAACATAATCTAGGGAGCAATATCTAAAGTTCCCTCTTGGCAAAAGTTGGAAAACTTCCTAAAACTGAGCTTCTATAAGGCAATGAATATTGCGGAGGGCGTGGCTCATCACATAAAGGTGTATAACATCTCAAGGGTTTCACCCATCACCACGCAACTTTGTAGGCATATGAGCACACATAATCTGAGGGGACCCCTCCATTATTGACCCCATCAAACAAAATGGGGGCTCTAGAGAGCTCATTTCTTATCTAGGCCTAACCGCCATATGGATTTTTACTAAACTTGGTTTTGCGCGTTCACGTGAGGGGAAGTGGTGTCCCAATTCTCCGTCAGGTTAGCTCTTAACCTCTCCAAATTGGGACACCACCTCCCCTCATGTGAACGGTTTTACCAAGGGGAAGGGCCAAGACAAGGGCTAAGGGGAAGAAATGGAATTGGTCCTAGGTCTGTAAGGGCTTAGGGCTTGAGTCAACGAGTCTGTAAGGGATCCATTTGGGGGAATGTGTCTCAAATTGCATACTTCTGTTAGTACACTGCACTTACTGGAAGTGACGATGGCTTCTTCTTGTTCTTCGTCCTTTTTCTAAAATGGCAAATTGCAAACAGACGGAGCATTATCGCCAACATTTGACGGCTTCTATTCAACCACAGTTTTGGTGCTTAGTGCAAAAAAGATGTAGAGATGTATTCCATCTCTGTTGTAATCCGGAAGCCAAGCAACGACATTTCGTTGCCAAAATCTCACTGCTGTGTTTTTTTGTGCAATGACAATAAAGGAAGTCTAAGTCTAAGTCTAAGATGTAGAGCTTACATCTGTATAACGGCGCAGTGTTCAGTGCAGCCAGCTCAGGTTTGTGATCAAGTCAAGTTTGTGACGTAGCTATGGCGACTGTTGAGAGTGAGAAGTGTCCGTCAGTCCACACTTTTGGATCATTTTTCCATACTATGCAGTGTGTACACACTTGTGCTCTCAAATGATGAGTATTTAGTGCAGAAGTATGTGATTTGAGACATACTCATATACTGTAGCATTGCTCAAGACCAACTCTGTCATGACAGGTGTGTTCAGGACCAAAGGAAACGCAGTGCGAAGTTGTTTGTATGAGCGGTTCTTGAGAAAGCCACAGGCAGTGACACCTCAGGCTGAGAAATCATCCTGTCTCAACTGGAATATTTTAAGGAACTTGTTTATTCATCATTAAAACACCAGAAATGTATCATATTTTGTAATAAAGGAGCTGTCCTGCATGATGAGGACTTCAAGTGCAGTTTGTTGAAAATATCTCTGAACAAAGTCACCTTTTGATTTCAGGGCTTTAACTTATAACAGAGTATTTTAAGAATGTGGTGTATCAGCCATCACTTCAGTAGAAGTGAAAATGTCACATTCTTGCTTTAATTTCAGTACAATATCTGAGTCTTTCACCTCCCGCTGCTGAAGCACTGACGTGACACTGAGCTGAGGTTTTGTCTGATTGGTCAGACGATAAATCACCAGACTGACGAGGCTCTGGTTTCACTGGTCAGGTGTATGTTTAGGTGTGACTCACTAAATCCTGGACATGCTGTTGTTTGTTGTTCAGCCTCCTGAATAATGTCAGGGTGTGGTGGCACTACAAGTGTGTGTGTGTGTGTGTGTGTGTGTGTGTGTTTGCTGATATTGTAAGCACAGAGGTCATGTCCTCTTTGTGTTTGTCACGTCTGTTTCCGTTCATTCAGAAGTCAAATGAATCATCCATTTAGAGTTTATTTATGGTCTAAAAATATTGTACAGAGTCAGAGAGAGATGAACGCATGAATGAAGTCAATGTGAACCACTGATGTCACATTAAACCGATTGCAATGGAGAATAGGTGGCACGGTGGTGCAGTGGGCAGCATTGCCAGGAAACCTCTTGCTGTGTTCTGAGGTGGAGGAGCTGCCTTCTGTGGAGTTTGCATGTTTCTTTCAGGTGCTCTGACATGTTCTCCCTGTGTCAGCATGGGTTCTCCAGGTGCCCCCCCCCCCCACACACACACACACACACTCTGTGCTGCACACAGCTCTGAAGATGAAATATTGATGGCACATAATCACTCATAGTCCTGTGTTTGCGTTGGCTAATTGTGTTGAGTGTTGAATAATACATGTCACTCATGAGTGGAGAGCCCCGCCCACCAAAGAGCTGAAGATCCAGATCACTGACTCTGAGGATCAGCTGCTGTTCTGTCTCTGTTCCAGTTTGATTTATTGTCTGCTAAAGATGAATCAACCTGAAGGTGCAGACCTCCACCCAGGCCAGATGTCTCATAGTGTTGAAGCTGCAGCATTCAGAACAGCAAACCACGACTGTCTGTGTAGAGATATAGTGGAATAATGGCGTCCCCACTGGCGAGCACTACCACTACCATCCCACTGGATGGTCATTGATAGCACTGCACTTCTAGCTGCCACAGTACTAGATCAGCCACCTCTGCGTTTGCTTATGACGTCCGATGTGAAAGCTGTGTGCACGTTCAAATTCAAAGGTTCTGTATGTGGAATTCATAACATTCCTGGAGTCATGGGAAACCTGACAAAGTCCTGCAGCTCAGGAGGCAGAGTGGGTCATCCAGCAGTGGGAAAATTGGTGGGTCAATTCCTGCTCCCTGGTTCCCGCTGGTTAGCTCATGACTGCCCTCATACGGAGATTAACCCTAATATTGGGACACTGTCGTTTCCAAAGTGTAGCACTCACCCACCAATTCTCCCCTGGTTAACACCGTTAGCTCTGTCAGCACTGTTGCCATTTTTTAGCATTGCTTATGGAGCTAGCACCGTTAGCTGCTAGCCGCCAGCTCAGCCACCTCCATGTTGAGAACTGTGTGCAAACAGTTCATGCACCTTGAATTCAGCAAAGAGTTCCTTCAACAAAATCAAATTTGTGTATCTGCCCCTCGATTCAAATCTGTATTCACCAGTCCAGATGAAACCACATTTCGAGAACATCTAGTTTCAGTTTTGTGACGTGAAACAGGATAGATGGGCGGGATATAACGTTGGGGCAGTTTCATTTGATGATTGAAAAGTGGGTGTGTCATAACAGTTACGCTCCGAGGGTGTACAACGACGGGATAGCACGATCCGAGAGGGATCTGAAGTCCATCGTGTGCTTCATGTAACGCTGCAAAATCAGAAGCCATCACAGGCACCACTTTCCCTAAAGTGAATAAATTATTTAACCATGTTATTTTGTCACATGCTGTTGCTAGCTAGCTCACTTAACTTTAGCTCCATGCAGCTCTGTCGTGGACCGAGCAGTCAAAACACAAAGAACACAGGTTTAAGTTAAAAAAAGGTGGCCGTATTTTCCCCCAAAAAAATAGATTTTACAAGGTACATAACTGAAGGCAACAGAATTAAAGTTGCAGGACCTTTAAAGAGGTCGACAGAATGAACTAGACATTAACTGACAGACACCAAGAATGAGACACATTAGACCAGACTAAACACACAGTGGAAACTAAACAGACTCAAAGAGACTCTGATCTGATCCATTCAGAATGAGCCCACGACCCAAGAAGAAGAACGGAAGAACGGATTCTGTTAAAGCGGCACTTTGTCGTCCATGATGTCAGAATCACAGCTCCAGAACACATCTCTTTTTGTCCTGACAGTGGCACTACAGGAAAGGTGCTCATCCTCAAGGAATCACAGGTCTACTCAGTAAATTTCAGCCCAGTCTGCCTGTCAGGTTTTGAGATGTGCTGTGTGTAAATCTGATTGTGAGGTTTGAGTTGCTGCAGGTTTTCTCCACTAGGTGATGCACATTTTGTATTTACATGAGATGTCTCTGCTCTCCTGCAGATCAGTGGGTGCATCATCCTGGGCGTCTCCATCTACCTGAAAGTGCACAAGGATGGAAACGAGGTGAGACACCACATCAACATTAACGCAGATGAATCTTTATTGTTCCTTCTTTCACACCTGAGTCAAAGTTTTCACCTCCTCAGGTCTCAAGTTATTTATTTTCATATGAGCAGCAATTACAGAGATGTTGGCAGTAAAACTCTTAGAGCCGGTCACAAGTGTTCTTATTAATCTATCTCTCTGTTGTCAGCGGTGTGGCGTACTGACTCACTGTCTCCCACCAGATCACAAATGAGTCTCTTCCGGGCGTCGACCTGATGATCGCCATCGGGGTCATCATCATGGTGCTGGGCTTCCTGGGCTGCTGTGGAGCCATCAGAGAGAACCGCTGCATGCTGCTGCTGGTGGGACTCAGCACTTTGTTCTCACCACATGCCAAACTTTACTGTTACAGTTACTGTGACTTGTTGATTACTTTTTAATGCTGAAGTATTCTAGGATTTTATTTTTACTTTGATGAATTTTGTTTGACACACTGTACAGTGACTTCGAAATGAATTTTTATGACTTGCTATATCAGTGAAATTTCACACATACTATTGATTTTAATGAAATTTTATGAATTTTATTCCATGACTTTTTTTATGATTTTTCAAAGAAATTTTAAGGGCATTTGATATTATGAGTTATTTTAGGACAGACTTCACTATGATTATTTTATGACTTTTCAATAAAATCTTTAGAAAAATACAATACTATGAATTTTAGATTACATTTTATGACATACTTTGCTATGATTTTTAGATAAACTTTTAAAAGGATAGTGCACCCAAAAATGAAAAGTTTTAGAGTCCTCACATCACTTGCAGAGATCCAAGGGGAGAGGAGGTAGCAACACAACTCCATCTAATGGAGGCTGACGGCGCCCCAGATTCAAACGTCCAAAAACACATCATTGAAACCACAAAATATCTCCATACTGCTCGTCCGTAGTGATCCAAGTGTCCTGAAGCCCCGACATAAACAGTTGTTTGGAAAAACCTCATTTGAACTCTGTTTTTAGCCTCATTGTAGCCTGTAGCTCTGACCGCCTCTCTGGGCACCACACTCACGTGTACACGCTTTCGCACGAGACCAGTGAAAGCATGTGAACACACACGAAGGCGGTGCCCATGTCTCGTGGTGTTGCGCAAGCATTCAAATGACGTTTTCCCTTTGAGATGAAATTTGTAGGACAGACACACTTGGACTTCTTTTTACTGAAACTGTCATGACATACTTTACGATGACATCTCAGTGACATTTATAGAGCCGACCATACTGTGACTTTAAATGTTTGTGACATTTGCAGCTGTTGATGTTTGAAACCTCAGCTCAGTCTTATATTCAGAGATCATTTTCATAAACATAATTATCGTCTCAACATGATAATATGCTGCTTTTCTTTTTTGTCTCTGTTCCCTCAGTTCTTCATCAGCCTCCTCATCATCTTCATTCTCCTGCTGGCGGCGGGCATTGTGGCAGCCGTGAATGAAAAAAAGGTACCACAGGAAGTGACAGCGTCCTTGAGTCACGTGCAGTCTTGTAAGTTTGTCAGTAGTGTCAGACTTGATGTTTATTTGTTTGTGTGCAGGTGAAGGACTGGGTGAAGGAGCGTCTGGAAAAGTTCCTCCCACTGTCAAGCCAACCGCAGAGCGTGAGAGAAGATCTGGAGGCACTGCAGGCGGAGGTAACACACACACACACACACACACACACACACACACCTTGCATACCATGTCGTCACTCTTAAAGTCAATTTAATCTTCATAAAGAAATTAAAGAACACACACACACACACACACACACACACACACACATGGTGCCAGAGAGGAAAAACTTATTAAATTTCTATGAAAGATAAAATTATTGATAACCAGCTGGTGGAAAATATACAAATGAGGAATGATTTGTTATTTGAGGGTAAAAATCAGCAATTAGTGACAATTATTTATCAAAATTACAATTACAGTACATAAACTCTAACCCTCATGAACAATCAGCGTGCATGACAAGTGATTCTGATTTGTTTCCACAGATTAGTTTACATTTATGACACATATATTTGGAAAACTTGATACCTGCTTTGTGGATGGAGACCCACTAGGGGGCACACATGCATCACCATCCTATACTATGATATCTTTGATCACATTTTTTGACATACTTATTTCATGTTTGACATACGTTACCATGGATTTTTAAAAATATTATTTATATACTATACCATGACATTTTTCGTGATATGTTTTGACATACTAATACTACTAATCAACTAAAGTTACTAATACTAACTTGAGTTGATTTTTGGCATTTGTGCTGTAAAACAAATGTAAGATTGATGATCCGGGTGGTTGCACGTTAATGTTTATTTTGGCTCTGAAATGAATTAAAGCTGCAGTTTGTCAGTATTTTGGGTCCAGCCTGCTCTTTATAACCTGCAGACTGTTGAAAGGAAGTTTAGAGGTGATTAATGAACAGTTAATGAGCTGACAGTTGACCCTCATGTGTTGTTGTATTTTCCTTCCAGCTGCAGTGTTGCGGTCTCGTAAAAGGACCGTCAGACTGGGACAAGGTTCCCGACTCCTGCCTCTGTAACACCACCGTAGCAGTCTGCACCCCCGGCACCCACTACAGCACGGTGAGACCAGAGCACAATATGTTCAGTTACAGTACTCAGGGAAAATATCAGTAGTTGGTCAAAACATACAGCCGTGTGATGAAGAGCATGATGATGTCCTGGTTTCCTCCTGCAGCCCTGCTCCACCAAAGTCATCAACCTGATGGAGAAACACATGGAGGTGGTGCTGGGTATCGCCTTTGCCATCGCCATCCTGCTGGTGAGCACACACACAGAAACACACACTTAAATTTCTCACCAGAAACTGCTGCTAGACATACAGATAGTTAAGATTCGTCCTACAGAGCGTCAATGAATGACGATGTGATGTATGATGTTTATATTAAACAGCTTTTGACATGACCAAACAGAACTACAATGTGTTTCATAAAAGATTAAAAATACACAAAACTACTTGACTGTTTCCATTTTATACTTGTAATCCACTACATCTCAGACAGACACATTGTACTTTTAGTGCACTACAAGGATTTGATAACTGTAGTTATTTTGCAAATTCAGGTTATGAATACAAAATATACATTAAATCATGATAGATTAATATAGATTAGGCGACCTAGCAGTCTATAAAAATATTTAAAATGAACTCCACTTTTACCAGCTGCAACATTAAAGTTATGAACAAATGAATACATCATTAACTATAATCCAGTAATATATTATTATTTATTTATTATTCTGAAACAGGCCATTCAGCATAATAAGTAATACTGGTAATAAGTATATTGTATTGCTAATACTTTTCTACTTTAACTTGTAAGTACCTCTACCACCACTAGTAGTAATAGAGGCAGGTGCCTCATTTGTGGATAATCAGAACTAATTAGGAAAAGAAGTGGGCCCAGGATCAAACCATGGGGTACACCACATTAATATTAAATCTTCCTGAACAGAACTTCCCAAGAGAAGCAAAGTCAGAAAGAAACCTGCCGAGCTACGTTGCTAGACTCTTAAAAGGAGATCATTGCAAAGTCTTAGCAATTAATTATATTTCCAATTGGGGTGTTTCAACTAAAGGCAAAATATAATAAATGTTTGACCAGATTCGATGATTTACAGGACAAAATAAAAAAATATTTTATATATTTTTTAAGTATCACGTCTGCGTTTAGGGTTTGGTTATCTGAAGTGTTTCCTCTCTTTCCCTCGACAGATTTTCGGAATGGTCTTTGCCATGATCCTCTACTGTCAGATCGGCAGGAAGGAGGGCGTCACCCCTGCCACCACCGCCTGAACACGCACTTGTGATCACACCCCCTCGCTGCCTGGCAACGGCCAATCAGCAGTGCCCACATGACCCATGTAACCTCAGTGCTACTGTAACCTATGCTTTTACTGTGGAGGAACACACTGATATTTTGGTTGAAATTAAATGTCATTAATACAGATAATACACAGCCTGATGTCTGAGTACTGACAAAAAACTATATACATATTTTAGGTAATCATGAGAATTTCTGCATGTGAAAAACTAACAAATTAGTGTGTTTTTAATTAACTAAATGAATAAAATTGTTTTTCAACAAGTGGATTTCCCACTTGTGTACCTTAACTCATTGTATGGACGTGTGTTTATGCTGTGGGCAGTTCACACTGTGGCCTCAAGGAACAAAATTTAGGAAAATGACTGTGTTGTCTGGAGCTTAGTATGTATGGGCCTCCATTAAAAAAAAAAAAAAAAAAAAAGTTAAGTTGTGAAAGGTGCCTAAACGTATAATGAAGTACTAAATCATAGTTGTCTTGGTATTTCTGCAGGCATTATTTTTTGTTAGATGCAGAAATGGGCTTCCACTTTTTTTTCTTTGTCCAAACGCTGCTGCAGCTGTCTGTCATGGCTGTCGCCATTTTTGGAAAATATTATAAGGTAATCCTCAGGAAGTTAAAGTTATGGTGTGTGCGTGTTTGTTCTAACATAACTCCGAAAACCTTTCAGAAATACAAGATACAGTAATGACATAGCCATGAGAAAGCATTACACCTTGAATTTAATGTTACACCACATTGTGATATTACTTATCAACTTTTGATTGTTTTATTAAAGTGTATAGGTGAGCTAATCTTTTGGAGCAAAGTTTCTTTGTCTTTGCACTCTGAATGTTGTTTCTGTTGCATTTTTTACGTACACTGGTTGAAAACTGTGAGGATCATTTTTTTGTCACCGAACTAGTTTGGGGACATCAAGTGTCACATGATCGAGAAAGGGAAATAAAAACTGAGAGAAACAATATCAAACTTATCATAAGTATCTCGTCATTATTGTCTTTATTTATATTCTGAGGGACTGTATTATGACTATAGTTTATTCAACACACTCAACTACTTATTTCACGGACTGCATGATGACATTTTTTTTAAATTTTTATTATGCATACATATGCATATAACTGTTTTTCATGATTTCGGACCACATGCTATACTATGACTTTTTTTGGTCAACACGCTATACTATGACGTTTTTTCATGATTTCGGACGACATACTATACTACGACTTTTTTCATCACATTTCGGACGACATGCTATACTACGACTTTTTTCATCACATTTCGGACGACATGCTATACTATGACGTTTTTTCATGATTTCGGACGACATACTATACTACGACTTTTTTCATCACATTTCGGACGACATGCTATACTATGACGTTTTTTCATGATTTCGGACGACATGCTATACTACGACTTTTTTCATCACATTTCGGACGACATGCTATACTATGACGTTTTTTCATGATTTCGGACGACATGCTATACTACGACTTTTTTCATCACATTTCGGACGACATGCTATACTATGACGTTTTTTCATGATTTCGGACGACATGCTATACTACGACTTTTTTCATCACATTTCGGACGACATGCTATACTATGACGTTTTTTCATGATTTCGGACGACATGCTATACTACGACTTTTTTCATCACATTTCGGACGACATGCTATACTATGACGTTTTTTCATGAATTCGGACGACATGCTATACTACGACTTTTTTCATCACATTTCGGACGACATGCTATACTATGACGTTTTTTCATGATTTCGGACGACATAGTATACTACGACTTTTTTCATCACATTTCGGACGACATGCTATACTATGAAATTTTTTCACGATTTTGGACGACATACTATACTATGACGTTTTTTCATGATTTCGGACGACATGCTATATTATGACGTTTTTTCATGATTTCGGACGACATACTATACTATGACTTTTTTCATCACATTTCGGACGACATGCTATACTACGACTTTTTTCATCACATTTCGGACGACATGCTATACTATGAAATTTTTTCATGATTTTGGACGACATGCTATACTATGACGTTTTTTCATGATTTTGGACGACATGCTATACTGTGAAGTTTTTTCATGATTTCGGACGACATGCTATACTATGACGTTTTTTCATGATTTCGGACGACATGCTATACTATGACGTTTTTTCATGATTTCGGACGACATGCTATACTATGACTTTTTTTGGTCAACACGCTATACTACGACTTTTTTCATCACATTTCGGACGACATGCTATACTACGACTTTTTCATCACATTTCGGACGACATGCTATACTATGACGTTTTTTCATGATTTCGGACGACATGCTATACTATGACGTTTTTTCATGATTTCGGACGACATACTATACTACGACTTTTTTCATCACATTTCGGACGACATGCTATACTATGACGTTTTTTCATGATTTCGGACGACATGCTATACTATGACGTTTTTTCATGATTTCGGACGACATACTATACTACGACTTTTTTCATCACATTTCGGACGACATGCTATACTATGACGTTTTTTCATGAATTCGGACGACATACTATACTACGACTTTTTTCATCACATTTTGGACGACACGCCATACTATGACGTTTTTTCATGATTTCGGACGACATGCTATACTATGACGTTTTTTCATGATTTCGGACGACATACTATACTACGACTTTTTTCATCACATTTCGGACGACATGCTATACTATGACGTTTTTTCATGATTTCGGACGACATGCTATACTACGACTTTTTTCATCACATTTCGGACGACATGCTATACTATGACGTTTTTTCATGATTTCGGACGACATAGTATACTACGACTTTTTTCATCACATTTCGGACGACATGCTATACTATGAAATTTTTTCACGATTTTGGACGACATACTATACTATGACGTTTTTTCATGATTTCGGACGACATGCTATACTATGACGTTTTTTCATGATTTCGGACGACATACTATACTATGACTTTTTTCATCACATTTCGGACGACATGCTATACTACGACTTTTTTCATCACATTTCGGACGACATGCTATACTATGAAATTTTTTCATGATTTTGGACGACATGCTATACTATGACGTTTTTTCATGATTTCGGACGACATGCTATACTATGACGTTTTTTCATGATTTCGGACGACATGCTATACTATGAAATTTTTTCATGATTTCGGACGACATGCTATACTATGACGTTTTTTCATGATTTCGGACGACATGCTATACTATGACGTTTTTTCATGATTTCGGACGACATGCTATACTATGACTTTTTTTGGTCAACACGCTATACTACGACTTTTTTCATCACATTTCGGACGACATGCTATACTACGACTTTTTCATCACATTTCGGACGACATGCTATACTATGACGTTTTTTCATGATTTCGGACGACATGCTATACTATGACGTTTTTTCATGATTTCGGACGACATGCTATACTACGAATTTTTTCATCACATTTCGGACGACATGCTATACTATGACGTTTTTTCATGATTTCGGACGACATGCTATACTATGACTTTTTTTCATGATTTCGGACGGCATGCTATACTACGACTTTTTTCATCACATTTCGGACGACATGCTATACTACGACTTTTTCATCACATTTCGGACGACATGCTATACTATGACGTTTTTTCATGATTTCGGACGACATACTATACTACGACTTTTTTCATCACATTTCGGACGACATGCTATACTATGACTTTTTTTCATGAATTCGGACGACATACTATACTACGACTTTTTTCATCACATTTTGGACGACATGCTATACTATGAAATTTTTTCATGATTTCGGACGACATGCTATACTATGACTTTTTTTCATGATTTCGGACGACATGCTATACTACGACTTTTTTCATCACATTTCGGACGACATGCTATACTATGACTTTTTTTCATGATTTCGGACGACATGCTATACTACGACTTTTTTCATCACATTTTGGACGACATGCTATACTACGACTTTTTTCATCACATTTCGGACGACATGCTATACTACGACTTTTTTCATCACATTTCGGACGACATGCTATACTATGACGTTTTTTCATGATTTCGGACGACATACTATACTACGACTTTTTTCATCACATTTCGGACGACATGCTATACTATGACGTTTTTTCATGATTTCGGACGACATGCTATACTACGACTTTTTTCATCACATTTCGGACGACATGCTATACTATGACGTTTTTTCATGATTTCGGACGACATGCTATACTACGACTTTTTTCATCACATTTCGGACGACATGCTATACTATGACTTTTTTCATCACATTTCGGACGACATGCTATACTACGACTTTTTTCATCACATTTCGGACGACATGCTATACTATGACGTTTTTTCATGATTTCGGACGACATGCTATACTACGACTTTTTTCATCACATTTCGGACGACATGCTATACTATGACGTTTTTTCATGATTTCGGACGACATGCTATACTATGACGTTTTTTCATGATTTCGGACGACATGCTATACTACGAATTTTTTCATCACATTTCGGACGACATGCTATACTATGACGTTTTTTCATGATTTCGGACGACATACTATACTACGACTTTTTTCATCACATTTCGGACGACATGCTATACTATGAAGTTTTTTCATGATTTCGGACGACATGCTATACTACGACTTTTTTCATCACATTTCGGACGACATGCTATACTATGACGTTTTTTCATGATTTCGGACGACATGCTATACTACGACTTTTTTCATCACATTTCGGACGACATGCTATACTATGACGTTTTTTCATGAATTCGGACGACATACTATACTACGACTTTTTTCATCACATTTCGGACGACATGCTATACTATGACTTTTTTTCATGATTTCGGACGACATGCTATACTATGACTTTTTTTCATGATTTCGGACGGTATGCTATACTACGACTTTTTTCATCACATTTCGGACGACATGCTATACTACGACTTTTTCATCACATTTCGGACGACATGCTATACTATGACGTTTTTTCATGATTTCGGACGACATACTATACTACGACTTTTTTCATCACATTTCGGACGACATGCTATACTATGACGTTTTTTCATGATTTCGGACGACATACTATACTACGACTTTTTTCATCACATTTCGGACGACATGCTATACTATGACTTTTTTTCATGAATTCGGACGACATACTATACTACGACTTTTTTCATCACATTTTGGACGACATGCTATACTATGAAATTTTTTCATGATTTCGGACGACATGCTATACTATGACGTTTTTTCATGATTTCGGACGACATGCTATACTATGACTTTTTTTCATGATTTCGGACGGCATGCTATACTACGACTTTTTTCATCACATTTCGGACGACATGCTATACTACGACTTTTTCATCACATTTCGGACGACATGCTATACTATGACGTTTTTTCATGATTTCGGACGACATACTATACTACGACTTTTTTCATCACATTTCGGACGACATGCTATACTATGACTTTTTTTCATGAATTCGGACGACATACTATACTACGACTTTTTTCATCACATTTTGGACGACATGCTATACTATGAAATTTTTTCATGATTTCGGACGACATGCTATACCATGACGTTTTTTCATGATTTCGGACGACATACTATACTACGACTTTTTTCATCACATTTCGGACGACATGCTATACTATGACTTTTTTTCATGATTTCGGACGACATGCTATACCATGACGTTTTTTCATGATTTCGGACGACATACTATACTACGACTTTTTTCATCACATTTCGGACGACATGCTATACTATGACTTTTTTTCATGAATTCGGACGACATACTATACTACGACTTTTTTCATCACATTTTGGACGACATGCTATACTATGACGTTTTTTCATGATTTCGGACGACATGCTATACTATGACTTTTTTTCATGATTTCGGACGGCATGCTATACTACGACTTTTTTCATCACATTTCGGACGACATGCTATACTACGACTTTTTCATCACATTTCGGACGACATGCTATACTATGACGTTTTTTCATGATTTCGGACGACATACTATACTACGACTTTTTTCATCACATTTCGGACGACATGCTATACTATGACTTTTTTTCATGAATTCGGACGACATACTATACTACGACTTTTTTCATCACATTTTGGACGACATGCTATACTATGAAATTTTTTCATGATTTCGGACGACATGCTATACCATGACGTTTTTTCATGATTTCGGACGACATACTATACTACGACTTTTTTCATCACATTTCGGACGACATGCTATGACTTTTTTTCATGATTTCGGACGACATGCTATACTACGACTTTTTTCATCACATTTTGGACGACATGCTATACTATGACGTTTTTTCATGATTTCGGACAACATGCTATACTACGACTTTTTTCATCACATTTCGGACGACATGCTATACTATGACTTTTTTTGGTCAACACGCTATACTATGACGTTTTTTCATGATTTCGGACGACATGCTATACTACGACTTTTTTCATCACATTTCGGACGACATGCTATACTATGACGTTTTTTCATGATTTCGGACGACATGCTATACTACGACTTTTTTCATCATATTTCGGACGACATGCTATACTATGACGTTTTTTCATGATTTCGGACGACATGCTATACTACGACTTTTTTCATCACATTTCGGACGACATGCTATACTATGACTTTTTTTGATCAACACGCTATACTATGACGTTTTTTCATGATTTCGGACGACATGCTATACTACGACTTTTTTCATCACATTTCGGACGACATGCTATACTATGACGTTTTTTCATGATTTCGGACGACATGCTATACTATGACGTTTTTTCATGATTTCGGACGACATGCTATACTACGACTTTTTTCATCACATTTCGGACGACATGCTATACTATGAAATTTTTTCATGATTTCGGACGACATGCTATACTATGAAATTTTTTCATGATTTCGGACGACATGCTATACTATTAAGTTTTTTCATGATTTCGGACGACATGCTATACTATGAAATTTTTTCATGATTTCGGATGACATGCTATACTATGAAATTTTTTCATGATTTCGGACGACATGCTATACTATGACTTTTTTTCATGATTTCGGACGACATGCTATACTACGACTTTTTTCATCACATTTCGGACGACATGGTATACTATGAAATTTTTTCATGATTTCGGACGACATGCTATACTATGAAATTTTTTCATGATTTCGGACGACATGCTATACTATGAAATTTTTTCATGATTTCGGACGACATGCTATACTATGACTTTTTTTCATGATTTCGGACGACATGCTATACTACGACTTTTTTCATCACATTTCGGACGACATGCTATACTATGAAATTTTTTCATGATTTCGGACGACATGCTATACTATGACTTTTTTTGGTCAACACGCTATACTATGACGTTTTTTCATGATTTTGGACGGCATGCTATACTACGACTTTTTTCATCACATTTCGGACGACATGCTATACTATGAAATTTTTTCATGATTTCAGATGACATTTTATGCTGTGACGTTTTTCACGATTTTGGACAACATACTATACTATGACTTTTTTTGGTCAACACGCTATACTGTGACATTTTTTATGATTTCGGACGACATGCTATACTACGAAGTTTTTTCATGATTTCGGACGACATGCTATACTATGAAATTTTTTCATGAGTTCAGACGATATGCTATACTATGACGTTTTTTCATGATTTTGGACAACATACTATACTATGACTTTTTTTGGTCAACACGCTAGACTGTGACATTTTTCATGATTTTGGACGACATAGTATAGTATTACATTTTTTCATGATTTCGGACGACATAATATACTACGACTTTTTTCATCACATTTCGGACGACATGCTATACTATGACTTTTTTTCATGATTTCGGACGACATACTATACTACGACTTTTTCATCACATTTCGGACGACATGCTATACTATGACGTTTTTTCATGATTTCGGACGACATAGTATACTACGACTTTTTTCATCACATTTCGGACGACATGCTGTACTATGACGTTTTTTCATGATTTCGGACGACATGCTATACTACGACTTTTTCATGATTTCAGACGACATTTTATGCTGTGACGTTTTTCATGATTTTGGATGACATACTATACTATGAAATTTTTTCATGATTTCGGACGACATGCTATACTACGAAGTTTTTTCATGATTTTGGACAACATGCTGTACTATGACGATTTTTTGTGATTTTGGACGACATAGTATAGTATTACATTTTTTCATGATTTCGGATGACATGCTATTTTGAGACGCATTTTCGTGATGTTATACAGTGACATTTTTCATTCAGCTCTGGTTGACATTCCTGCAGTCAGCATGTCAACAACAGACTTCACCTGTGTCATTGTGTTGTGATCAAACATCACATTTCAGATTGTCCTGTTGTTTTGACCATTTTGCAGCACAGCTGTGAAGTTATGACGCTGTTTAATCAGCTACATCTGTCAGGTGGATGGATTATCTTGGAAAAGGAGAGCTGCTCACACAGATTTTAACTAATTTATGATCAGACTTTAAGAGATATAAATCTGTTGAGTGCATGAAAATATTCTGAGATCTTTACCTTAAACCTGTGAAAAATGGGAGCAAAAACAAGTGTTGTGTTTAAAGATTAGTTGAGGGTATCTTCTATATAGTTTCTGCTCTTTTGTTGTTTCTCTGCACAGAAGTGTGTTTCTATCCGTCTGTCTAATCCAGAATGACTCCACATCACAGGTTGCTGTTACAAAATTGCACCACTTTATTCATTTAAGGCTTTTTAGTTTTTACTTTACATTTGGCTTCACCCCCCCCCCCCCCCCCCCCCCCCCCCCCTCCCGCTGCTGCTGTGGGTTTCTGTACTGGAAGAAACCAGTTCGCACCAATGTTCATACCAGTTTTAAACCCCAACGACAGCCGAACCCTGATGATTCAGCAAAGTGGAAATTTAACCTGACACGTGCGCTGGCTGAACTGGTTCCTTTTACATTTCACTGGTCATCATGCCATACAGAGAAAAAAGAAGCAGATTTATTTCAGTAATGTAAAATAATTTCTTCTTTAAATGAATCGTTTCAGTTTGCATTTTGGCTGCGCTTGCAGTCGTCATTTCGGTGCGACTTCTATTCACTGTAGGAGCCGTTTTTACAGAAGATCATAATCAGTTTAATCAGTACAGACACAGGTCCAAGATGTGTTTAGCCTAGCTTAGCACAAAGACTGGAAGCAGAGGGAAACTGCTAGCCTAGCTCTGTACAAAGTGAACAAATATGCCTCAGTTTATCATGGACGTTCACAGGATAGTTCCGATTTTTTAGAGTGGGGCAGTATGAGGTACTTATCCGTAGCCAATGTATTAGTAGATAAGTCGATGTCAGTCGGCACGGCCCCAGTTTGGAGAAACAGCAGGAGTACAACCAAAGCTAAGTAATGTACGGCTATGTCGGGGTCAGCAATAAAACAACTCCCTAAAAAAGTCCCAAATAAAACAATCAAAATCAGTTTTAATATACTCGATACTTAAGAGTATTTTCACTGCTTAACCTTACCATCAGACAGCAACTTTCGATGGGGAACTGAAGCTGTGATATCGCCCTCTTCAAAGCCAGACTCCTTTGAGAAAAACAGTGATTCAACATCACTGCATGTGAGCTTCTGGTGTACCGCTGCCTTGAACAGTTAGTTAGTGTTATTGGGGTTTAAAAGGGTCAATTTGGACTCACCGAGGTCACACAATAACACAAACTAACTACCTGATCGAGGCAGCGGTGGACCAGCAGCTCCTGTGTTCTGCAAGCTAAAATTACAGTTTTAAGGAATGGAGTTTGGCGGCTTTAGAGAGAGCATACATGGAAATAAAAAGCAACGGCTTCCCAGTTGGAACAGGCTGTCTGACAGAAGTTAAAGTGGTGAAAATAATCTCAATATAGCGTACACTTAATCTGTGATAGATTTTTTTAGGTGGCTAAAATATATTTTGCTGTGGCCCCCATCCACAGCAGCACACTGCTTAGATTCTGTGTCAGTACTCCAGCCTGCTTCTCCAAACTGTTAATGAGCATCTACTGCATGTAATACACTCACTATGGATAAGTGTCTCATAAAACCCCACTTCAAAAAATCCTAACCATCCCTTTAAGGCCTCTGTATGCTTCAAACGAAAGCAGTTTTTAACTTCTTACTCAATGCCAAGTGTCTAGACAGAAAAAAAGAAAACTTTTGCCTTTAGAAAACACATCATTCAACTTCTTCTGAAGCATGCTGAGGCCTTTAGATCTGCCAAACGTCTAAGACAAAACTACATAATCACTAGAAGAGTTAAGCCAAAGCAGTCAACCGTTACAGCCCAAGAAGTTGCACGAAATGACGAATGCCACCACAGTCTGTGTTACTGTGGAAGCCAGAAAGATCTGTCTGCAGCTGCGGCAGGTGTT
This sequence comes from Cromileptes altivelis, assembly GCA_013133815.1. Taxonomy (NCBI): domain Eukaryota; kingdom Metazoa; phylum Chordata; class Actinopteri; order Perciformes; family Serranidae; genus Cromileptes; species Cromileptes altivelis. The sequence continues at coordinate 34,609,587 of CM023152.1, read as the reverse complement.
GATCTGACTGGCAAGCACATCATCCAGGTGCTGCATTGGTCACTGAGCTGATGGGCTCTCATCACAGGAACACTGGGACTGTGAGGAAATTGACACTTTATCGAAAGTGTCTCCCCGAGCTTTTCAGTGGCAATTGTCTTCCTATTTGTTAGCATGTTAGCAATATTTATACTACATGTTTTAATCACGCCAGGAACGCCTCACCACAGCTGCAAACAGACCTTTGACCTGGAAGCTTCTGCTTGGCATGCAAACTGTCGCAGCACCTCCTGGAGGTCAGACTGAGTACTGACAGAAACATCAACATGCTACATGACTGAACGTACTGCAGGAGAACCAGAATACTGACAGCAGTACCACACTGTACCGCAGTACTCCCGATAGTACTACACTGTGCACAGCAGTACTCACAGAGGTCACTGGTCCAACATACTGTATCTGTAAGATGACCACTCTCACATTTCAGACAAAGACAGATATTCAAAGGCTTTCTGTGGCTGCTGCTTCACAGGCCACGCCCACTAATGCACAGGGGCGGGGCTTCCGCTTTAAGCCCAACCTCCTCAAAGGAAATACGTCTCAGAGATTTTAGGCCAACTTTCTTCTTTCACTGATGGGAATAAAGACTCCAAAATCCAGGTGTCAGTGGCTAACACTTTAGCATGTTAGCTTTAAGCTGCTAACACTCAACAGGGAGAGCTAAAGTTTTAGGGACTGTTCGTTATTTATGAGGAGCGGGGGCACGTCAATTATCTTTTTAAGCACTGGGGAGGGACTTAAGTTTTTCATTTGGGCTGAGGGGAGGGGCAAACAACTTTAAATAGTTGTGTTCTGTATTTATTTTAAAGAAAACTGCCAAAATAAAACCATTTATCACCGCCAGAAACTGTAAAAACAAAAACTGTCAATGGATTTTCACATTTCTGACAGTCCTTGGACTTATCACGCGCGACAAACGCTTCTGAAAATAAACAAAAAACAATCTGAGTTTAAAATAGTGATATTTCATCAAAATCACTTCATTCTTATGAAGCTTTGGGGAGGGTCAAAATAAATAAATAAAAACAAACAAACAAAAACGAAGTCACACCCCAGCCACCCCCTCCACTGACAGGTAAAGAGCAGTCCCTTAGCATGAAACATGTGACCCAATGGACCAGCTCGAACTTTCTGAGGCCACTGTTGGTCCTCCAGAGCTGAATATTTTAATATATGCCCATCAGTGAAAGGACAGATAATTCAGTGCTCCCCCCGAGATGTGTTAATAACATTAATAAGCAGGTAATAATGTGGTTAATAATACAGAAACAACAGCTGCTGGCTGCCCTGCTCAATAATATAACTCAACCCCCCCCCCCGGGCCAAAAAGGTCATCACAGAAACTGGTGTGGTTCATAGTTGTTATGCAGCTCACACACTCTCACACACACACACTCTCACACACACACACACACACTCACATGAAGAAGGTACTGGACCAGTGTGAGTCTGCTGTCTAAAGGCAACATGTCCGCCCTGAGCAGCAGGTCAAGGGTCAGCTCACCATGCTGCTAAAGTAACAAGTTAGCTCGCAGCTACTGTTGTTTATTTGTTTCTTTGATATTGTGGCGTTGATATTCATCTGTGATGTTTTGAAACTCAACACTGTTTACAAACAGCCTGTTTGGCACTGTAAGCTGTTCCATGGCTATAAGTGCACAAACAGTGTGTTAGCATAGTTAGCATTTCCTCTTAACAATTTCATTTGCAAATGAGACTAGGAGCTAGCCCTTGGCCAACAGCTACCATCAACTTCTTTGGGGATATCCTAATAATGCTAACACCACACACGCAGCCTAATTTGTTCACAATGTTTAAAATGTAGGCTAACAAATAGCCCAATGCCATTAGTACACAAAAAGAGTGTTAGCATAGTAAGCATTCCTTCCTAACAATACCAAAGCATTTCACTTGCTACTAGGACTAGGAACTAGCCATGGCCTAAAGCTACCAACAATCTGAGAATATGCTATTAATGCTAACACCCCACATTCAGCACTGTAGAGGTGTTGTTGCTGACAATGCTAAGAAAGTCTTTAACCAGCTGCTTGGCTAACAAAGTAGCCCAAAGCTATGAATACATAAACATGTGTTAGCAAAGTTAGCATTCCCTCCCGAAAACGTCACTGCATTTCTTTTGCTCACACGACTAGGAGCTAGCCCTTATCTAACAGCTACCATCAAAATATCTGGGGGCAAAGCTAACACCACACAAGTAGCATAATTTGTTCACAATATTTCTAATGCATTTTACAAGCTGCTAGGCTAACAAGCTAGCCCAAAGCTAAAAGTAGCATACACAAAAAGTGTGTTAGCACAGTTAGCATTCCCTCCTAACAATGCCAAAGCATTTCATCTACAACAGGGACTAAGAACTAGCCGGTGGCCAAGAGCTGACATCAGTTTCTCTGGGGATATACTGGTAATGCTAACACCACAGAAAGCTCACTGTACTTTGGACGCATTGCACACAGCTATGTGTCCACGTTAACCGTCTCTGATAACATGCTAATAAGGCTGTCACCGTACAAATAGCGAATTTGGGTAGTAAGTTTGCCAATTCACTCCTGTAGCTGTCAGCTAACTTAAGTTAGCTCAAAGTTAGGAACATGGTGAGCTGACCTGCGTGATCTGCTGCACTCCCTAACCCCCCGCCCCGAACCCAAAAATCAAAAAAACAAAAACATTAAATGACGTTTATATCTTTTCACACAGAATCATAATAATAACCACCGTCATAATAATCACTGTAATGATCCACAGGTTAAACCAGAGCCACACACACACAGAGTCAGCCGTGTTAGCCGTGACATCACTGCGGCAACAACATGGCTGACAGTAAAGTGGTCAAATAGCGTGTGAATGACTCAGGGCTGCTGGAAAATAAGTAAAAGATAAAGAAAGGAAAGAAACATTTAAAAGTAAAAGCAAGAAGCCACTCCCCAGCACAAAATGGCCTAGCAGAGAGCATGATGGGAACCGTAGTTTGGACAGCCCCCATTCCTGCAACAGCAGAATCCTTATCTTCATCATCATCATCGCCGCCGCTGCAGTCTTTTGATGTTTGGTTTTAATGTTTCCAAGGCAACAGTCTCTGAGACTGTATGGTGAGGGAATGGGAGATGTGGTTGTCACGGGAACAGAGGTCAGAGGAGGCTGATGTTGATGATGACATGGCTGTGTTAAAGGGGCGTGGTCAGCTGGAAGATGTCCTGTGATTGGTTGGTTGGTTGTCGGTCAGGTAAGGAGAAAACTGGAAAGAGAGAAGAGAAGAATTCTCAAGAATACTGCCGACATAGGTTGTGTTTCTAGACTTTGATGTGTAGACGAGCAGGATGAGAAACAATCTCATAAGGAATCTTGTCTCAGTCTGTCAATAGTGACCAGATCAGGCTTCAGTCTCTTTCATAAGTCTTTTCAGGGTCTTCTGGATGTCTATAAAGACTTACCTGTCATTAGAGAAGTTGACAGTTGGACTTTTTGCGAGTTTTCCCTTGAACTGGACTCTTCCTGTTAATCTGTCGCACAAGGTCATAGAAGATCTGCACACACAAACACACACCACATCAGTATTTTGGGCTGAATATCTAAAGTTAAGAAAAAAAAAACTTTTTCCGACCACATTGGTCAGACGGTGCGTTGTGTTAATTCCATGAGGCTGTGTGTCCTCCAAAGTATTTTTTTCCCGGCTGAAAATGCCACATTGGAGGCTCGGCGTTTATTCAGCTGAGACACTTTGGTTGCGTCTGGTTGCTATGATAGAGAATATTTGCAAAAGTAAAAATGTCAGCACAAGATAAGAGTTCTTGCTCAGGATGAAGGGAAGGCTGAAGCGCATAGGAGAGAGGACGGACTCGCTGGTCTACGTGGTCATTGGTATTAATTTCGCCTCCATTGTTGTTGAAATGACTGTTGATCTTTGTATTACTTGCCCCGCCCCTTCTTCACTGTAATTGGACCACTGGGTAAAAAGTGACAGTGACAAACGACTGCAGTGACTCACCAAAACGTGGACATATTTCAACTCTCGATGACCAGAAAAAACACCAAATGTGCAACGCCTCGTCACACAGCTGGCATGTGGAGCACTGTGTACACGCGGTTGAGCACACTCAGTGCACTGTGGCCAATTTAGTTAATCTAGAGATAACGTCCAAACTTTTTTCCCCATCGACCAATTGAATAGTTGAAGAATAAGTAGGATTTCAGTCGACCAAGATTTTCCTGAGTTGGTTACAGACCTATTTGATATACTGACACACAAACCTGAGACAACACAACCAAAACCGAAAGTGAACATAATTTGGACCTGGTGCAGCTCGGCTCCTGGGTTGGGTGTCGGTTCGTAAGAACAACTGAATGTAAAGACCTCTAATGTATATGTACATAAAGTGTGTGTGTGGTCACCTCATTGACGTTGATCTTGCTCTTGGCCGAAGTCTCAAGGAAGGCGCAGGAGTTCCACTGGCGGGCAAGGCCGATGCCTGACTCTTTGGCCACCACACGCTCCACCTCCAGGTCACACTTATTTCCAACCAGGATCATGGGAACCTGCAACGTCACATCGAGTTTTCATATTTATATTCACAACCCGAATTGACGAATTCAGAAACTGAGAAAACATTTGAAGTCATAGGGGTCCATGTTTAACAAGAGCAAAACGAATCAAACTAGAATTATTGCAAACTAGACTCACTAATTCAGCATCTGACCAAATGTCTCCCCCTCTGTTCCCGAGTTATGACTCAGAAACAAATTTCCTTAAGGTGTTCTTGAGATATCGCATTCATGAGAATGAGACAGACGCAAGGTCACAGTGATGTTGACCTTTGACCACCAAAATCCAACCAGTTAATTTTTAAGTCCAAGGGGGCGCTTGTGTCAAATTTGAAGAAACTCCCTTCAGGTGTTCTTGAGATATTACGTTCTTAAGAATGAGCCAGACAAGATCACAGTGACCTTGACCTTTGACCACCAAAAACTTATCAGTTAACTGTTGACTCCAAGTGGACATTTGTGCACATTTTGAAGAAATTCCCTTGAGGCATTCTTGAGATACAGATATTGTGTTAACAAGGATGGGACAGATGGATGAACAACCCCTACACATAATGCCTCCGGCCACATCTCTCACCAGCGAACAGGCATAAACATCGTCAACAGACTCTCAGACAACTTTGAGAGAATTTTCTCAGTTTTTGAATTCTTACTTTACCATGAAGGCATGTGTGAAAAGTGTTCCTCGTGAATTTCATGTAACACGTGGTGAGTAACTGAAAGACAAATGATCATTTGGTGGGTGATGTCTTCCTTGAAGTTTGCGTCGTTAATGTGTTGAGAATACGATACAGTCAGCGATTAAACATTGACCTTTCAAATTAAGAGCACTGCAGCGAGGTGATTCCATAATGTGTAAATGTGGAGCTGCGGTCACTTCCACGTACAACACATGTGGCTCCACTTCAATTTTGATTCAGTGCTCAATGGTGAGGTTTCAAAGAAATATGCAGTACCAAGATTTGTCCAGCAGATGTCACCATTTACACCGTACAGATCCCTCTGACTCAATCAAGAAAAGCTTCATCTCCACCATCACTACTTAAACTCTAGTGCTGAAACAACTGGTCAACAATCAAACAAACATCAACACTCCATCCATTTATCATTTAAATCATTGATGAAGCAAAAGTGCCAAAACATTGTTTGGCTGCATCTTGTCGAATGTGAGATCTTAATTTAAACATCAGTGGATTGCTGGTTGGACAAAACAAGCAGTTCATGGATCTTATCTTCAGCTCGAGGACATTTTAATGGACGTGTTTTACCCTTTTCATTTGTTTTTATTTTATAGACAGTAATTTAAATGACAAATCAAAGAATTGAGCAAAAATAATTGTACCAGATCTTTAGCTTTACAGCACGAGTATTACGGCCGGACGTTACGAGTTTGATGGGATTAGAAAAGGCTGCAGTGCAGCATCTTAAAAGCACTGCAAAACACATAATGTACATCATCTACAGTGAGTGTGAAGTGCTGGAGTCACAAGACTATCGGTGTCACTTAACTTGATTCATCACTCAGAGCCGTCTCCTCCTGCTCCCTGTCTGACATTATGAAACAACACAGAGCAGCACAAAGGTAAATCTACACTAAGCTGCCAGTTTATTAGGAACACCTAGCTAATACTAACGCAGTTTAATACAACAGCCCTGTTTTAGAGAGATGTTGATTTTATGTATCATCTTTGTAGATGTAGTTTGTGAGCTGTGGTGAAACCAGGACTTCCAGGTTCTGTTACAGAAGTAAGAAAACCTCATTCAAGAGACTTTCTCAGCTGTGTGTCGTGTGGCTGCTTCATATGTTTGGATAAAGATGTCAACGTAACATATTGTTTATATGATATTCCTGTGTTTGAGTGGCCTTTAACGAACACCATTTCCCACAAGCCCTTCACCTGCAGCAGCTACATTACACACATGTCTGCAATAACAGCAGGACAGAGACGACTGTGGACGTTTTTGGACATCAGAGATACAAAGTTGTAAATATTAAAAGAAGAATACGCTGGTGAGGTTTATGGATATAAACTTACAATGACGCTAACAACTCTACTGAAGAGCTTGTCGTTTTTCGCAGTTTAAGTAAAATCGCAAAAGTTTTCACTTTCACTTCTGCAGTGGACCTGATTTGTTTGTTATGAAAAAATAAAAAATAAAAACCTCCAGGAACATGCTTCATATTTCAAAAAGTGCACTTAAAATAAACTTCATTTCCCACAAGCCAAGGAGCTTATTTAATAGTCTGGCTTATCCCAAAATCTGACAAATTATTCAATAACATCGACTTTATCTCATAATTTTTAATTATTTAATCACTTGAACTTATGTCTTATTTTTAATCTCCTAATTTTGATTAAACTCTATATTTTTACTTATTTATTTTGACTTATCCCAAAATTTGACTAATTATTTAATAACAAATATTATTTCATATTTTCTTTTCTATTTATTATTTTTTAATAATCTTCTATTTTTAATCTCCTCATTTTAATGTATCTCCACATTTTTACTTTGTATTCAATAATTTTTACTTAGCACAAAATTAATTATTTCATTATTTTATTCCTTATTTTTGTCACCTAATTTTTACTTATTCCCATATTTTTATTTTTATTTCTCAAAATTTTGGCTTAAATTTCCTAATTTTGACTCTTCATCTCACAATTTTATTATATCTCTTAAAAGAAATGCTGAACGAGAGACTGTGTTGAGTAATAGAAGCCAGAGTCCTGCAGCAGGTTGGGTATCTACAGGAAACCCTCAAAAAGCTGTGTCACAGGTAAAAATATTCATGTACATATAAAGTCAAGGGCACGGGTAAAAATGAACTCCACACCGGCAGGCAGTGGGTGAGAACAAAAATAAATGTTTTTTATTTTTCAGAATAAAACCCAGTAAAAAGCTGTGCAGTATCTGTGTAATATTCTGACAGTTCCTTTTATTTTGAAAGTCAGCGACACAAGTGTAACCTTTGCAGCCCGTGGATGAGGTGGCAGCCTACATGGAGTTTAAACCCAGCTTAATGTGAGGGACGGGAGCCTGGGTGGGTTTGATCATGGGTGTGGGTTTCCAAACACTGACCTGTGCAGGACTCTGATAGAAGCTTGTGGAACAGAGGCTCAACAGGAAATGACATCATGACCTCAGCTCTCTATGTTGCCAGGTGTTTCTAGTGTGTTTAAGTGTGTGTGAGTGTGTCTTACGTCCTCAGTGTCCTTCACTCTGAGGATCTGCTCTCGGAGGTCCTGAAGGTCGTTGAAGGTCGACTGAGCCGTGATGGAGTAAACCAGAGCGAAGCCCTGACCGTTCTTCATGTACAGGTCTCTCATCGCTGTGAACTGCTCCTGCTCACACACACACACACACACAGGTCATCAGGGAGACGGACTAATACGCTATATGGCCAAAAGTATGTGGACAGTCCTGTAGAATTTAGTGTCCTTTTAAGTCTGTTCTTCCTGGTTTTATAAAGGGAGGTGTAGATCAGGAAGAAAGTCACAAACTGTCCAAGGGTACAGACAGACAGACAGACAGACAGACAGACAGACAGACAGATCTTACTGTTCCTGCTGTGTCCAGGATCTCCAACATACACTGCTGTCCATCGACCTCGACTTGCTGCAAACAGACAGAGACGTAGAGACAGTGAGTCCTCAGTTCTTCAACAAAACTATTCCACAAAGTTCCACCTCACTAAAACATCTCAACAACAGCAACTGGATGGACTGAGGTGAGATGTGGTTCATCACTCGTGTTCCTCTCCATCTGGCTTTTCATCATCATCATCAGGTCGACATGTTAGTGTGTCCAGTACTTTGGTTTATGACCAAACACCTGCAGAAGTTATGAAGTTATTCAGCTGTACTCAGCTGTGATTACTGATGATTAGCTAACGTACCAGGACGTTTGACTGTACGCTGTCGGACTTTGCAGTATGTAAGCAGGCACGTCTCTCTGTCTGTTCTGACCCAAAATATAAAGTTAAACTACAGCAGACTTTATTATGTTTGTTTGTTTATCCGGCCCTGATGTTTGCGCATCAGTTTACAGACGCTTCGATGAGATGTGGTTTCTGTCGTGACGGATGTTTGTTGGGTGAGACCCGTCAACAGCATTAAGACACATTTCATTTCCATCTGTGGTCTCAGACGGGTGGAGTGAGGCGCGCTGATAGTGCTGCTGTGATGAGCCTGCCCTGAACAGGACGGGTGGAGACAAACGAGTGAGACTGAAGGAACAGGAAGTGTTCACACTGGACGTGCTGAGGAGACACATGAACGCCCTGCTCCTCTGCAGCTATATTCTTGTTTCATATCAAAGTTACTCATGACTTAAAAACATGTTGGTCAAAAAAATGAGACAAGAAGTCAAGTTTTAGAGAAATAAACAAAGTGATCGTCAGTGAAAATTATTGACTTATAATCTATTATTCATGATTATTTTCTCCTGCGTTTGACATATTATTTTCAATTTTTACTTCCTATATCGCCGTATTTTAATTCATTATCTCATAATTTACTTTTTATCTCATAACTGTAACTTATCTCCTGTTTTTTTAGTTATTATTTAATACCTTTTTTCACTTACTGTCTTGTAATTTTTACTTTCTTATCTTATCATTGGAACTTATCTCCTCATTTTGACTTATTTAATATTAATTATTTTCTCCTACTTTTGACGTAAAATTTATTATTCATAATTTATTTTCTGCCATTTTTGACTTATCTTCAATTTTTACACCCATATCATCTCATTTTAATTTATTGTCTAATAATTTTGACTTTTTTATGTCATAATTGTAACTTAATTTAATTTATCATTTAATTTTCATGATTTATTTTCTTCTTTTGAGTTTTTATTTAATATTTTTTGACTTACACATATTTTTGATTTATTATCTTTAATTTTTAATTCCTGTTTTACCATGTTTTTAATTTATTGTCTAATAATATTGACTTTTTATCCTATTATTGTAACTTATCTCCCAATTTTGATTTATTATTTAATATTTATGACTTATTTTCTCCTAATTTAGATTTTTTTTTATCTGCAATTTTTGCTTCCCGTATCACCTTATTTTAATTTATTATCTCATGATGTAAACTATCTCATTTTGTCTTATTATCTTCAATTTCTACTTCCTGTATCACCATATTTTAATTAACTATCTCAGTTTTTATTTTTTATCTCCTCATTTTAAGTTATTTAATATTTATGACTTACTTTTACATAATTTTGACTTATTATCTATAATTTTTTTATTCCTGTTTTACCATATTTTAATTTATTATCTCATAACTTTGACTTTTATCTCATAATTCTAACTTATCTCCTAATTTTGATTTATTATCTTCAATTTTTGTTTCCCATATCACCTGTTTTCACTTACTGTCTCGTAATTTTTACTTTCTTATCTTATCATTGGAACTTATCTCCTGACTTATTATATTTCATTTTTACTTTCTGTATCACGATATTTTAACTTCTTGTCTCATAGTTTTTACCTTTCAACCCTTCTGTGCGGAGTTTGCATGTTCTCCCCGTGTCAGCGTGGGTTCTCTCCGGGCACTCCGGCTTCCTCCCACAGTCCAAAGACATGCAGGTTAATTGGTGACTCTAAATTGTCCGTAGGTGTGAATGTGAGTGTGAATGGTTGTCTGTCTCTATGTGTCAGCCCTGTGATAGTCTGGTGACCTGTCCAGGGTGAACCCTGCCTCTCACTCAGTGTCAGCTGGGATAGGCTCCAGCCCCCCGTGACCCTCAAGAGGATGAAGCAGTTAGAAGATGAATGAACTCAATATTTTGACTCAACACATCTAAGTTTTGACAAACAATCATCATTAATCATTATTTTTCATTCATTAATTTTTCTATTCTTTTATCGATTTTTCCTGTTTCTTGACTTTTCTTGATTTTTCTTCTTCTCTTCATTTACATTTTGCTTTTTCTTATCCTGATAATTTTCCTTCTTTTCTTTCTCCTGTCTTGTTTTGATCTTCTCATCTTTCTGCTTCTTTGTCTTCTTCCTCTTTTCTGTGGCGTTACGTTGTGGGATGGTTAGCAGCTAACATTCAGACAACCCTCGCTCCGTCCCACAGTGAATATGAACTGTCTCACACCACTCACACAGACCGACAGCAGAGACAGACGGGCTGAAGCTGTTTTACCTTCCTGTAGGAATCCTCTATCGTTGGGTCGTATTTCTCCACAAAGATTCCCTGAACAAACTGGACAGTCTGGAGACACACAGACAGGCAGAGAGACAGACAGAGAGACAGACAGAGAGACAGACAGGCAGTGAGATAAAGAGAAGTAGGGCAGTGGTGTTAATGGAGCTCTGTTCTGTTCTCCATTGGAAGTCATTAGAATGGAATTAATGTGACACACTGACACATCTCCATTATATCATCTGGAGTAAAGCACTTCATTGTAGTGACACTGTGTGTGTGTGTGTGTGTGTGTGTGTGTGTGTGTGTGTCAGATGGAAACACTGAGGATGATTCACAGAGAAACACAGTGACACCAGTCTGCATCCATTTTCATCTGCAGAACTTTGAGTGAAAAAATTTTGAATGTTGCAACAAATGAAACTCAGATTTGATTTGATGCATTTTCATCATCATCATCATCATCATCATCATCATCATCATCATCAGGTGAGTTTGGGTTTGAAGCCTCACACACACTTATACACCTCTTAAAGCGCGGTGTTACTCTCTCTGTGACAGGACTGTGGCAAAGAGCTCAAGGCGTCGACGTGGCCTCCAAATTCCTCAGATCCCAGTCTGATCGAGCATCTGTAGATGTGCTGGTACCTCTCCTCACAACACACAGGACTCAAAGGATCTGCCACTGGTACCCTGGTGCCAGACGCCACAGGACACCCTACTCCACACGGATGCCACGACAGGTCAAAGCCAAGTCCGCCCCAAGGGGATCAGGCATACCTCTGTGGTACTGGAACGTCCCACAGATTCTTGAGGCCGGGTCGACGCCTTGAGGTTTCTGTCACGGTTTTATGGCGAGACATGGTGTACTGTCCTGCTGCCATGGCTGTGAGGGGGTGTGTGACGGTGTTTGTGTGGGCGGAGCAACATCCACTGTCGCAACGTTGACAGTTCTGCTTTAGTAGAAACAGCGAAGTGTGTTTAATGACTCACCAGAGCTGACTTGCCGACTCCTCCTGATCCTAAAACAACCAGTTTGTATTCACGCATCCTGACTGTCTGTCTGCTGGGCGAGAGGAACACACACACACACACACACACACACACACACAGAGAGAGAGAGAGAGAGAGGTTACATTTCCCAGCAGCCAATCACAGAGCAGCATTACGACAACACACCTGGAGCTGTAAAACCATCAGTTACACAAACACACACACACACACACACACACACACACACACACACACACACACAGATGGAGACTTCCTCCCTTCTCTCTGGGAGGTCATGGTTACCCAGCATGCATCTGGGCGCCTTCATGAAAACAGAGAGAGGTCACATGATCACCCACAGCTGGTGGTGATGTCACAACTGTGGAATCCTTCCTGGTTACTGTTACTATGCACCCTCATATGTGTGTGTGTGTGTGTGTGTGTGTGTGTGTGTGTGTGTGTTTGCATACCAGTCATGCCTCATCGTGTGTTTGTCGTTGCAGCAACAAGAAGCAACATGACACACACACACACACATGCACACACAGTCAGAGCTTCTCGCATCTGTTAATAAGGGTCTGCTGAGGTTACCATGGTGATGAGATAAGTGTAAGTGTGTGTGTGTGTGTGGTGAAGCAGGTGGTGTCAGGACCAAACATTAACAGCTCTCTCCCTCTAACAGCCATTTTTCCAGTGTGTTATTTTACCCAGAATTCCCCGTTTCATCTTGCCCGGCTCCAGCCCTTTGAATCCGCCTACTCCACCAAGTCGACCGATTCATGTGTCATCACGACATCAAATGGCGGCGTCTCGGTTACAATAAAAATAATTTTTAAAAAAACGATCCAATGAGCGCCATGGGTGGGACTAGTGTCGTTGTCATGCATGAAGCGACTGGGTGGAGTGTTATCTGTTCGGGTGTCGGTGAACGCATCAGCAGAGGTGGATTTTTAGTGCCTGGAGGTGTGAACGCCACCCGCCTCACTCCGTCTCCTTTCTGTTTGATGCAACAAGTCCAGGCGAGTTCAGGGAATCGCAGGAAGTCACAAACTGAGGCAGCAGGCGAGGCCGGTGAAGAGAAGGTAAATTATGACTCCCAAACCTGAGTCTGGATTTTCCCCTCACGTTTCAACATGACACGCAGTCAGAGTAAAAATATGGAATAAAGACATTTGAATCTGCATCAGGTGATGTTTGTGGTCACACCCACACATCATCGCCTTATTAAACTGTTACTGCTGATGTGTTAGCAAACAGTTTGATGATTCATCTTTATGTTTGTCTCACATGATGAATGTTCGTCCAGTATTCTCTCTCTGTGTTTGGTCTCCACCACCTCCTGAGTCTCTAAGGCTGCTGTCAGCCCTAGAGTGGTCTCCTTTGGTCTGAATCAGGGACTCATGTTGTTCCAAAGTTGTATAATTGCCTAGAGTTGGTTGGTGTTCTCACGGCAGCATTTACAAGAGGACCAGATCAAATGCCTTGTGTGAGAAAGCTGCTCTTGATTGGTCAGAATTTCCATGTGGGAAAAATCCAGGAAGTAAAGCAAACGTTGAAGAAGAGTACACTTGCAAGATAAATGTGACACTTTCTAATGTCACAATGGAGGGACAACTACGCAGGTTGATTTTAGCGCTGCTCATCGTGGACTATATTGCTGTCATTGTTCATTTTAGTCAAAGCATACAGTTTGAAAACGAGGCGCGGCTCCAACTAGAAAACAATGTTTTGATGCATTGGATGTGCTGAATGTGCATATTAAGGCAGTACAGGAGGAGGTGCACATTAATAATCCTCCAGGACTGTAACATGCTCATGTTTAACCCAAACAATGTGTCATGTGACTGCAGTTGCTTCACATCCAGGTCGGAACACCTTCTCACCACAAACCAACCGCACTAGAGTTAATTTGGAGCCGGACTGAGACCACTTCTTCAAACTGCAGTTTGCTGATAAAATCTTTGTGGTTTTCACAATGTGAGCAACATATTACAACAAACAGGATACTCAGAAGTTTCAGATGAATCCAACAAACAACAGTTCAGATATCAGATCATGAAAATGACACCTCGAGGTCACTGAACACTAATGGATAAACTGTTTTATAACCGTCAAACGTCTCAGCAAGTAACACCTGCACAATAAGCAAATAACATACATGCAGAACATGATTAGTCAATAGTTGTAGTGGAAAATTAATCTGCAGCTACTCTGATCATCAGTTTATAGGTTCAGTTATTTAAAAGCAAAAATGCCAAAATATTCTCTGGTTCCAGCTTCTTAGATGTGAAGATGTGCTGGTTTTGCTCATCATATTTGATGGGAAACTGACCTTTTGTCACTGACAGGCTCAGATTGTTATTCTAAGTGTCTGACAACATTATGAAAGGATCCCTACAGAGATAGAGCTTTGTGTTAGAGAGTAAGATCCTGAAATCACCGTCACCACACCCACCAGACTCCATTTAAATAAACAGTCATGTTAGTGTGTATAGAGGCAGCATGTTGTCACATCTGACTGGTGAGTTAAGGGTTAATTTACACCAAACCAGAGCTGGTGGTTGTTGCAACAGTAGAAAGATGAACCAAGATGGTTTCTGTGCGTTTGATTTTGTTTCTGTCGAGTGTGTTTAATGATGATAAAATGGCTGTTTATTTAAATGGAGTCTGGTGGGTTTGGTGACGGTGATTTCAGAGCTGTTTCTGGTTCAACTAATGCCCAAAATAGCAGCTGTATATGTCTGCAAATATTATTGTTTTCATTCATCAGCTGTCCAACTGGTCGATCACTTTGTCTAAAATGCCATAAAATAGTGATAAATGTCCATCACATTTCTTTCTACTATCTGATTTTGTTTGTCCAACAGTCTGAAACCAGAAATATGCAGTTTACCATCACAGTGGACAAACAGAAACACAAAATATTCACATTTCAGACACTAGAACCAGAGATTCTGGGAACAAAATGGACATAACTTATAACTGATTCATTTTCTGTATACCTGAATAATATACTGTTAATATCATACAACACCAGAAGTGGTGGCTTAAAAGGATCCTTCAAACAACCATGCATTCTAGATCCTTCAGACTACAATGGGTTCTAGATCTGAACATTTAAAGCTCTACTGATGTAGAATTTAACACAGAGCTGAGATACTGCCTCCGACTGTACCAATGTTCCTGTTATTTTGTCCACACCTGCAACATCACCTAAATCTCAACCATGTGGTTATAGGGCTGATATTGATGAGCTATTGGACCAGGTAACTTAACACTGACACATATGAATGAAGTGAGACTGTATGTTCTACATCCAAACGTCAATGATGTAAGATAACAATCTGAGGCGAAACCTTTCTGCTGCACAAATTCCTGCTTTTATTTAAGACTCTGACGCCTCTAGAAATCATTGATATTAAAAATGCTGCCACAAAAATCTTTTTTACGTAACACCCAGTGATGAAGGGTATTCTTCTGAGAGCTTTTTATCATCAAAATGTTTTTATTAAGGCTGTGACTGGTGATTATTGTCGTTATAAATTCATCTGCCGATTGAGGCCCCTTTGAGTCCAAGGTAATGTCTAATCATTTACAACAACAAATTCTCACATTTAAGAAGCTGAAACCAGAGATTTTTTTGGTAATTTTGCTTCAAAAACAACTAAAAGTTCAATTGACAATCACAAAAGTTAAGCCAATTAATAGCAGACACAGCTTTGTTTAAAGGAGTCAGAAGCTAAAAAGGTTGGGAACCATTTTTTCAGATGATTATTGGTGCATTCAGGGAAAATTTACACAACGAAAATATATAATTTGTGTGTTAGAACACCTTCAACAAATGTGAAAAAAATACTTCTACAAAAACTATTTCGCAAATGTAAAACAGATCTGCTAATACACAAATAAAAAAATCTGTGAATACACTAAATTAACTTACAAATTAATGAAAAATATTTGCGAATATTCTCCCAACATTTACAATTTTACACTTGCAGATTTGCGTTTTTCGCAAATTATTTTTGAAATTTATTTGTGTATTTGCATTTCTGTTTTCTGTTTGAAATATCTGTGTATTTACAAATCTTTTTTTTGTATTTGTGTAAGTTTTGTATTTACAGATGACACATGTACACACAGGTTGTTCCAGTGATGTTGACACAAATCTATCTCCGTACAATCAAACAGGTTTTCTGTGCTCACATCCTTTTAGACTTCAAACAACAAAGAGATTCAATACAAAGAGGAGTAATGTTTCCTTCTGTTAAACGATCAAGAACAGTCTCACCTCACAGTATCAATATTATATTGATCGATTACCAGCCTCAGATCTATCTCACACCATATTTGTATATTTTTGGTGCACTGAGTGTGTAGTTCTGCTTTTTCCAATAGGCCCCGAATGCAGCATGATGTTAATCTACTAAAGTAAAGTTGGTGGAGGAGAAAGATGGACACACACACACACACACACACACACACACAGATCCCTGAGTCAACCAGAACTAGGTGGGGCCTGTCAATACTCAAGTGTGTGTGTGTGTGTGTGTGTGTGTGTTTGCTGCTGACAGTACAGCAGCAGAGGAATAAAACCAAGCCTTGTCTCTACACTACAGTCAGACAGACAGGTAGACAGACAGACAGGTTCCTCCAAACTCCTCAGCTCCGCAGTCTGCAAGAAGTTACTTCCTCTCTTATTTCTCCAGCAGAGCAGCGAGAGTTCCGCAAGCTCTGAGGCCGCCTCAGAACGCTCCCCCCCGGGCCACCTCTGGCGGCAGGCCCCGCTGCCTGCCGGAGGAGCCGGAGACAAGCTGGCACGCGCAGATCTTACAGGGCGTGAAGACGGACAGACAAACAGCCGCCATGTTGTTCCTTCGCCCGTCTGTCTGCCTGTCTGTCTGTCTGTCTGTCCTTAATATCAACAGTTTTATCGTTAACGGGAGCTCCTGTCTGTCTGTCTGTCTGTCTGTCTGTCTGTCTGCCTCTCTGTCCGTCCGTCTGTCCGCCGGTCGCTTCCGCAAACCCAGCCCAGCTCGGCTCGGCACCGGCCTGTCCCCCCTCCGCCACCGGCACCACCCCAGCGCCCCGGCCCGGTCCGGCCCGGAGCAGGTCCGTGGACATGATGGAGGGAAGAAAGAGGAGAAAAAGGAGGAAAAGAGAGAAACGAGAGAAATGAAGCGGTACTCACAGTCATCCAGCCGTCCGCTCCGCCGCTCTCTCTCTCTCTCTCTCTCTCTCTCACCTCCACTCTCTGTCTATGTCGCTCGACCAGAGCCGCTCCCTCCTGCCGCCGCTGCGCGCTGACGTCAAGCTCGACGCGGTGAACGCCGACGTTTCCGGTCACCTCTTTCAGAATAAAAGAACAAAAATAAAGCTGCAAGACATTTTTAACATTAGGATAAGATAAGATATACTTTACTGATCCCCCAGAGGGGAACTTCAAATATCACAGCAGCACAAGACAAAAACAAAAAGACATTAAATAGAATAAAAATTATTATTGTCGTTATTATTAAAAGATTAAAAATTAAATATCATAATAGATAAACTAGAAGATAAAATAAAATTGCTACGTCAAGATGAATAAAGTGACTAAAATGCAATGCTCATAACGACAAAATGAGTCAATAATAATAAAAGTAATAAAATTATTATTATTATTATTATTAACTAATAACAACAAATCAGTTATTTGACAGGCAGATTTTCCCCCAAACTTTATTGAATATATTGAGCACATGGAGGGTGTGCATGTGCATTCCAGATTTTCATTAGAAAAGATGGAGAAAATGTATTTCATAATATCAAAAATAAAAAAATAAATAAAATGTAAGGAAAAGAACAAAACATAATTAGAACAAAAATCTTCAGGGTCTGCAAAACAGATGATATAGAAATTAAATGTCTAAACAGCGTAATAGTTTTGCCAATTTACAATTTTATTTTTGTTTTAAAATCGGTATGTTTGAAAATATAAAGGGGAGGGCAGGCTTTTACATTCATTCATTCATTCATTCATTCATCTTCTAACCGCTTCATCCTCTTGAGGGTCGCGGGGGGGCTGGAGCCTATCCCAGCTGCCATCGGGTGAGAGGCAGGGTTCACCCTGGACAGGTCACCAGACTATCGCAGGGCTGACACATAGAGACAGACAACCATTCACACTCACATTCACACCTACGGACAATTTAGAGTCACCAATTAACCTGCATGTCTTTGGACTGTGGGAGGAAGCTGGAGCACCTGGAGGAAACCCACGCTGACACGGGGAGAACATGCAAACTCCACACAGAAGGGCTCCCACGCCTTGGATCGAACCGGCAACCCACCGTGCCGCCCCTTTTACATTCATGGTATTTTTTATTGTATTAAGATATTTATGTATTTTAATTTTATATATTACAGTTTTAATATATTACAGAGCTTAAAAAAGAAAAGGGAAGTAAGATAATTACTGTTAAAATACTTAAGAAAGAAAGTCACAAAAATATATTTATGCTAAATAAATATGCAATAAACAGCAGAACCTCCACGTTAGTGTTTCAGAATAAAGGCTCACAGCAAGTAGGCTAAAATGCAAAATAATAAGAACAATAATAATAATAATAATAATAATAATGAAACCATAACATGAAACAGAAACTTCACTGTGTATCACACACAATAAACTGTCAATTCTGGTCAGTCATTAATGTCATGCTTTTATTTTGAAGACAGTTTTCAGTAACTTCCGGTGTCGCTCTAATTTCGTCACATTTTGGCTCAGCTGCTCTTTTTTTTTTCTACTTCTTGTGACGTTTCAGCCTCGCTCACAGCTGCTTCCCGCTTCCTGCAGAGCAGAATCACCACAGAGATGCTTCTTCTTCTGTGGTTTCTATTTGCACCGGAATTAAATAAAATAAACTTAAAGAGGTGTGAAACATGACGTCACATGTTACTGTAGCCTACTTTAGCACAAACTGAAGGAACTTGTACTCGAGTATTTCCACTCAGTGTAACTGTCTCCTCTTCCTCCACCTCTGAGGTGAATGCTGTACTTTTTACTGCGTTACATCTGACAGCTTTAGTTACTTCCTGTCCAGTGAAAACCACATATCTCTGTGTTCCTTTATGTGTTGCTAAATAAACTCTTTAAAACCCTTTGATGTGCCACAGTTGTCATGGAGACGAGCCAGAGCCTTCACCGCCATTGCTCATGTTAGAGCGATCTCCAGTACGACCTGTGGGGGGGGGGCTCAGGCTGGAAAATGTGAATCAGTCACTCTTTCTCCTGCTCAATAAAGGTGGATTTATAGTCGTGCTTTGGCTCTATGCAGAGTCTATGTGCCGGGGCCTGCACTGTTGTGAGCATTTGTGTCTGTGTCACTCTGCAGTTACACCTCCGAAACACTAGTTGGCGGTAAAGTTTCTGTGAAGTGCTGTGAAGTTTAATTGATTGACATGACTCAGTAAAGACAGTTTCAAACACAAGTACACAAATCAGCTTCACTATAACTCGCAGCATTCACAGACAAACACTTGTCTTTATCTGGACACATTTTCCCCACAAACACAACATGCTAACATTATTAGCACAAGCCTATGGCATTTTACATTGTACAAATTAGCCTAGCAGCTAGCAGAGTTTTTCTCTGCCCATATGAAGCCAGAATAAAAACTGCACTTGAGAATTAAGATGCTGCTGTGTAGAGACTTTATTGTCTCCACAATTTATTGTTTCTTATCTGTGAAATAGTAGAATTACCACCCTGTGGTTGTATGACTCCGCCCACCAGTCCAGTGTCTCTGACAGTCTCCATCCATGTCAGTGAAAACATGGATGCTTCACACACAGAAGATCTATACAATCAGCACAGTTTCAAGATTAGAGTCACCAACTCAGTATCTGACCAAATGTCTCCCCTTCTGTTCCTGAGATATGACGTTAAAACATGATGATGTCACAGTCAAGCTGACCTTTGACCTTTTGACCTTCATTATTTTATCCTGTTAGACATTTGGGTCAAGTTTGGTCAGAATTAGTGTATGAATTCTTGAGTTATGGCCAAAAATGTGTTTTGTGAGGTCACACTGACCTTTGACCTTCAATCACAAAATTCTTTTTTCTTCAATCCACATGGACGTTTGTGTCAAATTTGAAGAGATCACCTCAAGACAATCACAACAATGAGACAGACAAGGTCACGGTGACCTTTGACCTATGACCATCAAAAACTAATCAGTTCATTGTGGGGTCCAAGTGAACGTTTGTGCCAAATTTAAAAGTTTTCCTCAGGTGTTCTTGACATATCACGCTCGTTAGAATGGGAGGTTTTACATGCGTTAATAAAGTGAGTCTGGTTACTTCTTCAAACAAACGACTTCATACGACCACGTCTGAACATCTCACTCGTCTCAGCTGGTGTCAAAAAAACGGTCATGTGATCATGTAATGTGTTTCTGCTTCTGCTGATGTCACGTGATGTCATTAGTCTTTTTTCCTGTCCGCGCACAGTGGAGGTCAAAGGTCAAACTGACCAAAGAAAACTACACTCTGAAACTACAGAACTGGTGTGTTACTGCAGAGTCAGAGCGCAGTGGAGCATGTTGGAGCGTGTTGACGAGAACACACCTCCACACACACACACACACACACACAGTGTTTACTACAGTCGGAGATACAGTGTTGTGAAGCCACACCCAAACAGGAAGGAGTCACCAAGAATAGAGTTGCCCCCCCGCCCAGCCAGCTTCCCTTTCACTGACACACACTTCCTCTGTGTGTGTGTGTGTGTGTTAAGTCAAAGTACATGATACTTCTGCAAAACTCAGGGTGTGGAAGTTATCTGATCTATAAATACTCAGAGTGGTGATATTTAGACAGCCTGGATTTATATATATATATATATATATATATATATATATATATACGTATATATATCTTAATTTCCATGTCAAATTCATTTCACAAATAAATATTACTTTGGGGCGTCGGTGGCTTGGTGGTGGAGCGGGCGCCCAGTGTCCAGGGCTGTTGCCGCAGCGGCCTGGGTTTGACTCCGGCCTGTGGCCCTTTGCTGCATGTCTCTCCCTCTCTCTCTCTCTCCCCCTTTCACACTTCACTGTCCTATTGATTAAAGGCAAAAAATGCCCATAAAAATATCTTAAAAAAATAAATATTACTTTGAGTGTGTTTTAATGCAAACCTAAAGCTCTGGTGTTAGAATGAGACATTTATATCTACACAGGGAGCAGGTCCTCGTCGACAGAGATCACCATGTTGCACCGCCATGTTTCTACAGTAGCCCAGAGCAGACAAACCAAACACTGGCTGTAGATAGAAGGTGTTTCTCAAAGTCAAGGAAAGATCCTCAAATGAGGCTGCATCGTTGAACCTCGCTGCAGGAGCCTTCTAATGTCAAGGATCCTTCTGAATTTCTCCGTACACTGACTCCTTCCTTTGGAGACTTTTTGAGGATGCATTTGTGGAAAATCCCCACAATGCTTTGCACACTATTTGCTAGAAGTGAGGGCGGGGCCTCGTCAATGAAACCTGCACCAGCAGGATGTAGCCTGGATATATATGTCATTTATTTGGATTAATGTCTCCATGAGTTTTTTTTTTTTTTTCCATCTACCAGCCACCTTGACCAGTAAGTTAAAGTTAAAGTTCACTTTGCACCCTGTATGGGTATTTAATTGAAGTTCTATGAGTACTTCTCCTTTAAAGGGATAGTGCAGCCAAAAATGTAAATTCAGCCATTATCTACTCACCCATATGCCGAGGGAGGCTCAGGTGAAGTTTTAGAGTCCTCACATCACTTGCAGAGATCCAAGGGGAGAGGAGGTAGCAACACAACTCCACCTAATGGAGGCTGACGGCGCCCCAGATTCAAACGTCCAAAAAAACATCATTGAAACCACAAAATATCTCCATACTGCTCGTCTGTAGTGATCCAAGTGTCCTGAAGCCCCGACATAAAAAGTTGTTTGGAAAAACCTCATTTGAACTCTGTGTTTAGCCTCATTGTAGCCTGTAGCTCTGACTGCCTCCGTGGGCACCGCGCGCGGTCCAGCAAAAGCACGTGAACACACATGAAGGCGGTGCCCATGTCTCACGGTCTCGCGCAAGACCACAACATTTTTCCAAACAACTTTTTATGTCGGGGCTTCAGGACACTTGGATCACTACGGACGAGCAGTATGGAGATATTTTGTGGTTTCAATGATGTGTTTTTGGACGTTTGAATCTGGGGCGCCGTCAGCCTCCATTAGGTGGAGTTGTGTTGCTACCTCCTCTCCCCTTGGATCTCTGCAAGTGATGTGAGGACTCTAAAACTTCACCTGAGCCTCCCTCGGCATATGGGTGAGTAGATAATGGCTGCATTTTCATTTTTGGCTGCACTATGCCTTTAAAGAGTAACTGATTTTGTGTCTCAGTCACTCACAATTTCCTGGTCGAGTGTGCAAGTCAGTGTCCGTCCACTCAAAGTGCTGTTTTAAGTCTGTGACATCACAATGGAGAGGATCCCGACAGAGAAACAACACGTTTTCTTTACTTGTCGCCTTGTTCCAGTCTGTTTCTTACAGGGTGTTACAAAGTCTTGTTAAAGGGGAAGTTTTGTTCTTAAATCTTTTTCACATTGTCGAAATCTATTCAGTCATGACACTGAAAATATTTAAGATAAGCGTAGGATGCGCCTACTGCACTACAACACAATAAACTCCTCCTGGTGTTGTGTTGAGGACTGTTCCCTGTTCATATGTGTTTGCCCCTGAACCAAACCTTCAGCCCAAACCATAACCACAAAGGGACGCTACGCTGTAACAGGAGAGAAACACATTTTGACTGAACACCCATACTCCTCTCTCTGACCCTCACTGTTGTCTTCCTGCAGCAAGTCATCCCTCAAAAGATTTCACAATGAGACTTCTCCTTCAGTGTGACCGTGACAAATAGAGAAAGGTCAAAAAGGGATACTCTTTATAATGTGTCAGACACATAGAGTAACAAACACTGTTAGTGGACGGACACTGACTTTGTGAACAGAGTGGTGACATTACAGCAGCAGCCTCTCTCTCAGTACTGGACCAGTTTCAAAAAACAATGTCTCCATCAGTCACTTATGCCAGGTTCACACTACACGACATGTCTGTTTTGACAGTCACTTTTTCAGATTACGAGTCATAAAATCGTGCCGTGACTTGGCAGATGAGCGGAGCTACATTTTAACATGTAAGTCACTGAATCCTCCACAACCAGTTCCTGCAAATGTTTCACAATAAAAGCCTTTTTAGAAAATGAAGGATTATTTCAGCTGAAATGAAAAGGGGCTTTTAATTTTAAACAGAGACAGGAAGTGTTGAGGCCCAGACACTATCTGTGAGTTTGATTCCTTTATATCCTCCATTATGAAGAAAGAACATTCTTTGCTAGCTTGATGCTAACAGCAGTACTCAGCGGGTTTTCACTCTGTGTGCTAACGTCCCTACAGGAAATATCTGAAAGGCTGGGCTGTTGTTGTCCTACAGTTTCCACGGCAGCAGATCACTCTGTGTTCCTATTGGTCAAAGTGACGGCTGTGACGCGAGAAGTCGTGTAAGACAAAAAGATAAAACATGCTAGACTTTCTGTTGGAACGTCGTGAGGCGTCCCAGACGTGCCGTCAGTTGTCGTCTACTATGACACACTACACCAAGGAAACGATGGATTATCGCGTACGATACTCGCTGTCGTTTACGATCTGAGCTGACGCCATACGACCCTGCGTCAGGCTGTAGTCAGGCTGATATCATGTAGTGTGAACCAGGTATTAGACACAAAAACATGGAAAACAGAAAAAGGCTCCCTCTTGTTTTAACACTACTTATGACTGCTGAACACATTCTGGTGAAACTGACCCTCTGCTGCAGTGACAATACGAACAGCACACTGTGAAAATATTCAACCAGTAACTGTCCTGCATTCAAAACCTCACTTAATAACAATAATGTATCAGTGAAATGAACTTATAAACTTATAAATAGTGTTGTTTTCAGAGGTTCAGTGATGTCGACTCTCTGAGGTTCACGGCGTCGCTCCATCAGGGCAGAAAACATCAGAGAGGACGAATCATCAGCATGTCAATGATCAGCCAGGCCGCAATACAAACTCATCAGTTCAGCTGTTGCTAGGAGACCAGAGCAGTGAGCGTCACTTGTTTTGTTTGCTGCTGTAACGAGTTTCTGCCTCATTACAACAGCCAATCAGAGCAGAGCTTCATACTCTGGACAGGAAGTTGTTTCAGTTCTTAGCAGTGTGTGTCTGTAGATCAGCTCCCTGTGCTCAGTGGACCCTGACTTTAGACTGTCAGGTAAATATGACAGCCTGGGAGTCTAAACTCAGGGCAGACTCTTTCTCTCACAGAGCGTGTATTGCTGCAGTGTGAAGTGCTGCGTCTGGCTCCCTCTGCTGCTGCGAGTCGTACTTCAGCTACTGCAGACAGAACAAGTCTTCATGTTTCTGTCTGATGAACCTCGAGTTAACCGAGTACTTTTACTCAACTACTGCACTTGAGTAGAGTCTGAGGTATTTAAACATCACCATCACACACTACTTTAGCAATTTAAAAAACTTCAAATTTTTTTTATATAAAATAAACTATAAGAAATTAGTTCCAACTCCAAATGCAATGATGAAATGTTAAAGCATCAGGAGAAATTAACCAGTGATAGTATTTATAATATCATAAGAGTAATTTTTTGGCATACCAAGTACTCACTGTTGATACTTTGGGGACATTTTGAAGCGAGTCTATACGTTTAATATGTATTTAACATGTTTCATAAATGTTTGTGGCTACACTGTGTTTCAGTTTGGTCATGTCATAAAGTCTCTTTGAGTCTGAACATATTTGAAAACTATGAATGAAGGATTTTTTCCACTTCCAACAGACAGATGAGCAGAGGGTCAAAGTTCAGGGTCTATACTGTGTGTATACAGCGTGCAACAGTATACCCTTTTAAAGGCAGCTGCGGCACCTGCTAAAGATACAAAGGAACAGTGTGTGATGAGGTTTGCAGCTCGGAGGCAGTTCTAATGAATTTAATGCTAACAGCAGCACGCTAACATGCTAATATTTAGAGCTGTGAGCTATTGTTGACATTTTGTGTGACGAATCATCTGTCAGTAGCTCCTGTGTGCAGCGTGTCCGTGGACGCACAGAGATCGTCACTGCTTCACTGTTAAACTGAAGGAAACCTAAAAACGTGCAGACTGTCAGGCAGGTCCTGCAGCCCATTTTTATGATTTCTTTTATGATTTCTGATTTATGGATGTCTAAACGTGGCGTGTAAATGTGTGTGTGTGTTCAGATTTGAGTTATGACTCGGAGAAGGAGCGAATTTGCTGAACCACCTGAGAAGCTGTAAGCTAACGACAGAGGAAATGAGACAGAGGCGCAGGATGAAGGCAGGCAGAAATGGACCTTTTTTATTTTTCTTGGGCGATAAACAACAGTGGATTGTCCTGACCAGACCGGACTGAACCGGATCGAACCAGACTGGATCCAGTTTCACCAGAACAAACCAGAGAACAGCACAGTTAATGAAACCAGTCCTGACCAGACTGAACCGACTGGAACCAGTTTGTGTGTGTGTGTGTGTGTGTGTGTGTGTGTGTGAGACGTGGGGCTGACTTACTGACTGGAACAACAAACAGAACGATCAGAACATTGTTACTTTGTGTTACACACTGCGTTACCATGGCAACAGCCGGTCCAATCAGGCCTGGTCAGGTTGGACCTGGTCCAATGATCTCTCCTCTTCCCTTCAGAGGAGCGAAGGGAGCGAGGGCGGGTCTATTGAATCAGGGGAAAACAAAGAAGCTGATTGGTCCACAAACAGTAAAACCCCGCCCACCCATCATCACCCCCCCCCCCAAAGCATCCTATTGGTTGCCTACGTCATTCGCAAAAAAACAGAGCGAGCCCTTCTCCCATTGGTCACCACAGCCTCAGGCAATTCAGGCCGTTTCCCCATTGGTCAGTTTTGATAACACGCCAACTGTCAGTCACTCAGCAGCGGCCAATCAGGTTACAGTACCTGTGGAACTTTCTGGAATAACGAAAAGAAAAAAAAGTAAAACAAAAAGAGAAGAATGATGATGAACAGAGAGGCCAGCCAATTGGATGAGCTCTCTAGGAAAAACAAACAGGAACTGGGAGGAGCTTCCAAGCCTCAAATGGAATTTTTTTTTTTGTTCTTTGTTTTTGTCCTTTTTGTCCGTGTGTGTTCGCCGTACATCAGTCTCCGTCCTTTCTTTTCCAACAGCTGATTTCAGTGCAATGCATCATGGAACGATCGATTGCTAAGAGAGGGTGTGACACTACGAGTGTGTGTGTATGTGTATGAGTGTATGTGTGTGTCTGTGTCCTGTTGTCATGGAAACATGCTGCAGGGTTAGCGCTCCAGCAGCTGGGGGTGGTGCCGTGTTGCATCGTGGGGAATCAATCTGTCCGTCTCTTTAGCTGGTGTCCATGGACTCCATGTTGGCGGAGCTGGAGTCCCTCTGGATGGAGTCGAAGATGGCCGCCAGCTCCTGATTGGACGAGATCTGGGACTGGAACTCCGACATCAGCGGCGACTTCTCCGCCTCGGGGATCGTCAGCAGCGCCACGACGGCTCGCATCGCCGACCGCTTCAGCTCATCCTGCTTCTCGAACTCCTGCTTCACCGAGTTCGCCTTCACCTGCGGAGAGGAGACACTTTTACTCGACTGACCACAAATTTATTATTTTTTATTTTCATGTTTAGTCTCCTGAAATCGTTGAGGTTGTTACCAGACAGGAACGAGTTAATTCACATGGAAACTGCCGTGGAAGAACTCAGATCTAGGGACGAGTGTGATTAGACATGTAACCGATTAAATGTCTGCCCCCTCGCTAGTCGGCACCAGAAATATTAGCCGTTTAAACCTATTAGTATTTTTTTCATGTACAATGCTGCTTAAATGTCATGCAGCTATCCGTCACTAGTGGGTGCTACAGAGCCGTCAGACAGCAGTCCAGGCAGTTCAGGAGGTTTCAGACTGGATCTGCAAATCTCTCATATGACCTGATAATCTGGACAAAACATCGGCATCAAACGTCTCAGACCAGACTGTCTGGTGTCGGGTGAAGAGGAGATAACCCAAAACTCTGCAGTCTGAGCGCAGCTTTACAACTGTTTCACAGGTTGGGTGGTTCCACTCCACGACTGACATGTGATACTGGTGCAGCATGTGTGTGAAGCGTGTAGTGTGTGTGTACCTTGGTTGTGCAGGTGGCTCTCAGCGGTTCCACCAGTCTGTCCAGTCTCTGCAGGACAGCACTGGGACACAGAGACGACAGCCTGGCCAGCATCAGGAACGTCAGCATCTGAAAACAACAGAACGTTAACACTTACAGTGGAAACACGGCCATTGTCAGAGTGCATACATGTCGTTCACACGGTCTAAGACTGTCCAAAAACATGAGTCTCTCTTTGAGATAAAACAAAGGAAGTTAAAGACACTGACAGTTCATTTCTGCCACCTGACAGACAGAACAATTCATTAATGAATCCAGACACTAACCAACAGATGAAACAATAATGAACCAATCAGCCCTGATGCTCTGCAACAGCCAGTCTGTGCTCTGACAGATGTTTGTATTGATTCCAAGTGTTGCAGCCATCTTTCCTCCATTATAATCAATACTTCTGAAACTGGAAGGACCCAGGTCTCAGTGAAGCAGCAGCAGGAGTCGTACTACACTGCTCTGAACTTATGTTCTCAAAGCAAACTGAACACGTTTGGGTGAAATAACACAAAGGAAATTAAAGTTTAACATTTAATAGACAAAACAATTCAATAAAGAAAATAATCAATAGATTAATCAATAATGAAAAGACTCAGAATACATTCTGAACACTGGTCTTTGTTTTGATGACGTTTGTGTCAACTGAAAATTCCTCATATTTAAAATCAGTCAAAAGGCCCGACATCAGTAATGCTGCTCCTACGACTAGAAATAGTTGTGTTGTGTTGTGTCTTGTCGTGTCGCAGCGTGTCGTGGTGTATCGTGCGTGGT
The DNA here is from genome assembly GCA_013133815.1 of Cromileptes altivelis. Taxonomy (NCBI): domain Eukaryota; kingdom Metazoa; phylum Chordata; class Actinopteri; order Perciformes; family Serranidae; genus Cromileptes; species Cromileptes altivelis. The sequence continues at coordinate 34,581,761 of CM023152.1, read as the reverse complement.
GTTGTGTCATGTCGTGTCGTGTCATGTCATGTCTTGGTGTGTCGTGTTGTGGTGTGTCATGTTGTGTCGTGTCATGTCATGTCTTGGTGTGTCGTGTTGTGTCATGTCATGTCTTGGTGTGTCATGTTGTGTCATGTCATGTCTTGGTGTGTCGTGTTGTGGTGTGTCACATCGTGTCGTGTCATGTCATGTCTTGGTGTGTCGTGTCGTGTCATGTCATGTCTTGGTGTGTCGTGTCGTGTCATGTCATGTCTTGGTGTGTCGTGTCATGTCATGTCTTGGTGTGTCGTGTTGTGGTGTGTCATGTCGTGTCGTGTCATGGTGTGTCGTGTCGTGTCTTGGTGTGTCGTGTCGTGTCATGTCATGGTGTGTCGTGTCGTGTCATGTCATGGTGTGTCGTGTTGTGGTGTGTCATGTCGTGGTGTGTCGTGTTGTGGTGTGTCATGTCGTGGTGTGTCGTGTTGTGGTGTGTCGTGTCATGTCATGTCATGTCGTGTCGTGTCATGGTGTGTCGTGGTGTGTCATGTCGTGGTGTGTCGTGTTGTGGTGTGTCATGTCGTGGTGTGTCGTGTCATGTCGTGTCGTGTCATGTCATGTCATGTCATGGCGTGTCATGGTGTGTCGTGTCGTGTCATGGTGTGTCGTGGCGTGTCATGGTGCAGTGAGACCTTGATGTCGTAGTGGTCCTTGAGACCGTCCTCTACGTGGTTGAGGAAGGTGAAGATGTCGAGTCGGTCCAGGCAGCTGTCCAGCAGAGTGTACATGCACTCGAATGCAGCCTTCCTCAAGTCCAACCCGTCATCCACTGTGTGTTTGAACGGACCCATCTCCACCTGCACACACACACACACACACACACACACACACACACAGGGTCATACACGTGCCGATGAAAACAGAACCAACACCTGTACCTGCTGACATGTCTCAGTGACGTGTTCGGACCTCTCTGATCAGCTCCTTCCTGACTTTGGTCTCATTGTACAGCTGTGGTAAAACTGAGTCCAGCAGCTCTCGGATCAGACTGGGTTTGTTGTGGGCCGCAGAGTTAAACGTTACCAAGGCAACACGACGCACATTCAGGTCCGGGTCCTCCAGCGTCTTCAGGAAATCACCTGAGGAGAATCAGTGATTCAGAGATCAGAGCTGCACCCTGAATGAAATAATCGCTAAACCGATTAAAATGTTCCTGCTTAATTGATCACTTGGTGAGAGATCAATAAAATAAATGTTCACCTATGCAGTTCTTCAGCAGCGGGTCGATGGGCTGTGGCTGGTCGGAGATGGTGAACTTTACCGCAGTTACCACGGAGCTCCGAGCGTACGATGAACCTTCATATAAACACACACACACACACACACACACACACACACACACAGATCAGTAATCAATGAATCAATATGTGACATCAATCATCAGATGACAGCGTCAGCAGCTGTTTCATCTACAACTACTGGTTTATTCTGACCCTGTAAACCAATGAGATTCAGGCTGAGGAGACAGAGACAGTCTGGCTCAGAGAAGCAGAGGGGCGGGGCTTAGCATAATGTTAAATGCTCCTATTGGTCGGAGGTTTTTTTTCCATTACAGCTAAAGATTCACTGTTTAACAATCATTAGGGCTTATTGATCGATCAGCTGATGATAAACAGCCTATGATCATCTGACAACACACAAAAGGATCATGGTTATTGATTATTCATTCAATAACTGATCAAATCAATACATTAAAAAAAATAATGAATCTTTCATGATCAATTAGTTTGGTGCTGATATAAAGATTAACAGATACTTATTGATCTTGTAAATCGTGTTAATTCCTGAGAGAGGTTATCTTATTATTGATCACCTGACAGCAGGGTTTATTGGTACCTGATCAGAGTATAGATTACCTGACAGCAGGTATCCTTTGAGGCGGGGCAGCAGGGTTTCGGGGTCGATGAGCGTCAGTTTGCCGAGACACTCGGCCACCACGTTCCTGGTTCCTTCCTCCTGACACTCACAGTGTTTGAGCAGCAGAGACCAAACTGACTCCACGTACGGCTTCAGTCCAGACACCGACGCCGAACCTGCACACAGACACACACACGTTACAGCCAAAGAAGACTCACACACACAGATTTATCCACAAAGTATCTGAGCTGCTCTTCTCACTGATGATCTCTTTGAGCGAGTGCAGCAGCAGGTACTGCCTCTTAGAGGAGGAGATCTCCTGCAGGACGAAGGGCAGGTACTCTGGAAGATTCCCCACGGCGATACTGCCGAGCGCATAGGAGGCCGCTGACTTCACCTGAAGCGGAGAGAGGCGGGTTAATGTCGACCAGCATGTAACTAAACTAGGATTTGGTAGCAGTTGTTGTGATTCCTTCTGTTGTGGCACAAAACCCCTCGAGGCTGAAGTCACCTCAACAATTATTCATCCATAATTTGTCTGGTAAATAAAATAGGATTTTCACAATCCTAAATCGCACAGTGACGTCTCTGATACAAACTTCTAATGTGAAAAGTCCAAGATGTAAAAGGCACTACCTGGTCAGACAGGCAGGTGTTACCTCTTCACTGGAGGAGGAGAAAGCGTCCAGGATGACTGTCTTCAGCTCTGGTTGGCTGCTCAGGTCCACATGGTGTCCCACCTCGCCCAATGAGAGCAGAGCGAGCAGTCTGATGGAGTCTGTGGAGCGGCTGTTCTTCACATCCTGTCAGTCAGGGACAACAAACAAAAACTTTATTTAAACCTGCTCTAGGAAAAAAAAAAAGATTATTCCGATTATTAAATAGTTGCAGATGAATTTTCTGCTCGTCGAATCGTTGCAGCTCTAAAAGTTCACCTGGATGAACTGTCCGACCACAGCAGGGCCCTCGTTGGGACAGGCTCGGGTCAGAGCGGCAACACACTTGGCGATGGAGCAGTAGGCCTGTTTGTGAGGCAGAGCGGCGCTCTGGGAGTAAACGGGACCCGTCAGCATCCTCAGCAGGTCCATGTAACCAAGACCAGGAGTCTCTGTGGCCACCAGAGCCTGAACACACACACACACACACACACACACACACACACACACACACATTAAAGTCTCAGGCTGTTTTCATCAACAGGTCCGTCTGTTCTGACACACTGTGACTCTGTACCTGGTAGAAGTCCAGCATGGCGGCGAGCGCACCACCCTGCAGCAGCGGGGATCGAACCAGCGCGATGAGCTGCTGCAGGATGTTCCCTCCGCTCAGTTGACCCAGTGAGGACGGGTGAGTCACCGCCAGCGTGGACAGGAAGCTCAGCGCCATCTGTGACACGTGCATGTCGCTCTCCGAGATGAGAGGAGGCAGCTCAGCCAGCACGGCGTCCACCATGACGGGCGTCACTGCAGAGCTGAAGCACAGACACATTCACATGGTGTTACTGACAGAGGGGAGTGGGCGGAGCTGACGGCTCTGAGTGACAAGTGTGCGACATGTGTGTGTGTGTGTTACCTGTAGTTTCTGAGCAGGATGTCCAGAGCAGCCAGCGTGCAGAGCTTCAGGGCTCGCTGGTTCTTGCGGAGGAAGGAGGCGAGGATGGGAACGGCGTCGGGGAGGACCGGCCTCAGGTCGATTTTCAGTGGAGAGCCGGCGATCAGTGTCAGAGCTGCAAAACAAACACAATCAGGACTGCGGTAGAAAATAACTCCACTTCAAACTCTTCATGACAGAAAACCTCTGGAGAGTCTAATTTAAGACAGTCTTTTTATTTTTATATCCATGACTCAGCGTTTCACATTCCTGACGCCACAATTAAAAATAAAAGGCTGTGTCATCAACAATGTTTATTAAAACTCACTTTGACTAACAGTCGACACCTGCTGTGTCTTCACTCACAGCTACAACCCTCACCGTACAATAAAACACACACACTGCCTCTGTTCATACTGTTCATGTATATTTTATATTATTTATCGACGTGTTGTGAGATCTGAACATAAAGCACACAGACGTGTCGCACAGTTTTATCCAGACAGGACCTGAGGTGAGTTTCAGAGGCAGCATGACTGTACACAAATTAGATTTTAAAGACACAAATCAGCCTGAGGTGGCGCATGAGTTGTGTGAAAAATAAATGGCTACCCCGCGGCTTCATGTATCTGCTTTACAGAACGCACAGAGACGAGAGAACAAGGGAAGACTGGAGGGAAAGAACAGAGAGAACTGAAGCCTCTGGAGCCGAACACAAACACACAGACGGTGCCGTTTCATAACGCTGCAGAGACATCAGAGCCACCAGAAAATTACCAAAAGGCTGCTGAGATCAGGGCGGGGCTTACCTTTCACCGTCGTGAGTCTGGTGATCTCATTCTTGAGGCGCTCTAAGAAGATCAGCAACGTTCCAGGAAGTTCAGCGGGCAGCCGGTCACCTACACAACCACACGGTAACGTGAGAACGTGAGTAATAAAAACAGGAAGCTACGTCATCACAGCGCTGTGACAGGCAGACGGTGGTTACCTAGGTTGCAGATGATCTGTCCCATGCAGGAGATGGCTCGCTCTTTCACTTCCTGGTCGATGTCGGCGGCTTTCAGGCGTTTGATTGTACAGGTGAACAGGTCGTTGATGTAGGGGGAGGGGTCGAAGCTGTCGGAGCCCTCTGATTGGTTGTCCAGAGGTCGGATCACCTGGAGGGGAGGAACAGGAGTAGAATCAGCTGCTTCACATAAAGAGGCTAAAGAGGTTACGGAGGTTGCAGGTTCGACTCCCACCTTGACGAGCTGCTGAGTGACGAGCAGAGCCTCGGAGGTGATCTTGTAAAAGGGGTCTCCCACACACGCCACCACGGGCGGGACGAGGGCGGGGACGTGAGCGTGGAAGGCGTGAGCGGGGTGTGTGACCATGATGACATGGAGGCAGGCCAAGGCGTCGATTTTTAGGTTGGAGCTGCTCGACTTATCGTTTAGAGAGAAGATGATACCTGAAACACAAAGATACTGTCCTTACTGATACGACAGCTTTTAAATGACCTTCGTGTCAAAGGGACAGCCGGCAGAACGGGATGTGACCTTTTGATGAGGTCTTATGTGTGCCACCCAATGCTGGGAGATTTAAAAAGCAGCTAGAAGCAGTTAGCAGCTAACTCAAAGAACAACAGCGACCAAATATGTCCACAAACTGGGAAAACAATGAGGTCCAGGAGCTGATTACCCTCCGAGCAGAGGACGAGATCAGCCGCCACATAACAGGGACGCTAAATGATTGTTATTGACATGTGATGTCATTGTTGTTGTTTGATGCGTACAGTATATGTCACACAAGAGGCCAAAGCTGTTGTGTTACATGTCACGCCTCTTGTTTCCAGGATGCTGACATGCCGTTTGAAATCACACACTGATGCTCTTATTTCAACTGATTTCTATAATTCACGAGGACAGAATCCAAAATATTGTCATCTCTGGTTTGGCAGGAACCAGTCAGCTCAGAGCTGAGAGGCACAGACAAGATAGTAGTCGTAGTATTCGTACTTCTAATGGCTGTGAAGCATTACCTGGTATTAGTACTGGAATGTGGGAGGTCAGGGCTCCTGGGAGGACGTTCACCAGCTCAGTCAACATGTTGAAACAACACTGACGAGTTTTGACACTTTTCTCCTTCAGCTGCTTGTGAAGAGCTTTCACTATCATGGGGACCTGCACAGGGCGAGAGACATGAGCACAGTGAGCGAGAGAGGAGACCACCGCCACCGCCACCACATGCTCTCTGTGGCCGACAGTGCCGGATGCTGCTGAGGGTTTCCTGTCACCATGACAACAGGAAATAGCCAACTGAAAACTACAACAGTGACATCTGCTGCACAAAGACAACACTGCAAGAAACTTCAGTCTGACTCACAGAGAAATACTGCTCTGAATAATTTAGGGCTCCAGAGATTATTTTTATGAACAATTAATCTGACAAAGTGTCTGAAAATCTTCCCAAATCCAAGTGGACGTCTTCAAACATCACCTGGCTCTGCAGCATGGTGAGCGGCGTGTCTCCCTGCTCCATGGCGTCTGGATCAGCCAACCAGCTCTGAGCCGGTCGGGTTTGTTTAAGCAGCGACAGGTAGGCGTGGAAAACATCCGCCTTCACGTTCTCCTCCCTCTCCTACACACACACACACACACACACACACAGGCAGCTCCAGTCAGATTAAAGTGTATGGATTACATACGCCAGAGGAGTCGGGAAAAAACCCAAATGCATCAGGATACAATTTTATTTATTTCAACAGACCGTTAAACAGGTGTCACACACAGACAAAATCCTCCCGTTGGAGACTGAGGGAACATTTTGTCCTCAAGCAACTCTGGGGAAACTGTTTTCATTATAAAAAAATCAGGAACATTTCAAACACTTCTTTATATTCGTATTCATAATCAATACGCCACAGTAATATAAATAACCAGCACCAATTTATCAGTCAATGAGAATGTGCGTGTGTGGGCGGGGCATAAGCACATACAGCCAGCAGCAGCAGCGACCCACCGTCTGACACCGGCACACCGTGAGGACAGAAACAGAGGGCTCGGAGGGTGACGGAGCATCTGCTGCAGCAAGCCAACACACCGTTTGCGGTCATTTTGACTTGACCAGCGGACTTCATTACAACCCGATTGGCTGTTGAAACAGGTGACGTGCTTTAAAACCAGCTGAGTGTCAGGTGACACCATCAGCCGGCTTGAGTCAAGCTCAGACCCGTCAGTTCACACCGCTTTAACTGTTCTCTGCAACGTTCTTAAACGGTTTCGTCTTGTCACAAATCTTTGGTCTGAACTGGACTTAAAGGTGCGGACACACCAAACCGACATCAAAGAACTAGTGGCGACGAAAGCCAACTGTTGCGTCGTCTACGTCGCCTCACGTCGCCCTGTGTCAGTTGCATTTGAACACTCTACACGGACTACATCCGACAGCCAAGTAGCACGTACGTTCTGCGCCTGCGTGAGAGAGAGCAGAGTGAGATAGTGGTACATCCTGTCAGCCGAGGGGTTTCCCATCTGTGCAGCCGAGCACCGCAGCACCTCCACGGACTATTACATCCAGACGGTCCCGGTGTTTCCTCCGCAGGCTCCACTTCACTCAGCTGCCCGATAAACCCGCTGCTTCTTCCCACTTTAACCTGAATAACAAACCAGGGCTCGGTGCTCCGGTTGGATCCAAACGGAGAGCCGGGGCTAGCTCAGAGACTAGCAGAGGCTGACTGGCTGTGCTTCCCTCCGGTCAGGCTGCGGCTAACGCTCCACTAGCCGCTCCCAGCTAGCTCTGTTTTGTTATTCAGGTTAAAGTATGACTGTGGGGCAGCTGAGTGAAGCGGAGCCTGAGGAGGAAGCACCGGTTAGCCCCGGGTTCACTACAGGCAGATTCAATCGCTACAGGGGCGAGGAAATACAACCTGAACAGCCAATCAGAGTGATCTCTCTCACCGACAAGCTCCGCCGCCGATTCAAAATGCTCAGTTGGCTGAGAAGCTGCTGACACCGAAGTGCCGACTAGGCCATCAGACGCTAACCGACGGCCCGACTTTGGTCGACGGCCAACCGTCAGCTTCATGTGTCAGGGCCTTTAGATGTCACAATCAACCCTGAAGGCTGCCGTGCCTCTGATGGGCAAAGACGAACAGACTGGAGCTGCGTGTCAAACATCAGGCAGCAGAATTTACTGATGCTGTAATAAACATCACAATCCTCTACACTGAAGTGACGTTTTGATGTCAGAAACCGTAGTTACGGGATGGAACCGAGAACTGCAAGGAAAGGAGGAAGGTGTGAGACGTGACCAGATCATCATAGTTTATAAATGACAGTGACGATACAAACATTTCATACACCAGACGCATGTGAAGCAGAGCTGCTGACGCATTAGATGCTTCATATGAGTCAGATGTCCACTGAGTAAAGACTTCAGTCTGCAGTGTCGTTCATACAGAGAGCTGTACAGTAACGCTGCGCTTCATGATTAAAGAAAGTTTGGTTTGTTTCCTCTTCTTCGTGATGACTGACAAGTCTGGGCGATGCCACCGAATACATTTCTACATACAGTGATGCAACGCTGACACACTGACCTCGTCCTCTACACCACTGATTCCGCTGTTCTACACAACTCAGCTGACGGGGAAACTGCAGGTAGGTCGTCCAGCTCCAGAGTTTCATTTGCACTCGCCACAGTGCGACTGACTCACACCTTGTTGGGCTAATATCAGCACGATACTCACAGTGTAAGGCTATGAGTTTCGGGGCAGAACTTGCGCTTGTGAACTTTTAATCTACATTATGTGCAACAATCTACATATCGTGTAGAGAGAGGAGAGAAGGTAATGAAGGAGGTGATGAAGCAGTGAGCAGAGTGTGATGGTACCTTGAAGCGACAGACAAGTGCAGGAGAGACGGAACGATAAAACTCTGGCAGCATCTCATGACGAGTTGAAACGACAGCGTCCAGACACTTGGCGGCCGCCCGTCGGACCTTCCAGCTCATGTCGTCGTCATCGCTGTACTCATCGTCGCTGCCTGGACACACAGAGAGACCGGCTGTCATCACCCAACATCACAGGGTGGAGAACTACAACCTGAAGACTGTTGAAGTTCAAGATCCTGAGAACATATTCGTACAAGTCAGTACCTTGGTAGTCTTCGTCATTCTGCTCAGCATCCATGGCGTTGTCATCCTCGTCTTCATCATCAAAGTTGTAGTTGGGGTCGTAGGTCAGGTAGCGCAGGCAGATGGAGATGACCGTGGGAACGTGGGGGTAAACTTCTTTAGGACACCTGAAGGAGCAAATACAAGTTAAAGCAAGAACAATGAGTGTATAAAAGTGTGTTAGCAGTGTTACTGCGTGTGTTACCTCCTGACGAAGGACTCAAAGGCCTGGATGCAGTACTCTCTGAGCTCGTCATCGTCAACGTTACAAAACTTCACTACCAGAGGAATGATCTTCTCCAGATACTCGCCTAAAAGAAACAGACAGCAGATCAGAGACAGTTTGTAAAAAGACGTCCTGGATTAAATACTTTTTATGTCCAGATATATTTTGGTCTCATCGGACTCACCGATCCTGTGTCCCGCCTGTCTGCTGATGGCGGCCGTGCACTGGATGTACGTCCTGGTGGTCGACATGTTGTCGTTCCTCCCCAGCTCGGTCAGAAGGTGCTCGATCAGATCGATGAAGACCAGATTGCCACAGGACATGACCAGGTGACCCAGAGCCATGATGGTCCTCTGAAACAGGCACACAACAACACAGGAACATGACAACATGATGGAGATACACACTGGCTCCTGAGGTGATGGAGGGCAGCGAGACGAAGGGGAGCTGTACCTTTCTGACAGCCAGTCTGGGGGAGGTGAGCTGAGGGAGCAGACAGCTGAGGATGGAGGGATGGAAATTCACCAGCAGACCTCCCTGTCTGCAGAGAGACACACAGGAGGAACGTTAACTGTAGTCCATTTGATTCAACACAAAACTACAAGAACCACATCATCACATGGAGCAGAGCTGCAGCTTAATACATGTTTTATCATATACAGTCAGACTCAACAACACCACCATCGTCAGCATAAACACTAGGGCTGTAAATCGACATTAACTTTTGATTTCATCCTTTGAAATCGCAGAGCTTCTGACTACCTACGCTCCAAGTCGTGACCTGAGAGCCTCAAGCCCGCCCTCACTAGTCGTCCCTCGGTTAAGGCTGGTAACTGAATGTCACCGGGCTTTTGCCATCGAGGCCCTGAGGCTCTGGAGTTCTCTGCCTGAAGAGAACAGGCCTGCTAGCACATTTCTCATTTTGAAATCATTGCTTTAAACATACTGTAGTAAGAAAACTTTCCCTTTAAATGCTCATACTTTTTATTGGTATTATTATTAATGTGCAACAACACTTCAAAGACAACACAGTGAAGCTTACCATTAGCCTGCAGCTGCATTTTGAGACACAGTCGCAGATGACGGAGAAAATAACTGACTTAAAAAATTCTCCTGCTTCATTGAAATAAGTGGCAGGGCAACATTTTACCTTCCCCTAAGTTATGTGTACAACGAACATGTTGACAGGAAAAACTCCGCTACACATGGGCACCATACGCCACCAAATACAGCAGGATATATTTGACTCTTTTTGAATTTGTGTTTAATGGTTTGTGCAGCTGACGGTGAAATAAGTTACTGTAATTTATTACAACTCAAATACATTACTTAAATGTGACCATGTGGCTTTAGTGTGGTACAATTAAATAACATGGCAGTTATGTTAAGATTTAAAGACGTTTATAAATGTAAATGACAGGAAACATCATTAACCAACGATCTGTTGGTCTTTAAGCAGGGGCGATTGCTCTGAGACAACAAGGGAGGCTGAACTTCCCTTAAAATTTCATAGGCAGGAGAGGATGCTCGGTGTATGCATGATGATTGGAGGAACTGTCTAAAAGGCTGAACCCCTTTGTGACTGACAGCGCTTTGGAAATACACACTGGCATCGAGTGGAGTCTTCTGACAGAGTGCTGTCCGGAGTTCCTTATTTCCATAAGCGATATAGAAAATTTTCACCATTAAACCCATCTGAAAATGTCTGAGGTGTGTGTTCAGGGGTTAAAACAAGAAAAAATTTTGTGCCTGAAATGTGGAGCACGGAAGATTTGTGTGCCTGAAATCTGAAATCTTTATATATATATATATATATATATATATATATATATATATATATATATATATATATATATACACACATACATATATACATATACATACATATATATACATACATACATACATACATATATATACATATATATATATATATATATATATACACACATATATATACATATACATACATATATATACATACATACATACATACATATACATACATATACATATATATATATATATATATATATATATATATATATATATATATATATATATATATATATATATATATATATATATATATATATATATATATATATATATATAGGGCAAATGTGAGTGAAACGCTCGCACTGTAGAGCACTTCTGCCCGTGCCGGACAGAAACTTCGCAGCGCCGGATGCCGGAGAACTTTAACCCCTGGTGTGTTGCTGTGGTTCTATGGCATGAGTGTGGTTGAAAAACGGCTTCAGTTAAATGTTCCTTTTATAAGTTACTGCCTTGCTACAATAAGTTTTATGATGTAAACTTTAAGTGAGCTTCCCCTGTTTGAAAGACCAGCAGCCGCCAATGTCTTTAAGGCATAGTGCTGAAAAAATGAAGTTAAAATATAAAATTGAATCCAATCTTGGATCTGAAGAATCATGATAATCCTTGTAAATGCTGCTGTTATCAGATGGCACCCTAAAAACAGCATGATGCCTCTGCCTTCATCAGCAGTGTTATTTTGATTAACTAAAAAATTAGCAGCTTTCTACCAGTCAAACACAGGAACCTCGGACGGAGCAGAGAGCCAGGCTTCACATTGATTTTTCTATATCTAAAGCACCAGTTGTTGTCTTTAAGATTCATAATAATTCATAATAAATAATTCTGAAAATTTGATGCCAAACATTAAACCTTATTCTATAGACACTGATGTAATGGACAGACAGACAGACAGACAGACAGACAGACAGGAAGTGTACCTGCAGAGCATGTCAGCCATGATGTCGAGCGCCTCCAGCTGGACAGACACATCTTCCTGTTTGGCGATGGCGCTCGTCAGTCGGCCCGTTATCTTCTTACAAACACTGGCAGCCAGAGCAGAGCCTGAAAGACACAGTCAGGTGTTCATCACCCAGGAATTTGTCTTTTTTAACTCTAAACCAACTCTAAACTAACGAGGTGACAACATCAGTATCACTAACAAGCACCGGAGGCGAGCTGTAATATTCTAACAGTAACAGGTAGCATTTGTAGTGTTTGTACCACTGGAGGCAGGCGGTAACTCTCCGATGACAGTTTTGAGTCCGATGGAGGAAATGTCTCGGAGCTGTTCTTTGTCCGACAGCATGTTGGTGCACAGAGTGTCCACGATCGTCTCCACCTGGTACTCCTTCACCTTACTGACCAGGGGCCCCAGGCTGAAGAAAACAAACGCACCCACAGTTAACGAGACACACAGTGAGGCGGGAACACAAATTTATATAAATACAAAACTGTGTTTTCACCATTTGACAGCCAGATTCTGAACCTCTCCGTTCTTGTCTTCCAACAGTTTGAGAATCATCCTCACCACCTGTCGACCAACACATCAATCAATCAATCAATCAATCAATACATACCAAAACTCTCACTGAGTCAACCTGACTGGTTTTTAACAAAGAGATCAAACAATTTTAAACTGGTTTGAACCAGTATGAACTGACCTTCCTCTCGCTGTCGTCGTCCAGTTTGATTGAATCTTTTTGTAGCTCCGTCATCAGGTCGTTAGTGGCCATAAACCTGGAGAGAAACAGGAATGAATTACTAGTTGATCAAATAATTCATCAAACTTGACTTTGTTACTCATGAACGGAGAACCCAGCTTAATGTGAGCGACTGTAGACCGTGTGTAATTAAACACAGATGCAGGTCGGGTCGCAGGACTTAAATTAACAGGTGCAGCTTTGACTAAAGGTGCAGACACACCAACTGTTGCGTCGTCTACGTTGCCTCACGTCGCCCTGTGTCAGTTGCATTTGAACACACTACACGGACTACATCCGGCCAAGTAGCACGTACGTTCTGCGCCTGCGTGAGAGAGAGCGGAGTGAGAGAGTGGTACATCCTGTCAGCTGAGGGGTTTCCTATCTGTGCAGCCGAGCACCGCAGCACCTCCACGGACTATTACATCCAGACGGTCCCGGTGTTTCCTCCACAGGCTCCACTTCACTCAGCTGCCCGATAAACCCGCTGCTTCTTCCCACTTTAACCTGAATAACAAACCAGGGCTTGGTGCTCCGGTTGGATCCAAACAGAGAGCCGGGGCTAGCTCAGAGACTAGCGGAGGCTAACTGGCTGTGCTTCCCTCCGATCAAGCTGCGGCTAAAGCTCTGCTAGCCGCTCCCAGCTAGCTCCGGTTTCACTACAGGCAGATTCACTCGCTACAGGGGCGAGGAAATAAAACCTGAACAGCTAATCAGAGTGATCTGTCATCGACAAGCTCCGCCGCCGATTCAACATGCTCAATCGGCCAAAAAGCCACCGCCGCCAAAGTGCCGATGGTGCAGGACACACCACAAAAACTAGGCCAACAGACGCTCATTGATGGCCAGACTTTGGTCGATGGCCGACCATCAGCTTGGTGTGTCAGGGCCTTTAGACTAGGGCCATTATAGCCATTAGAGAATAATGTTAACACTTATATTTTCATCACTAATAAAATGCAGGGAATATGTTGTTTTACTTAGAAATGATGTCCTTGTGTTACTTTTTGCACTACAACCTACCTCTGTTAAATTGGCAATAATAAGAACCCTGGTCCTGTGAACACACATGTGAATGTCTTAATTCATATAGACTTTGCATGATTATTTTATTTCCCAGAGGTTTACTGCCTTTTTGCACATCATATTTTTGATTTATTTTGTGTTCAAATTGTTCATATGCTGCTTGTTCCACGCAATATCTGATAATAAAAGTATTTGAAAAAAGTAAAATGTTCTTCCTTCAATTTATATCTTTGTAACGAGTGTTTGAACTATATTTAAGCCATCAAAAGCAGGTATTTCGGGGGTTTTTTAAATTGAAAAACGTAAAAATTTAATCGGCCGATGTATTGGTTATCGGATTTTTTTATTCCATGTTGGAATCAGCATCGGCCCCAAAAAAAATCCATATCGGTCGGGCCCTACTTTAGACATAATGACGGGTAACTGGTTGGTTCTGGTACTGAGCTTTACAGGTACAGGCAGGTGTAGGTTTCTTAAACATGGACCACTGCAGGACTCTGATGTGTTTCTTGTGTATTTCTTTCATTAAATTTGGGGGTATGACGTCCAGGAAGCACTCCACACGACGTTTACCAAACCACAATGTAAAGAAAGAAGTGGAGGAAGCCAGAAAACAGAAATCAATTTCCCCTCAGTGACAGTGTGAATAAAACTACATCAATGATGACGAGAGGGGAAACAATATTAAATGTCCTGAAAAGGAATTTAGTTTCCTCTGTTCGGCTGAAGATGAAGCTTTTCTGTTCTGTGCATCAACAAATCTGGAAGATGATTTCAGGAAGCTAAGAAATAAAATCCTTCAGCCACCTTCAGGTCTTTGATGCTGCTGTTCTCCTCTTTGACAACACTTTACAGGACGCTGCCATCTTGTTTAGGTTTTGGCCGCGCAGAGAAGAACGATTAAAACGTGTAGTGACGATTAATACATACAATTAATTAATGAAATGATACAGTAGTTATTGACTGATGCATTTGATTAGTGGAGCTTGGACGCAGTCTGAGAGCCTAAAATATGACTCCACTTACTGCAGCTACTTTTATGCTATTAGCTTTCAGTGAACCAACATATTAAGTGTTTGCCCACATATTGACCTCCACCTAAAGAGCGTTTACACACAGGGTCAGAGAGACTTTTGTCCACAGGACGGTGAGGCTTATGTTCAAGATGACATTTAATCTGTTTCAGATCACCTGCAGGATGATGATATTAAAGTCTTGATCAAATATTTTGCTGCAGCTCTGAGACCTTTCATAAAGACTCATATCCTCTGAGACCGCGTTCAACCTAGTGTTTGCATTTTCCTCCGCTGCCTGCACACACTCAAATTAGAGAAGTAATTTGGACGTGTTTGACAGCTGAAAGATGGTGTGAATTCAGCAGCGGGGACGCATCACCTAAAAGGAGAGTGTAATTATCTCTCCTGCTGAGTATCTGCAGTATTAAAGCACTCAGATCAGGACTGAAGCAACTCTCTTCTTCTACAGGGTCAGCAGCGACGGGAGCGAAACACTGACAAGTCTCACAATTTCACAGATATCTCGTACTGAGAGTGCTGCTGTCACATGTGATGAAACTGATTAGTTGTGCTGCCAACGGTGGTTGTGATCGTCCTCGACAAGCTTTTCACAAGAGGCTGCCTGGCTCTGAATTTTATCTGTTAAACGGTTGCGAGGGACTAAATCGTCTGATCTTTTACCTCCTCTTTAATACTCATTTCTATATTCACATGAGGAACACGCTGACACCGAGGCCAGGCGAGGAGCGATGGGGGGAATATTGATGAGGCTGTTTTCTAATATCAGAATACAACACACTAACTCAATATCTAGAGCCCAGTTGCTCCATTGTGGTTCGATAGGGATCGAGGGTCAGACAATATTCTGCTCTGTCTCGAGACGATGTGAGGACGTCGACGAAATGGAAGAGTTATTATTGACGGACAGAAGAAAAATATCAATATAACAGCTGAATGCAAACTTGTCAGTAGTAGTGATATCACTTAATCTGTCCATTCATTGCCTGGTGTGTAACAGCAAAGAACAATAATGACAAAAACACATTTTCTCACAATCACAATATCCTGAAAACCAACAAAAATCTCCCAAAAATGCCAAAATATTCACCACAAAGACAGAAAAAACAGCAACATGATTTCTGAGGAGCTGCAACTAATAATTATTTTAACTGTTTATTAACCTGTTGATTATTTTCTCAACTAACTGATTGGTTGTTTGGTCTGTAACATGTCAGAAAATGGTGAAAAATGTTGAGTCGAGTTGTTTCCCACAGCCCAACATGACGTCCTCTAATGTATTGTTTTGTCCACAACCCAAAGATATTGAGTTTACTGTCACAAAGGAAGAAAGAAACCAGAAGATATTCACATTTAAAGGGATACCTCGCTGATTTTCAACCAGCTTTGTATCAAAACATTGTGGGTAGTATGTGATAAATGAACTGTGTAACCTTCCCTCCACCTCGCCCTTCTTCGCTGGCTCTCGGGCTGTTCCTCCAACTACAGCCTGTACTTCAACATTCTTGTATCGTGAGCCACCGCAGACACAAAGCGTATAGGCGTGGATCAAGAGACAGACCCGCTGTCTTTCTTAAACTTTCTTAAAAATACGATCAAACAGTAAAACTAGACGGAGCTGACCAAATAAAAATCAAGATTACGTTACTGTGTTGTTTTATAAACATATTTTAATGCCCTGTTTAGCTGTAATAGCGAGAGTTTGTGAACAGGAAGTGGGCGCCATATTGTTTCCTGCACAGCAAAAACGGAGGCTGAAAAAATTAGATTGTTGCTGTGTTGTCGATTTCTCACCTACAATGTTTTTAGAAACATATTTTAGTTTACTGTTTAACCGTAGTGAGACTGTTTCTCGCCAGCCAGCCGCCATTTCTTTAAACGAAGGTGTTCGCCTTAGGCTGTGATCCATTTACACTGCTACAAGTGGTGAGACTCAAGAAGATGTTGTAAAACGTCGTAACTTCCTGTTTAAATTGGAGATATGCGTCCCCTTTTGCGTTTGTACCATTTACGACCTAAACAAAGATAGATGCCTCCAAGAAAGCAGTTGTCGCTATTGCAGTAGCGCAGCCTATTATTAGCAACACTGCTAGCTACTTTCACCAACACCAACGGATAAACACATACAAGACATTCCACGTACAACAACACATCATAAAGCACTTCCATAAGGCATTATAATGTGTACAAGTTATTAAAATGAGGACTCAAATTTGCTAAACAGTAAAAATAATAGTAAAGAGCAGAGCCACTAATGGTAAATATGGGGCGCAGCCATCTTTGCTTTCGTCAGTCTTTCGAAACTTGTAGTCGTCTGAGTTTGTACGACAACTGATACTAGTGGAACTGCCTCAAAGAGGCAAAGACACATGTCATGTTGTGTCGCTGCATAATTTTACACAGCTTCCTGTCTTTCCTACCGTCTTACTAGTGGTAAGATCTATATGGAACGCACCATTACTTCACCCACCAGAGGGAGTGTTTATAGGTCTGATGCAGTGTAGTGCATTCTGGTAGCTGTAGGTTTTTCTCCTTCTTGAGCAAAAGCATCAATTTTTGAAAGTATTTGCATCTTTCTGCTGCAGAGATGTCCTAGTTTAATTAAACGGCCATCTTTCCAGCAGTGAAACACTTCTTCAAGAAGCTGGAATCACAGAATTTAGATTTTTCCTTTCTTAAAAAATTACTCAAATTGATAATTTGATCATCAGATTAGTTGGCAATCAAATAAATAGTTAAGTACTAATTGATTAATGATTGCAGCTTACTTTACTTTAAGTGATAGTTAATTTGTTGATCGCTTCAGGTCTATCTCCAAAACAAACTGAAGCCTAGAGTCAGACTTAAGACTAGTGTTGTCATGAGAACCGATACTTCAGTACCAAGTCGATGCCAACACGCAAAAAATATGTCGGTACCTGTTTGTTTTTGATATCGTAAGTACTGGAGACAACTTTGCCCTCAGCAGGCCGTGTCGATTCCTTTTGGAACTGACGGGGGCCGTACACGTGTATCAGTCGGTGCCGAGGATGAGCGCCGAAGAAAAACGCCTGTTCGCCATTGTCTTTGCTAGTGCTAGAGCTCAGATTGGGCCCAAAAACTCCAGCCTGACTCCACCTGAGCCCGTGCATGTTTTGTCCGAG
Source organism: Cromileptes altivelis (assembly GCA_013133815.1). NCBI lineage: Eukaryota > Metazoa > Chordata > Actinopteri > Perciformes > Serranidae > Cromileptes > Cromileptes altivelis. The sequence goes on along the minus strand of CM023152.1, from coordinate 34,564,180 downwards.
CCCAGCCCGTCCCTTTAACTGTAATTATGAGCCCGGTTTAAATGCGACATTTTTTTTTAAGGATACGAACGTGGACATTAAAGGCTGACTCTCGTCTTTCTTTCCATGGCAAGCCTTCATCATGCGCCTCTTAAGTGTCAAGGTCCCCGTCTTTTTGCTGGCATATACCAGCATTGTGCTGCACTTGCTACACTCGACGAAGCCGACACACACATTGTCACTGTCGATCACTCACATGTGCGCGGCCAGTGGCGCCGTCAAGGGGGGGAAATTAAGGTCGGGTCAGGTTTGGGCTCGGGCAGAGAATCTAAGCTCTAACAAGTGCTGCTGGAGCCACAACACCTCGGCTTGTCCAAAAGTCAGGTAGTCAGAGTCGTGTGTGGAGATATTTTGCATTTGAGGCCGATGAAAGCGTAGTAATTGTAAACTTGCAAAAACCAGTGTGCAAACAGTGCCTCCCAAGTTTTCAGACCAAAGGAGGAAACACTTCAAACCTGGCTACACACTTAAAAGACAGACACCCTAACTTGTTTAAAGAATTCAAGGTGAGTGAGTTTCTGTTTTTTGATTTTTATCGTGGTATCGAATGAGTATTGAGAATCATGGAAATTCTCTGGTGTCGTGACAAGCCTAGTCCGCACCAAACAATCTATAAAGTCATATTAAAACAAGATTATCGAAATCTTTGTCGACTAATTTTCTGCCACTTGATTCATCACTTCAATTCCCATATGTATATTACTCACTGACATCAACTGATATTGATAAACCAGACAAACCTGATCTATATTCAATAACAGACAGCAGAAAGAAGGCAAAACCACACAACACATTTCTTGAACCCATCGACATACAAACACACCAGATAAATCACAGCTGGTACACTGACATCATCATCATCATCATCATCATCATCATCACATCAGTGGAGTGTCACCATGTACATTTACTCAAGTACCGTGCTTAGGTACATTTTGATGTACTTGTACTTTACTTAAGTATTTTCTTCTCGTGCCACTTCATACTTTTACTCCACCACATCTCAGAGAGACATATTGTTCTTCTTACTGCTCTACATTTGTCTTCAGTGACTTTGCAAATGAAGATTTTTGCATATAAAAACATTTTGTTATGAACAGTTAATACACGTCCTGCTGAAACTATTAGTCCATTAATCAATTAGTGGATTGACAGGAAATTAATGTGAAACTGTTATGATGGGTGAAGTCGTAATAACTGTAATTAGAGCTGTCTGCATTAACATGTTCATTGCAATGCGATTAAGGTGTGAAAATAAGACATTATTTTTCGTTAATCGAGTTAATTGCGTGCTGCTATTTTGTCTCTTCGACACACACTCACTTGTAGCCAAGCTGCCACAGCCGTGATGGAAAATAACCACTGTGCTCTTGGGCGTCTCCTTTCACTTCAAAAAACTCCCAGATGCAGCGTGGGAAATTAACTTTTTTGTCCCTCTGCCACTGCGGTTGGTGGTTTGCAAAATCTACAAGCCACTCAAAAAATTACCATAGCTTCTTGGCCAGTGAATGAAACAAATCTAGCAGGTGCAGCTAATCAGACTGATATCAGCGGGCAACCACATCGCCAGAGACGGCAAAGCACTATTCTGTAGTGTGGGAATTGCCACAGACCTGTGGATGAAAGTTCTTAACTACAGCGCTTTCTAAATGGGTGGAGACTGACAGCAGAGGAGTCAACACTCGGGTCTAAGGGACGTCCTCAGGTTGGCATGTAGTGACCAGTCATGTCTTACTGTCGGGGGAACAAAGTATGACCAGCACCTCTGAAGTTGCATTGATTTGATTCCTCACCAAAACACTCTGGTAAGAACTGCTTCACCTCGTTAATATGAACGTCAAAACTGCTTTAAAATGCAAAGAAATGGAATTTCCAATGTGCGCTAAAAATGTGATTAATCCCAATTAACTTCTAAAATTCCATGATGAATTGTGATTTTCAGAAACTGTCACGTGACAGCCCTATTCTAATATGTTAGTAATAATGTAATAAATACTAATTGCTGACTAACTGTGATAGACTGTGTTACCTTCTCCAGTCTGGCACTCCGAACCATAGTTGGGAGACACTGGTTTTCTGTAGATTATCTTACAGCTGGCTTACAGCTTGGCTCGTTGCTGTAACTAGCTCTAGGAGTCCAGACCAACTCTGCTTAAAGAATGAAGATGCAGAACTGACATCCGTGCAGAAGCACATTTATTTCTCCTCTACAGCAGGAAAACATAACATAACACAGGGCCTTCTCACAGAGACTATGCTGTAACTGGAGCTAAACACTGTAAACAGACTGCAACCACCTGCAGCATGAACAGTAAAAGTTTCACAGTGCGTTCCTGTCTGTACACTCTATACGCCGCTTCACACGGCCACTGTCTTTAAGTGAAGGGCCGGCCGGTAACTGTGAATGTGACAAGAAATGGTGTGAGACCGGGTTTGGCAACAGGTCAGTGGCCTACGAGCTCCGTTCTGTTAAAACGCTGCGTTGGTTAAATGGCCCATTCAGTTGGTATTCAGATAACTGGGGCTTTACTGGTATAATGCAATAGCACCACCCAGCGGTGAAACCCATGTACACGTTTACACGAAAAAAATTACCCACTCTAAACAAGAGAGAGAGAGAGAGAGAGAGAGAGAGAGAGAGAGAGAGAGAGAGAGAGAGAGAGAGAGAGAGAGAGAGAGAGAGAGAGAGAGAGAGAGAGAGAGAGAGAGAGAGAGAGAGAGAGAGAGTGCATTACATGGGGAACGACTGAACGAGATTTCGGACACTAACTGAAATTTTCTGAACGCCGTTGCGTCAGTAGCTGTGCCGCATACTCCTGTGACGCAAGTGGACGTGCCGAGCATCATGTAAACAAACCGGGCGCTTTGAGGATGACCGAACTGTATGGTGGTTGTACTTTTTGTCAATAAATTGTTGAAATGTCAACGGTGTGGACGTTTGGTTTTGTCAGCTATGGTTGAGTGTCTGTACTGTGAGCTGTAATAGCCCACGGTAGTGCACGAGCTACACCTGGCTCATGCGAGCTAACTGGCTATTGTTAGCTCGTGAGCTAATGTTACCGGCTAGCATCCTATTTTGTTTCTTTCCTTTTTGTGTATTAAAATAATGATTCCGGTGATTGTTGCGATGCTGCTGACCCAAGTCCTGCTCCTCAGGCAAAGACGGAGGCGAAGGCAAACTTATTTTAGGCGTTTAAGGCGCCTTTTGTTGATTCACCAACGTCAACTGGTAATTAGCCTAAAAAAAAATCTAAGCTAACATGCTGGCTGATAAAAGCAAACTATTGGCTTGTTGCGCCTTTCTTCTTCTCTTCTGGCAAAAGACAACTGCATCGCACTGTGGTATATGGGAGTAAAATGTAGGGTACATCATTTGTTCACTCACAATTGCTGTGCATTGTGGGTATTTTATAGTCCACCATACAGTGAATGAAATTAACCGCGGAGAATTCGAACAACACTACAAAATGGCAAACACACTATATAGTGCACTATATCTGTGATAGGGAGCGATTTCGAACACAGCTAGTGTGTGAGAGAAAGAATGTGTGTGTGTTATCTGTACAGAAGGTCTGTGTGTGTGCACATTGTGCAGTTACTCACCTTCGCCAGCCAGAAAATTAAGCTATCCAGACTGAAAGTCTTATTTATTTTTGAAGAGTGCACTTTATATCCCTGGAAAATGTGAGTGTTTCCATTTGTAAATAAAAGATGGTGGAAGTAAATATTTTGTTTGCTAGATTTAATTGATATTATTTTTAGCCACTGACTGAGAAAAAAATCTATCCTGTATGGGAAAAAAAGCATTGATAATCGTTGTAATCTCAGCACCCTGAATCAATAATCAAATCGAATTATGAGGTACCTTAGATGGCCCCTAGTTAATAGTTCAAACTGAGCTCCGCCTCAACTCCAGCTCCAACAGCGAAATCCTGGTTTTACATTAATGCACGAGTCAGAGTCATCTAATGACGTCAGATATAATTGTATACAAAGAAGATATTTTTTATTATATACATCATAAATATGGCAAACACAAATTCAACTTTTGGTAGCTACTAAAATAACAAAACTAACTGTTTTTTCAGTCAGCTGGATACACGCTGCTGCAATAATAATGAGGTGAGGTAAACAGACTGAACACTGTCAGCATCTGTTTCATGTAATGAGCCAAAGTTTTCCTCTGGGGAGTCGGGACATCATTTACAGTTGACAAAAAGTATTGATTATTTTAATTATATATATATATATATTTGACACTGCAGATACTAATGAAACTTTTGGTAGCCTACTAGAATAATAACATCTTATTTTTTCAGTTCCCTGGGTACATTTAATGCAATACAAATGACTGTAGTGAAATGAACAGACTGAAAACTTTATCTTAGTATATGAAACAGTTGCTGACAAAGTTTTCCTTCAGGGATGTATTTTATCGCAGTATTCAACATGTCACAACACAATCGCAGTGTTATTATATCGTGACTCAAGTGTAGTGTTAATATCATATCGTGGGGCTTCTGGTGACTCACAACACTTTTGTGTGTGTGTTGACATTTTGATATTTTGCAGATGAATTCTGCATCAGCCTGATGTCGGCATGAGATGTTTCGGTTTTGGTTTCTTAAATACACAACGTAAGACCAACAAAACAGTGACATCATCGGTTGTCACTGCTCTACATCAAACTGATGTTGGGATGACCTGACGACACAACCTAAATTCAGCCAAACATGAGCGTGTGAGCATGTTGGTGTCCAGCTGAGAGTGTTGTGTCTGACCTATAATGGTGATAAGATCATATGAGGGGCCTCACACCTTCAGCAGTCACAGGAGTCAGTTTTATACTTTGAGTACTTTAACTACATCACACTGACACACTGTCACTGCAGGGACGTTTTAATGCAGTACTTGTACTTGTAACAGAGTACTCTCACTGAGTGCCATCAGTACTTTATTGAACACCGCTGCATCCCAGTCTGTTTACACGATCTTACCTGAGACAGCAATGCTACCACCACACCCCCAGAGCATCAGAGCTAGTTAGCCCACACGACTCACCAACGTACCACCACCACTGGTCTGCTCCTCACTCTAACTGGGACCAGTTAGCTCCCATGCTAACTGCTCATTTAAATCCACAGACACGCACCGCTGAGAATTCACACTCAAAACGATAGCTGACATCACGCTAGCTTGCGGTATGACAGAAGTTAGTGTGCTAGCCGGCTAACAGGCAAGCTAACTGCTAACTGGCGCTGTTAACCTGCGAGTCAGCTGCCAGGTTAGCATCACTTGCACCGTGTTAGCTTGCTAACCAGCTAACACCGCTGTAGTTGGAGAGGTTGTCAAATCAAACGCTAACGAGCACTGTCGGCTAACTAGCTGGCTAGCGATGTGACGATGATCAGACAGGTGGCAGGCTAGCTGTTAGCATGACAGCCCGCAGGCCTGGCCGAGCAGCCGTTAGCTCCGTGTCTAACATGGAGGAAGGGGCGGGCTGAGGTCATAACGTGAGCCCCGCAGACAGGTCTCTGAGCCGGGGTGTGAGGTTTACCTGAAATCCTTGTCGCTGGAGGTCATTTTCTCCAGCAGGTTGGAGATGTGGTACGAGGCGCTCGCCATGTCGGGTGCTGTTAGCTGTTAGCTGTTAGCCTCCTGCTAGCGCTCAGTGTGTGAGAGACTGTCCGTGTGTCTGTCTGTGTCTCTGGCAGTCTGTCTCACGGTGCTGGTCGTCAGGTTCCTGGAGGTAAAGTGTGTGTGTGTGTATGTGTGTGTGTGTATGTGTGTGTCTGCTGCTGCTGCCGCCTGTCTCTCTCTCTCTCTCTCTCTCTCTCTCTCTCTCTGTCTCTCTCTCTCTCTCTCTCTCTCTCTCTCTCTCTCTCTGTCTCTCTCTCTCTCTCTCTCTCTCTCTCTCTCTCTCTCTCTCTCTCTCTCTGTCTCTCTCTCTCTCCTGCTACAGCGACTGTCGCATCCCGGGGCGCGGAGTTTGGTTTGTTTGAATGGGGCTCCCGTTCTCTCTGCAGAGGGGCGGGGTTAGCAGGGTGGACGCTGCGGGGTCGAAGGTCAGAGTCGGAGAGTTTTTTTCACACGCTTTTTTTTTTTTTAAATCTATTATTATTATTATTATTATTATTACTATTATTACTACATGTTTTTGATTATTTTCCTAAATCATGTTTATTTGATGTTTTTAAATCTCTCACATTATAATTATTCTAATTATTATCTATTTATTTATTTGTTCATTGATTTATTTATTAGATGTATTGGGCAGGGAACAAAAAAAGATATTTTACAAAACATTAGTTTAAAAACAATTCCCGTTTTTAATTATTTTCCTTAATCTTTTTTATTATTATTATAATTTCCCCATTGGAATTTACTAAAATAATTACAATAATTATTATTTATTTATTTATTCATTTATATGTCAAGGAACAAAACTTAAGGATTAATTTAAAAAAAAAAAACAGTTATCTCAATTTTTTTCTATTTTTTTCTTGAATCATGTTTTTGTTATTATTGTTTTGTGTTTTTTTTATTATTTATTTATTTTTTTAATCTCCAACAAACTGGCTGGTTTCCTATATTAACTCTATATTACAAAACATAATAACAATATTAATAATAATAATTATAATAATATACTTATTATTATTATTATATGTTTTTTAATTATTTTCCTGAATTATGTTTGTTTGTTGTTGCTGTTTTTAATCTCTGACATTATTAGCGCCTGTCATGGGCAGCCCACTCTGACGTCTCTCCACTTAGTGCATGTATAGGTCCAGTTTGTGCTTGTGTGTGTTCAGACCTGTGTGTAATTGACAAACAGAGTGGAAAAAAAAAATTGAATTTCCCTTGGGGATTAATAAAGTATGTAAAATTGGCTGGTTTCCTATATTAACTCTATATTACAAAACATAATAACAATATTTATAATAATAACAATAATCATATATTTTTTAATTATTTTCCTAAATCATGTTTGTTTGTTGTTGTTTTTAATCTCTGACATTATAATTTTTTTATTAGATGTATTGGACAGGGAACAAAAAAAGATATTTTACAAAACATTAGTTTAAAAACAATTCCCGTTTTTAATTGTTTTCTTTAATCTTTTTTTATTGTTATTATTATTATTTCCCCATTGGAATTTACTCCATATCAAAATAATAATATTTATTTATTTATTTGCCAAGGAACAATAAATAATCTTACATTAAAGATTAATTTAAAAAAAAAACAGTTATCTCAATTTTTTTTCGTAAATCATGTTTTTTGTTATTATTGTTTTGTGTTTTTGTTTTTTTTTTATTTTGTTTTGTTTTGGGTTTTTTTAATCTCCAGTTCTCCAAACTGGCTGGTTTCCTATATTAACTCTATATTACAAAACATAATAACAATATTAATAATATAATTATTATTATTATTATTAATATTATTTTATGTATTTGTCAAGGAACAAAAAATAACCTGATACAAAGGATTAATTTAAAAGAAAAAACACTTATCTCTAATATATTTATTATTTTCGTAAATTATGTTTTTTGTTGTTCTTGTTTTTTGTGTTGTTTTGTGTTGTTTTGTTTGTTTTTTAAATCTCTAACAAACTGAATGGTTTCCTATATTAACTCTATATTACAAACATCACAATAATAATAATAATAATAATAATAATAGATTAATTAAAAAACAGATATCCTGAATCATATTTTGTTTTTGTTTTTTGTTTTTGATTTTTGTTTGTTTTTAATGACCACATTTCGTTACTTTCCATCTGCATTTCCAGCATGTCACCACAATAATTATTAAATTGCCAGGGTTCATATGAACACAAGTTCAAAATACAAAAGAGTTACAAACAGTTGTTCCATCTCTGTCTATTTTGTTGTTGTTTGCCATAATAAACTAATTATCTGTGTATTTTGGACCAACCCTTCTGTTTCTGATATTTCACAGACAAAACAATTAGTTGGTTAAAAAAGAAAACAAGCAGCAGATTAATCAACGATGAAAATAACTGTGTCAAATCAAAACTGACAGGACGGATTTCTTACATAATTTTCTGACATCACAGGAGAGTCAGTCTGGTCTGAACATGTGTGCCACGTTTATTGTACTCCATAAAGGTTTTATAAATGAAAAGGCAGACGGTGCAGAGGCAAAGCGTCTTCGACAGATTCACTGTGTCAGTTTGAAGTTGACCTTGAGGATCATTTGCTCGGAGCAAAGCTCAACAAATCTTTTCAGCAGTGAAGCTGCAAAACTGTGAGAGATACTCAGCACTGGAGGAACACTGCTGCAGATTTTACGTCACTGGAACTGAAACACCAAAGTAATGTAGACTTGTGTGTCCACATACGGCAGAGACCGTTTGAACTACTCAGCCAGCATCTTTGACTCTGAGCTCTGAGTGCTTCACATTGGAGGACAGGTTCCCGAGCTTCTTTCCGTCAGAAAGTCAGAGGTCGGGGTTTGGGGGCCAAAACAAGGATCACAGATTTGGACTCACTGAGCCGGAGGAAGTTTTGTGACATCCAGCATGTAATATCTGAGAGACAAGCCATAACCATCATCATCCTCACTGTGACCTCGTCACATGTCCACGTTTGGTCATGGACTTTCCACGTCCACATATGACGTCCAAGGTACCCTGGGTGTGTTGGTTGTTGATGTTCTGGGACGCCGTGTCAACTTCAGCCTGTTACATGCATTGTCTGTTTTCAAAATACACTTCTGTTTTCACAGGAAATGTACAGTTTGATACAGTCTCTTTCAAAATAAAAGCACTACATCAGTACAACACCACAAATTGACGTTTTTTTTTCCTTCAACAACACACACATGGTTTAGGAAAAAAGAACAGGGTTTGGCTTTAGAATCTTACCGGACATGAACACCACTCTCTTCGGGTGAAAGTCATGTTGGACCCATACACCAATGCTCCCGTCCGCCCCAGTTGGACTTACGCCACTTTAACTTTCGTCCTTGTCCCGCTGCGTTTCCCTCTGACGCCATGAACCACCGTTAAACTATAACGGCAACCGGCAAAGGGTCATGTCGACATTAAAGGACACCTTTGTTTGGGTGGTTTCTGACACCGCAAGTCACTGCTGGAGCGCCTGATTACAATGACTTTGGAGTGAGACCAGGCTCGTTTTGGGGGTCTAAAAAGAAGGACGTCAGATTTGGACTGACTGGATGTAGTTACATGATGGCTTCTCATTCAGAATAAAATAAATCTGAATGAAATCATTCGGAATTAAAGTCTTTCCAGGTAGTTTACATGGGAAATATTCATTCTGAATGAGGGTTTACACAGAGATCAGTTTAATCGCCTTTATTTGGGTCTGCGCAAGGTTTGGGGCAGGGAAGGTTTCTGATTGGATAGGGGGCGGGGCGGATGTTACGTGTTTACGTTTACTGAAAGAAAACACTGTAGTCCTCGCTCCGGATAACAAGATGCTTGACGATGCCGTTCTTAGTGCCTTTTTCGGGCTTGTTTTGCTGATATTCTTGAAGCAGCAGTACGACAACAACCTTGTTCTGCTAATGCTTCATCTGTTGAGGAGGAGAAGGGAGGTAGAAGGTCAAAGAAGGGAGGTAGAAGACCGTGCTGTGGCGAATGGAAACTGGTGAGTGCAACGAGTCCAACTGCTCTATCTCAGCTCGTTGCCATGCGCGCTATATATGTCATCGCACCAGAAGGGCAAGGAAACGAGCATGCGCAGAAAGACCCGAATGAACTTAAAGAGGAATGAGTGTATACAAGTGCGAGAAATTCTTTCATACAGAATTAGAAACAGAATATTCCAGCCCCTTACATCGGAATGAATTTTCAGTCGCATTGGCCATTTTCATTCCGAATTAGATGTTTACAAGATCACTTTTAATAGGAATGAACTTTAATTCTGAATGAAGAGGGAATTAAACTGTCCATGTAAACACATTCATTGAGCTGGAAGAAGTTTTGTGACATCCACAACTTAATATCTGAGAGACAGGTCATGACATGAGAGAGACCAGACAGCAGAACATAAAGTTGCGTGTCGTCTGCATAACTGTGGAAATGAATATTATAACTACGGATTATCTGAAGTACAGTATATTTTGATATTCATACATTTGTACCTTCACTTTACTGAGAGTATTTCTACACTGTGACATTCTAAGATTACTCACTAAAGTTGTCAAATAAATGTTGTGTAGTACAACGTGGAACATCTGCCTCTGAGATGTGGTGGAGTGCAGGTATAAAGTCTCATGAAATGCTCAGTACAAGTACCCAAGGATTGCAGTTTTCACCCTGCATACATTTCCATCTTCTGTCCCTCCAGCAGAAACCTGAGCTCCTCCTGAAACTCCAGAGCTTCCTCACCATTTGCACCCAAACATCAGACCTCCCCTCCTCTTTCTGTTCCACGATCTCAGCCTGTTAATGACGATAGAGGCGTTAAACTGCGTCTGACCTGGGGCACACATCGAGGGCGAGCCTGGCGACACCTGTGCATCTCTTTTGGCTCTTTAATGAAGCTCTTTGGATCACTTTGTTTGATTGGATCGTCTCCTCCTGATGTGAATCACCTGCAGCAGGTGTGTCTGTTGAAAAGAACCCCCTCAATGAGAAACCTCTTCCTGTTTACTGATGAATTAAAGTGAGACAGACTGAATCAAACACAACTGTACAGAGCTCTCTACGGCTACATCTGTGTGTGTGTGTGTGTGTGTGTGTGTGTTTAGGGCTATATCGAGCACATTATCCTCTGCTTAATAATGAATCACCCACACACACACACACACACACACACACACACACACACACACACACACAGGAGGACACAGTCATTTCATACATGCAGCAGAGACATTCAGGATATTCAGGATGTTGTAGTTGTTTATTCATGCTGAATGAATGCATTCAAAGTGTGTGTGTGTGTGTGTGTGTGTGTGTGTGTGTGTGTGGGATGAGTCACAGATCAGTTGAGTGGGATGTTTACAAACCCCCAGGCGCTCTCTCTCTGTTGACACATAATGCAGCCACTGACATATGCATGCTGTGATTTCTGTGTGTGTGTGTGTGTGTGTGTGTTAATGCATTGACAACGTTTGACAGTAATCTATGAAATGAGGCTCCAGCTGCATCTCAAACACACACACACACGCACTCTCAGTCCCCTTCAGATGTCTCACAGGAAATGATCGTGATTATGATTGTGGTGGTGATGATGAGGATGATGAAGAAGAAGATTATGATAATAATAAAATATATGATGAAGGTGTTATGAATAAAGATTCATCTCATTCTGTTCTAAGATGCAGCTAAGTGCTGGTGATGAACCCATGATGAGGAGATGATGAAAATAATGACAACGATGATGAAGAGGAAGACGCTCGTGTTGCTGATGATTGGGATGATGATGAAGATGGTAGACATGATGGTAATGTCGATGAAGGAGGTGCATTTTGATGTGAAAGTGAGGTGTTATATATACCGTTATAATCATGTCTCATATATCTGCAAACTGTCTTTTAACTACATTTAAATAACTGTACAAGACCTTCAGATTAGATGCTAATACTTTACTCACTACTCAAGTACTGTACTGCTGATGCAAAAACACACAAACATGAATGCCTCTATCTTAGTTTGTCCGTTCTGGGCTACTGTAGAAACATGGCGGTGCAACATGGTGATCTCTGTAGACGAGCAGCTGCTCCCTGTGTGGATATAAACAGGTCATTCTGAGGTAAGGAGAACACAACGATTCTTATTTTCAGGTGATTAAACACTAAAGAAAACAGACTTATATTCCATTTCTGCTGATATATCCCATAAATGCTCCACACTGGAGCTTTAAGTCCGATTTTTTAGGTACTTGTTCTTTTCATTTCGTGAGACTTCCTCTTTCTGCTCCACTACATTTATTTGGCAGCTTTAGTTATTTTACAAATTAAAAGTTTGCATCATAAACGTGATGAGCTCAGTAAATGTAGTGTTGCCAAATATGACATAGGTTTGTGACCTCTGACAAAAAACAAAACAACAACAGCATCTAATTCAGACTCTTTGTCTCATTCCAGAGGTCTAGGAGCTGTATGAATGACCTGACCAACGGGACAAAAAGCTCAAAGTGTCGACCAGGCCTTCAAATACCCCAGATCCCAATCTGATCGAACATCTGAGGAACATGCTGGTACCCAGAGGTACCCCCGATCCATGGTGGGGTCTCCTTGGACTGGACTTGGCTCTGACCTGTCAAGGTATGAACACAGGACCTTTGGGAGGGTCCTATAGTGTTGATGGAGATGAAGATGATCAATGTTATTCACTTCACCTGTCTGTGGTTTTAATGTTTTGGCTCATCAGTGTATTTTCTTCTTCTTCGTCTTCTTCTTCTTCTCTTTCATTAATCACGTGACGACCCCTCAAATTTATCTGGTGACCCTTTGGAGGGGCCCGACCCCTATATTGGGAACCACTGGTCTAAACCAGCTAACTGTATATAAAATAGTTTAAACTGGCTCCACCTGCAGCAGCTATAACAGTAACATGCTGCTCTGACACGTAAAAACACACGTAAAAAAAAAGTAAAAAAAAAAAAAAAAAGAGCTTTTAGAAAATAGGTTAAAAACATATGTTAAGAAGACTAAAAAAATTAAAAAACGTAAAAAAAAACACAAAGCACATATACAAATACGCTAAAAACATAAAAATAAAAATACCTTTAAAAAACATGTTAAAAAAACACTTTTAAAAAATACGTTAAAAACTCATTATACATATGTTAAGAAGACTAAAAAATTCAAAAACGTAAATAAAATACCATGTTAAAAAGCACATATTTAAAATATGTCAAAAACATAAAAATAAAAATATGTTAAAAAAACATGTTAAAAAAACACTTTCAGAAAATACGTTAAAAACTCATTAAAGTTATGTTAAGAACACTAAAAAAATTGAGAAACATTAAAAAAACACGTTAAAAAAACACGTATAAAAACACCTTAAAAACATAAAAACAAAAATGTTAAAAAGCGTTAAAAAAACACTTTAAGAAAATACGTTAAAAACTCATTAAACATATGTTAAGAAGACTAAAAAAATATAAAACGTAAAAAAATGTATAAAAATACGTTAAAAACATACAAATAAAAATGCGTTAAAAAAACACTTTAAGAAAATATGTTAAAAACTCATTAAACATATGTTAAGAAGACTAAATTTTTTAAAAAAAGGTAAAAAAAACATGTATAAAAATACATTAAAAACATAAAAATATGTTCAATAAGGTTAATAAAAAAGTAAAAAACACAAAAAACATGTAAAAACACATAAAAAATATGTTAAAAAACACGTACAAAAGCACTTAACAGTGCTTCACTGTTAACTATCTAATACCTCAATAATAATACATCAGTTACCGGAGAAATTTTACTGCAGAACAAGTACTTTTGATACTTTAAGTACATTTTGATGATGATAATTTAAGTCAAGTAGGATTTTGAACGCAGAAGTTTGATCTGTTGTGGAGTATTTTCACTTTGATGTATTGGTGCATTTACCTTTCTCCACCTTCTTCCAGATCTGGGTCTGTTTTTCCTGGTTTCAGTCTTTTAGTTCCAGTGTTGAAAAATCTTGATGCTACAGGAGGCTGCAGCCCAGTCGCTGGAATAATGTTGCCATTGATCGTTTCTGCAAACCAATGATGTGATATATTTGTATGTTATTTTGTGGTGGATATGTTTCAACAATGTTGTGGGTCATGTGTGGTTAAGTTTAGGCACAAACTTCACCATCACCACTTGGTGTGTTGGTCTCGGTGGTCTGCAGCTTGGCAGGTACCTGTCACGCCATCCCCTGCTCCTCCCAACGAAAGCTCAAACTCTACGTTACTCTCATGAAGTTAATATGATCCACAGGAAACATGCAAATGTGACATATCCGTCCAGAAAAGCACAATGAAACATTTTCCTCTGGCGACTTGGCTGCAGAAACTTCAGACCAACTCAGCCTCAACAGTTCTGGAACGTTCTTTTCCTGTTTCAACATGACAGTGCCTCCAGCTCCTTCAAGAAGGGTTTGTCCCAGTTTGGTGTGGAAGAGCTCGACTGGTCTGCGCAGAGCTCACTGAATGACTTGGTCAGTTTGAAGATGTCACAGCCTCTGCAGTCACCAGATCTGAACCCAGTTTCACACCAACCACCATGCATCATCATGCTGTCCACCACCATCTGCATAACTCCACATGATCTCATATAAAAGTTCATCAAATCTTTTATTGATGTCTGTGACTGTCTCTGAGGCTTTTCTTATGTCTGGCTGTGTTTGATTTTGTTTCTATCTGCTGCTCTTGGTTCTCCCTCCATCCCAGTGAGATTCTCTGATTAAATAAAGGTTGTGTTTCTGACTGAGGGAGGATCTCCAACAGAGCTCCACTGACTTGGCAGGAAGCAGCTCTGGAGGCTCCTGGTGGCCTGACTCTATTCTGAGACACTGCATCTGACTTTTTCCTTTCATTTGTCGCCCATCTGTACGTGTATGATATATACAACGCTGACCAGGGCCGTATGCAGGATTTTTGAAATACCGAGGTCATTTAGTCGTGGTGCACGTGGGGGGGTCAGAAATTTTTGTCAATTATATATCAAAAGCCTTCAATCTGGTGTACTTTGACGGCCAAATTAAGAGGCTACATCTATAAAGAACTACACACATCATATTAGATTAATCCCATCTTATCATGTTTCTCTTCCCACTTCATACTATAGCGTAATTGCCTTTCACCAGACTTTGTTTGTGGGTATTTATAATTATGTTTGAACCACTTATTCTTTAGCAGGAAGTACTTCTCTTCATCTGTCAGTTGTCAGTTATATTAATTTTATATCAATGAAAAAACAAATCCGTGTTACTAAATTCTTACATTTTTACATGTATCTCACCATAGCAAGTTGGAAGTTGACATATTCTGCCATATATGAAGAGGGGAGACTCCCTGTCAGCATGCATAATTAGGCTGCAGTTGTCTGGGTACTCAAAGGTGAAGTGCGCTGGTCTTGTCATACAAAGTTTGATGGAGTGTCAGCTGGACAATATAGAGATATTTGCATCTTGAAAGCCGGACTACAAATGTGGATAGACAGGGAGAAACACACACAAGCCTAAGACGTGGTAAGATACGATATTCCTCACTATATGAAGTGACTGATAACAAGATCTGTATAATGGATTGTAAAGAAATTCGTCAGGTTTTTATTTTGTAGACAATTCATCTGGATTTATAGCGTGACGGGATGACAGCACAATGATGTGTGTGGTATCACTACAAAGCTCTGCTCCTGCACTTTCATATGATATGTGTGGCATTTCTGTGCGACCCTGCATTCGCGAGTAATCCATCCAAGAGTAATGTGTGTGCAAAGCTATATGAAAGCTATCTCAAGGCGATTGAATCAAATGCAACTGGACTTGGTTTTGTCTTAGAAAAACCAAGAGACGTTTCATCTCTTATCCAAGAGGCTTCATCAGTTCATGCTTGTCTGACTAGGCTGGAACTAGTCTGACAAACTGGCCCAACGCATGGCCCAACATAGAAGGGCTAACTCGTCAGGGCAAGACTCAGCTGTCTATCTACATCTCAAGGACAAAGTACACTCCTTCGAAGACAGCAATGTGCACATTTTGGACAGGGAAGACCGATAGTTTGAAAGAGGTGTAAAAGAAGCCATCTATGCGAAATTGGAAAAGCCATCTCTCAGTACAGGAGGAGGTCTGCGACACCACCTATCACCCACCTATAATGCTTGCTCAGGAGGCTCAACAACTTAACCTCTATAAAAACAACGGTCGTTCACAAATGGCCTCATGTGACTCTAACGACTCCAGTGACAACCATTGCAGCAGGAGTTTCAACGACTGTCGTTGACACACCATTGGAGCACTAATGAACCAGTGACATCATTGGCCTTGTGAAGACCTCCCCAGAGGTTAAATACCTGGGTGCTTCCACACCAGTTTGTCAGACTAGTTCCAGCCTAGTCAGACAAACATGAACTGATGAAGCCTCTTGGATAAGAGGTGAAACGTCTCTTGGTTTTTCTAAGACAAAACCAAATCCAGTTGCATTCGATTCAATTGCCTTGAGATAGCTATGACCTGGATGAATGAGAATATCCACAGGCATGTATGAAAGCTGTGTCGATCAAACAAGAGCACCAGAATTTTCTTTTTTAAATAATTGTTATTATAGAGAAGAGAGAGTCACTCAATCACCTTCCATCGGTCCTCCCACGTACTTTCACCGCACAAATGAAATGGTTTATTTTTATTTTCATTTCATTAATTCATTTAGGTCGGGAAAAAATACAGAGGTCATGACCTCGGTGTCCTCAATGGTAGTTACGGCCTTGACGCTGACTCCAGGAGAGTTGGGACACTGTGTAAAATGTAAATACAAACAGAATGCAGTGATTTGCTTTGAGCTATGTTCAGCTGAATACAGTCCTGAGACAAGATATTTGATGTTCACACTGATAAACTTTATTGTTTTCTGTTACATATACACTCATTCTGAATTTGATGCTGCAACACCTGTTTGTAACATTCCACAGGTAAACTGGTAAATAGGAATATTTTGGAAAACCATTGTGAGCTCATTGTGGCATCTATAAATAAGTCCAGACTCCACCACGCAAAGTTAAAAAGCCAGATATCAACACCATCCAGAAACTGTGCCGACTTCTCTGAGCCCAAGCTCGTCTGAGAGGGACTGACACAAAATGGAAAAGTGTCCTTTGGTCTGACAAGTCCATCGTGGATGTTGTGTCCTCCGGGCTACACACAGATTTATAGTCGTGCGTCAGATTTATGCAGAGGCTACGCACACGGCCTACACCGTTGTACACAAGTACATAAATCTGCTTCACTATAAACACTTGTCTTTATCTGGACACATTTTCCCCACAAATACAACATGCTAATGTTATTAGCACAAGTCTATGGCATTTTACATTGTATAAATTAGCCTAGCAGCTAGCTGACTTTTCTTTTACTCATATGAAACCAGGGACAACAGCAACATTTAACAAAGGTAACGTTATAAAATTCAGCTCCAATACAACTCACAAAGTTCACTGACAATACAACTGTCATGCTAATGTTATTAGCACAAGCCTATGGCGTTTTACATTGTATAAATTAGCCTAGCAGCTAGCAGAGATTTCCTCTGCTCATATGAAACCAGGATAAATCACACACAAAACTTAAAATGTGATTTGTGTGGAGGCTTTATTGTCTTCACAATTTATTGTTTCTTATCTGTGAAATTAAAATAAATCAAAGCTTACAAACAGACAGGAGGTCTGTGTCTCTGCAACGTGTAGTTACAGTTTTGGGGAGGTGATTGTCAGGCTACGGCGTGAGCTCTGTGTCGACACAGAACCTACATCATACAGGTAGAGCTTTGTTATGATGCAGGAGTATAAATCCTGCTTGAAGAGGAAAAGGACCATCCAGACTGTTACCAGCGCAAAATCCAAAGCCAGATCTGTGACGGTATGGAGGTACATACAGGTTTTGGAGCAACATATGCTGCCATCCAGACGACGTCTTTTTTCAGGGACATCCCTGATTATTCCAGCGAGACAGTGAGACACATCCTGTACGTGTTCTAACAGCATGGCTCCGTAGTGACAGAGTGCAGGTACCAGACTGACCTGTCTTTAGTCCACACCTGTCTCCCACTGAACATGTGTGGGACATGATGAAGCACAGAATACGCCAACAGAGACCCCGGACTGTTGAGACACTGACGTCTGATATCAAGAAAAAAATCACTGTCAAAACATAACAGTCAGTGTCCTCAGGTCCCAGATGCTTACTGAGTGTTGCTAAAAGAAAAGGTGATGTAACACAGACGCAAACATGCTCCTGTCCAAACTTTATTGGAACACGTTTCAGGCGTCAAATCCAGAATAAGTTCATACTTACACAGCGCCCCAACTCTTCAGGTACTGGGGTGTATAAACTGTAATGAACAAAGGTTAAACTGAGCCGAACAGGCAGAGAAAAGACGAACAGCAGCTCAGACGAAGCTGCACTCACTCAAATATTGATAAGAGTTCACGCAGAGTCCAACCGGACAAACACGTCTCAACATGTTTGTTTCCAAACACATTTAAAACTTCACAGCGACCAGAGTTTTGACCTTTCTGAGGATTTGATGACCGACTGAGGGCGGGTCAACTAAACTCTGATGTCCTGACTGAGAGAGATCAGAGCCCAGTGGAGGAAGATGTACTCTGATATTTAATGTGAGTAAAAGTACAAAAGTTTTAGCATCAAAATACCCTTGAAGTATTAAAGTATTCCATATGCAGAGCAGCCCATTCTATACAAATGCATATTATATTTCTGGATGACATCACTGCACTCCTTGAGTAAATGTACTTAGTTACACTCCACCACCACAGTTTGAAGGCTGTAATGAACTTAATTTCAGAGCAATAATTAATAACGATTAAGTGAATTGAGTCCATGTGGCTGCAGGGATGAGTCCCATGCGCCTCTGACTGTATGTGTTTGTCTCCGTCTGTCTCCATATTGAGGTCAGTCTCTGCTTTTTGTCTCGTCGCCTGCAGAGACTCATCCTTCCACTTCACTGCTTCTTTTTCCTCCACTCCCTCCTCCACCCGTCTCTGCGCAGCTCCACGGGGATGAGAGATGGCTGTCAGTTAATCACTGGTGCTGTCAGACACTTAGATCCAGTGGGTTGGATCCACTTTGTTCTTCTGTTTATCACCATTCAGTTGTTTGGCTTTGTTTTCTCACCGTCTGTCAAACCATCATATCCAGTCCACTGGAAAACACGAACACACAAACAATAAACTTTACATCCTCAAGGACAAATCAGAAATCTTTATAGTGACATGCAGAGGTGGAATGTGACTAAGAACATTTACACTTGACATCTTTAACCCTGATTGATTTTAAATGTCTTTTTATGGTGTTTTTCTTTTGCACTTTGATTTGCTGTGTTCCTGAAATGTGCCGTCAAAATAAACTCACCTGTACAACTTTGAGCTACTTGTACTGTGTGTGTATTTCTATTTTATACTTATTTACACTTCTCCTTCACTACATCTCAGACTGAAATATTGTATTTGTTTTCCAACAGTATTTTTATTATTGATTTTAACAACAATAAACAAAGACATCCAGTATGTGTATATATACATCCACAAACACACACAGAAGGACACCAGAACAAGATCTTGGTGTAACTGTGAGTGTGTAAAACAAATATAATCCACTCCCAGCCCACACCCTAAAAGTATGAATTTAAAGATAAATAAATAAATTAAAAAATGAATAAATGAGAGAGGAAAATAAATAAATAAAAATAAGTGAGGAAGGAAAATCATAAATCACAGGTTGAGGATTCTGTTAGTGCAAACAAGTGTTAACAATTAACAAGAAAAAAAAAACCTTGGACATATTTAGACCTTGCAGAGGCTGACAGCACATCCCCGACGGACACACAAAATACATGTATTTATGTGTGCTGTCATACTGTGAGCCCTTAGAGGGGATGAATTCAGTGGGTAATTCAGTGTAAAATGCCCAAACTAGATATTGCAGGAGGTGCAGCAGATAATGTTGTGATGCAGTTGCTCGAGCGAAGAAGCTACAGTAAAAGCGGCACCAGGTCGTCTGTGGTGAGGAAATATTATATAATTATGGTATACATTTATATAAAAAATATAAAATGTCAGTCCTTATAGTTGTAAACTGTACAAAATGACAGTGACAGATAGTACGTTCATAGCTACAGATATCTGACAACTTTAGTTACTTTGTAAATCCAGATTATTCATCGTAATCACAAACTTATTTATTGTCCACATACAAGGAGTTTGTCTTCGTGATCTGGTTCACGGTGGCACCCTGTTCTTGTATGACCCCGCCCATCAGTCCACCCTGTGGTTGTATGACTCCGCCCATCAGTCCACCCTGTGGTTGTATGCCTCCGCCCACCAGTCCACCCTGTGGTTGTATGACTCCGCCCACCAGTCCAGTGTCTCTGACAGTCTCCATCCATGTCAGTGAAAACATGGATGCTTCACACACAGAAGATCTACACAATCAGCACAGTTTCAAGATTAGAGTCACCAATTCAGTATCTGACCAAATGTCTCCCCTTCTGTTCCTGAGATATGACGTTAAAACATGATGATGTCACAGTCAAGCTGACCTTTGACCATTTGACCTTCATTATTTTATCCTGTTAGACATTTGTGTCAAGTTTGATCAGAATTAGTGTATGAATTCTTCACTTATGGACAAAAAAAATGTTTTGTGAGGTCACACTGACCTTTGACCACAATGTTCTTACCAGTTCATTCTGTTCTAGTGTACGTTTGTGCCAAATTTGAAAAAAAAAGAAAAAAAATAGTCCCGTAAGGTGTTCTTCAGATATCGCATTCAGGAGAATACAACAACAAGGTCACAGTAACATTTGACCTTTGACCACCAAAATCGAATCACTTCATCGTTCTGTCCAAGTGAACATTTTTGCCAAATTTGTAGAAATTCACTTTTGGCGTTGTTGAGATATCTAGTTTACAAGGACAGATGGACAACCTGAAAACATATTGCAAATCTCGCTGGTACAGAGGCGTACAAATGTACAACATAAAACATGAAAAACATATAGAAATACGTATATATATATATATATATATATATATATATATGTATGTTTTTAAAATGACAGACAGAGCTGAACAATTTTGCGTAATGTCCAAAATATTGACCAGACAATGTGACAAGTATTAGTGTATATAATATAAAGACATCCACTGTTCAGGAGAGCTGAGGAGTTTAACTGGTTCCCTTTCTTGTTCTGTAATTTTTTAATTGTTTAATTAAAGCAGGAAAAATGATCCTGAATCAGAACTAACAGGAGAAAGGTGAGACACTGCAGCAGCCTGACACAGAGAAATGTTCCTGTAAGTCACATATACTGTAAAGTTTTTCCGTGACGTTCGTCTGCTTTGACCTGAAACATGAAAGAGTGAAATTTGGCAGAATTCCCCTTTAATCCACAGCTGGGTGGAGACTGGGGGGTGAATTCCTCAGAGGCGAGTCGGGGCAGGAACCAGACCTCAAATACCTGTGTGTGTGTGTGTGTGTGTGTGTGTGTGTGTGTGTGTGTTTTCCAGGTTAATATGTCTGCAGGGTTCATTACTGTAACAAAGCACAAAGCAGATTGTTATTGACAGAATCTGAAATGTGTCTTCACAGTATATTTAGTATTAATGTGTTTTATCTCTGTCGCTGCTGGAGCTGAAACATACACACACACACACACTCCACTGTGGATCATTTGTGTAGAAATTTGTGTTATTATTATAGAAGTTTAAGAGAAAACAACTTTTTACTGTCAACTTTCTACCTGAGAGTTTCTTAATCTGGGGACCAGGACCACTTTATTTAGTCATTATAGTTTATCATTATCAACAACAACAACACAACAAACAATAGGTTTTAAATGTCCTCTATCATCCTAAACTTACTGTGAGAAACTGTTGGCTTTTACATCCTCTGATTATCAAAACAAAATTAGACGACACAGATCGGTGAATAAAATCTCACTAGAGTGCATGAAATTAAGTGTCTGGGATCAACTGCACAAAACACCTTAACACCTTTCCTTATTAAAGAAAAACATGAACTAATTTAACTTCTGGAGGAATACAATCATAGAAAGCACAAACTACAAAGTAATTTTGATCCCCAAAATACCAGGAAACAGCGACTGTAGCAGGAAGCAACAAAAATTAATTCAGTGAAATCTAAAGCGTAAAATTAAAATTGCTAAGGCCACCATAACCACCATAAACTACCTTAAGTTGTTTTGTTTTTTTAAACTTGCTTTGGTTGCTAAGGATTTTTGTGCAACGGGATCGAAGGATTCCTGAAGTACAAGACTAAGACAAGCAGAAAACCAGAAATACTTAAGTGAACATTCTAAGGAAACCCTAAGGAGAAGACTTAAGGGTGGTTTGTGCAACCGATTTTATTTTGAGGTAACCTAGGACTACAGGGAAAATCTTAAAATAATGTGGTATTTATACTTTTGTGTCGAATCGATGCCATACCTACCTCGCGGCGACACAGACCTCTACTTTTGTAAGCTGAAACCATTTCCCATGACTTTAATTTCACAGATAAGAAACAATAAATTGTGAAGACAATACAGCCTCCACTAAAATAGCACTTTAAGTCCTGTGTGTGATTTATCCTGGCTTCATATGAGCAGAGGAAATCTCTGCTAGCTGCTAGGCTAATTTATACAATGTAAAATGCCATAGGCTTGTGCTAATAACATTAGCATGTTGTATTTGTGGGGAAAATGTGTCCAGATAAAGACAAGTGTTTGTCTGTGAATGCTGCGAGTTACAGTGAAACTAATTTGTGTTTGAAACTGTCTCTATTAAGCCATGTTTAATGTGTGTTTAATGTGTGTTTTGAATCAACTAAACTTCACAGCACTTCACAGAAACCTTGATGCCCACTAGTGTTTGGAGGTGTAACTGCAGAGTGACACAGACACACCACAGCACAAGTTTAAATGCTCACAACAGTGAAGGCTCTGCACAGCTTTAAGCGGTGCTGTGTGTAACCAGCCCCTGATGCTCACCTGACTGTTCACCTGCATGTAGTCTGAACTGCTGTTAGCACTATGGCTCCTTTAAACAGGCGGTATAATTATCTACATGTGTTCTGTCGTGTATGTAAATACTGAGCTGCATGAAGACAGCTGGGGGACCTGGCTTCTTGTTAATTAGTGAGCTTTAGAGGTGCCGGTAGGAGCTGTTTCTCAAGGTCCACTCTGCCTATAGCTTACCTTCCAGCTTTCAGCCAAGTCCTTTGAAGTCTTTTCAGTTTGCACACTCGTCATTAGACTGTGAAAATCTGTAATTATGAAAAGTTGTTTGAACTGACCTGAAGAATATTCATTTGTGTGAAAACATAAGAATATTAGGTAAAGCCCTGTTTCCACAGAGCAGTACGGTTCAGTTCAGTTCATAGTTTCTGTCTCCTCAGTGTAAAGTTGTGGATGGTCCCAACAGAAGCGTTCCTTAGCGTCCCCATGTTTGGTCCCCCCTCTGTTGGGGTACCTAGCACACAGATCTGGTACTAAAAGGTGGAGCTAGAAACCCTGCAGTCTGATTGGTCAGTAGAGGACGCTCACTCTGGTTTTATGTAACCTCTGTTCATACATCAGTAAACTACAACTATAAAATGAAAGAGAAGAAAATAACTTCATTCACTGGGCCGACTGCCGGCAACTTTTAAGGTGGAACGTTAACTTGTAATGTTACTCAATGCATGAGTTGATGACGTGAATCCATCAGCACACCTTAAATTTCACTGTGACAACTTTGACCATCACTTTAGTTTTTATATGACACACACTTTTAGTAATGACTTTAAAAATATAGATTGATTTGGAGCGGATTATGTGAAGGTCATATATTCTAATCCTCACTTCCTGTGGGCTACAGCAACACTAAACCCCTGAGCTTGCCTGAGAAGGACTAAATGCACAAAGCTGCTATTTTTAAATATCCCATGGAGAGAGACTCTCACTGCAGCCTGTTGTATTTTGTTGTGAAAATGTGGGCGTGCAGCCTCGTTCTGTGGACGATAAACCAGGTGCAGACTTCCATCTGTGTCACCGCTGATGAGGAAATACAGCGAGTGCTGGACGGAGCAGTGAGTGACAACAACCCCGCCCACATTTAAAGGCCCTGACACACCAAGCCGACAGTCGGCTGACGACCAAAGTTGGGCCGTCAGTAGCTGTGTTTCCATCCAAAAGTGATTGGAATCATTGGGAAATGCGCATTAAAAGAAATACGAATCCTGTGTGTTTCCATTAAATGTACGGACTTTGGTGAAAACTACGAACTTGCGTGAGTTTTCCGCAGAACCGTAAACAAAACAAGTCTTGCATTCTTCTTCTTCTTCTACGTTTTCTGGCGGTTGGCAACCAGCTTGTAAATGCATTACCGCCTTCCTGACCCAGAGTGTGGATATCACCATGGAGAGAGGTGCGCTATGTCAGACTTAATTTGAACATAACTGTTTCCATCTCCCGTTTTGCGAATCAACATTTTTTTGAATCAACCAAAACCCAACTAAAGCGAGCGTATTTTAGTTCGTGTGAATCAGGGGATTTTAATTCTAATTTTGTTTCCATCATAATTTTCTGATGTGATACTTCTAGATGAGCATCTAAACAGGCTGATGGAAACATGGCTAGTGAACATCTGTCGGCCTAGTTTTTGCGGTGTGTTCTGCACCATCTGCACTTCGGCGTTTGTGGCTTTTTGGCTGATTGAGCATGTTGAATCGGCGGCGGAGCTTGTCGGTGAGAGAGATCACTCTGATTGGCTGTTCAGGTTTTATTTCCTCGCCCCTGTGGCGAGTGAATCTGCCTGTAGTGAAACCGGGGCTAACCGGTGCTTCCTCCTCAGGCTCCACTTCACTCAGCTGCCCCACAGACCCGCTGCTTCTTCACACTTTAACCTGAATAACAAACCGGAGCTAGCTGGGAGCGGCTAGCGGAGCGTTAGCCGCAGCATGACCGGAGGGAAGCACAGCCAGTTAGCCTCCGCTAGTCTCTGAGCTAGCCCCGGCTCTCCGTTTGGATCCAACCGGAGCACCGAGCCCTGGTTTGTTATTCAGGTTAAAGTGGGAAGAAGCAGCGGGTTTATCGGGCAGCTGAGTGAAGTGGAGCCTGAGGAGGAAACACCGGGACCGTCTGGATGTAATAGTCCGTGGAGGTGCTGCGGTGCTCGGCTGCACAGATAGGAAACCCCTCGGCTGACAGGATGTACCACACTGTGTGTTCAAATTTTTGATGTTGGTTTGGTGTGTCCGCACCATAAGAGGACTGTCTGAACAGACCGAGGTTCTAGGTACCATGTCTGAAGGGTTACTGTTGGTTCCAAAGGGACCGTGGAGACGGGGCTAAAGCGTATTTAACTGAGCTGAGCCAAACCGGACTGCTTGGTGTAAACAGGGCTTTACATGTGCAAGGTCATGCATTGGGCTGAATTGGGCCCGTCGGCGGGTCGGTTCTGGGCCCTGGGCCGTATGTTTGACACCAATGTTAAAGGGTATTTTCCCCAGAGTATGTGGTGATTGGCTGTGACAGAGCGCTGTGTCACCAACAAGGTTACACTCTGACTGTGTTTATATACTTCCTCCTTCGGTCGGTTGTGTCTCTGTGTCCATGTCTGTTCATCTTCTATCGGCTGATGGAGGAGCTGTTAGCCGGGAGAGTGTCTCTCTGTTCACTGTCTCTCCTCTATGAATGAATGAAGGCGGGAGGCGCGTGCTCACCGGACAAATCACTTAAATGGCTGCGGTAATTAGCGCGTGTGGGCGCACACTGGGGGCAAATTACGCGCGAGTCTGTCGGACGGGTAGAATCCCGGGGCTCGCGGGCGCCTTCATGGTCATCACGTCACCCTCTCTCTCTCTCTCTCTCTCTCTCTCACAACGAGGCTCGAGGGGTAGAGTTACAGAGGGGGGAGGGGGTCGAGAGACATAGACAAAGAGAAGAAAAGGAGAGAGAGAGAGAGAGAGAGAGAGAGGGGGGGGTTCGCGTGAGGTTGAAAAAGAGAGAGCGTGGTAGAGAGGGCTCGGCTCTCAGTGCAGGGGGAGGTGTAGCAGCTGAAGCTAAAGCTAACTAGCCATGTTGCTGTCGCTGCTCCTCCCGCTGCTGCTGCTGCTGCTGGTGGTGTGTGTCTGCTAGCGGGCCGCCCTGGACTCCCTATCCGCCCTGAGGTGCATCATGCCCGGCTGGAAGAAAAACATCCCGGCCTGTCTCCAACCGGACCAGGAGGGAGGTAAGACCGGACCAGACCGACCCGCTCGGTTCACACCGACCGGCGAGTGTGTCCCTCTATCTGTGTATGTGTATGTGTGTGTGTGTGTGGGGGGGGGTTTTAGTGCATACCTGTGTGTGCGCGTGTGTGTGTGCGCTAATTATCGCCGGTGCAATCTGTGCAGCGTGGTTTGGCGCCGCCGGTTGAGCTCGCGCAGACGGTGACTGCCTTGAAATTAGTGAAAGTTGGTAACTGATACCGTGTGAATGTGTGTGTGTGTGTGTGTGTGTGTGTGTGTGTGTTGTCTCGTGTTAATCTGACGCAACGGGTGAGGTTACAGTGACGTTACGGTGATTTCACGTTACAGCCCACTAACGTGTTTATCTTTAAGAGAGGTTACCGGTTACCGAAGTTAGCAGAGGCTGCTAACAGGCTAACTACGGTTTAACCGGACGGTCGGTTCTGGTCAACCGAGGGTCTGCCCTTGTGTGTGTGGGTGTGTGTGTGTGGGTGTGTGTGTGTGTAACGACCACCTTCACCGGGTGTTTACTGGTGTTACGGTGAAACGTGTGACCCCTCCGGTTGTGTGACACTGCAGGGTCAGGTGTGTGTGTGTGTGTGCATAATGACTGATGGGTGGATTAAATATTGACAGGTGAGGTGTTAATGCTCACCGGGCTCTGCTCTCACACCACCGGTACAACCGGTGACTGTAACGTTTGGTGGCGGCACACAGCAGCACCCATTAGTGTTTTCATAACACCCTCCATTGAGACAACACAGAGCTGGGTGCTGCTGGAGTGTGTTAATAAGTGTAGTGGAATATTGTGTGGCGTAGTAACCCACTTATTGATGTAGTTTTCTGTGGTAAATTATGGAGAGACATCAGCGGAGGAATGAGACACATTGGGTAGGTTTGTAATCACAAGCAGTTTGCTTTGGTTTTTGGTGCATGAATTAAACATACAATCATTATTAAAAATAAGAAGAAAGGCAAAGTGCTGCAACATTTAGTAACATGACATTAACTGCTTTTATGGCACTATTCTGGCTGGAAACGCACCAATGCCGTGGTAAAAAAAAACAGCTGCTTTCCATGGTACTGCACCTGCAGGAAACACAGCATCCGTCTGCTATTAAACAACCACTTTTTGTGGCACTATCCCGGCAGATAATGCAGCAATGCAATGGTAAAAAAACAGCTGCTTTTACCAGCAACGTTCTGGTAATAAACAACCACTTTTTTATGGCACTATCCTAGCAGGAAACACAGTGATGTCTTGGTTACAAACTACTTTTCGTGGCACTATCCCGGCAGATAATGCAGTGATGTCTTAGTACAAAACAACTGCTTTCCATGACACTACCCCTGCAGGACATGCAGCAACATAGCAGTAATAAACAACTGCTTTTCATGGCACTATCCTGGCTGGAAACGCACCAATGTCTTGGTAAAAAACAACTGTTGTCCATGGCACTACACCTGCAGGACACACAGCAACGTCCTGGTAATAAACAACCCTTTTTTATGGCACTATCCTGGCAGGAAATGCACCAATGTCTTGGCACTGTACCTGCGGGAAACACAGCAATGATCCGCTATTAAACAACCACTTTTTATGGCACTATCCTGGCAGATAATGCAATGGTAAAAAAACAGCTGCTTTTACCAGCAACGTCCTGGTAATAAACAACCACTTTTTTATGGCACTATCCTAGCAGGAAACACAGTGATGTCTTGGTTACAAACTACTTTTCGTGGCACTATCCCGGCAGATAATGCAGTGATGTCTTAGTACAAAACAACTGCTTTCCATGACACTACCCCTGCAGGACATGCAGCAACATAGCAGTAATAAACAACTGCTTTTCATGGCACTATCCTGGCTGGAAACGCACCAATGTCTTGGTAAAAAACAACTGTTGTCCATGGCACTACACCTGCAGGACACACAGCAACGTCCTGGTAATAAACAACCCTTTTTTTATGGCACTATCCTGGCAGGAAATGCACCAATGTCTTGGCACTGTACCTGCGGGAAACACAGCAATGATCCGCTATTAAACAACCACTTTTTATGGCACTATCCTGGCAGATAATGCAGCAATGCCTTGGTAAAAAAACAACTGCTTTTTATGGCACTGCAACTGTGGGAAATGCCAGTGATAAACAACTGCTTTTTGTGGCAATATCCTGGCAGGAAATGCACCAATGTCTTGGTAAAAAACAGCTCCTTTCCATGACACTACACCTGCAGGACACACAGCAAAGAACCGCTGTTAAACAACCACATTTTTATGGCACTATCCTGGCAGCAAAACGCAGTGATGTCTCGGTTAAAAACTACTTTTCATGGCACTATCCCGGCAGATAATGCACCAATGTCTTGGTTAAAAACAGCTGCTTTCCATGGTACTATCCTGGCTGGAAAGGCAGTGATGTCTCTCTTAAAAACCTTTTTGTGGTACTTTCCCTGCTGGAAATGCACGTCCTGGTAATAAGCAACCAGTTTTTTCGTGGCACTATCCTGGCAGGAAATGCACCAATGTTTGGTTAAGAAAACAACTGTTTCCTATGGCACTGTGCCTGCAGAAAAAGCAGCATTGACCTGCTAATAAACAATCACCTTTTTTTGCACTATCCTAGCAGGAAACACGCTGATTTATTGATTCGGTTAAAAGCAATTTTTCATGCTACTATCCCGGCTGGAAATGCACCAGTGGTTTGGTTAAAAAAAACAACTGCTTTACATGGCACCATGCCTGAGGGAAATGCAGCAACGTCCCGGTAATAAATAACTGCTTTTTTATGGCACCACCCCGGTAGGAAAAGCAGCAATGTCGCGGTAAAGACAAACTGCTTTTTGTGGCACTATCCTGGTTTGAAACAAAGCAGTGGTCTGCTAAAAACGCACCCATGTTTGTTGGCTAAAAAACTTCTGGAATCACAGTGACAACTCTCTAAAAACAACCTTATTCTCTGTTTTTTGTCTCTACAATAAAAATATAAAAAAAATGTTTTAAAGGGACTTTAAAGAACAAATAAGTGTAATAAAGCTGTTTCATAAGAGAGCTATGCAGGTTTGTGCAGGATGTGTTAGAATATGAGTCAGGGGATGTGCAAGAGTTCACAGCAGAGCAAATATGTCTCATGTGCAGAGAATATAGACCAAGATGAGCTTTAACATATATAGAGACAGCGGGGGAGGGGGTGGTGGTGGTCAGTGGGGGTCCTGGGCCTTGTTGATGAGGCCCACTGCTGTCGGGAAGAGAGTGAGTTTGTGGTGTGAGGTTTTGGTCCTGATGGACTGAATGGCTGATTTATACTTCTACTCCGCTACGACATTAGTTACTGTTCAAATTCAGATTAATCAATTATGATGATTATTATAGGTGAAGTAATTGAAATGAGCTCCACCTTCACCAGCTGCAACACTGAAGTGATGAACACATGAATGCATCAATAATTATAATCCAATAATATAATATATATGTGAAATGGGTGGTGAATTTGTACAGTGCGATTTTGACGAGAGCCACCTTGGGTCGGAGGTGAGTCGGCAGATAGTCTGCCACGAAGAGTCCTCATGTGTGAACAAGCCTATGAGCAAGTCGCCCCCTCGTCTGTGACTGGGACTGGAGATCTGGCATGCTAGAAAACTGGAGAAGTGTGACACGACTGACAAAGAGCATCAGCCAATGAGAGACGGGATACGTCCCACGTCAGCACGCAGGAGGGCGGAAGAAATGTGAGGACGACAAGCCGCAGGGTTGCCAGGTCTGCTTATTAGCTGCGACTTTGGGCTTGTTTCTAAACGTCACCTTCCTCTATATATATCCCTCTAATAAGTTATTTAAACGCATGATAGTTGCTTCTTTTGGGCTTGTTTCCATAGCCCTGGTTGCTTGTTTCTCTCCCAAGATCTGGCAACACTGACAAGCCGGCCGGCAAGCAACAACAACAATGGCAGCGTCTACAGGATCACGGGGAGCGCACTGTGTTTGGACCCAGGATAATAAAGAATATCCATGCCTTTACGATGTGTCATCTCCAAGTTTGGTGACGTCACCATGTTATCCGGGGCTCTGTCGACAAGGGCTCGGTGGAGAAATCTTGTGGTGTGCACACACAGGTCATAACGCAGTTGGCGAGACTCCCGCTGACAGAAACACACATCGCCAGGTATGAAAACTCAAAAGATTACGATAGTCTTCACGACGCAAAATCAGGGTGGAAATTGTGTAATGTGAACTAGGCTTAGTCGGACAGGTCATGCCTTCGCTAACCTGGAAGACACAAATTCGCACTTGGGAGGATGTGTTAATTGGTGCGTTTTTCCATCCACAGCACGTTAACATCCATCCAAATTAAGTCGGCAGTTTGAGAGAGAGAGACTGAATGACCCAGCAAACTCGGACTTAAACCCAGAAGCCTGCTGTTCACTTCCCGTGAGAATGTTGAGCGTGTTTTTTAAATGTAAAAACGAAGTGTTTTGCGAAGACACAATGCATGTAACAAGCATACATTGACAACAGTAGATGCAGGAGGGCGCCTAACGTGTCATATTTAGACGCCAAAGTCCACTGACAAAGCGGAGATATTTGATGAGCTGTGGCTCTCGCGCAGTGCAGTCTATCGTCTATTCTTAGCAAATTTTCCTGTGTTTAAAAAACCTTCATAGGTGCTAATTTTAGTGGTAAAAAGGTAAAAAGATCTGAGTGCATTTTCCACCACTGAGGGATGATGTGAGTGTTTGTGGTGAAGTATAATATAGTACAGTATTTAAATGTAAACCCAGTTATTTTCCACTTTAGTTGTGGCTTCTACTTTGGTCATTAAATCCCAACATTTATCTTGTTATCAGAGATAAATGGACTTACTGTGGTTCAGATTTAGACATTGGTAAAACCCTTGAAATAAAAGCTATTTATGACAACACGATACAAATGTGTAGAACACTTCATTAACTGCAGCAGCAGACAAACTACATTGGTGCAGTTAGGCTAATTAGTCTAAAAAGGAAATTTAATTGGCCACCGGCTAAGTCATTTGTCAAGCACAAAGCCAAATACTCTGTAGTTCTCAAATGTGACACTTTCTCTGTGTTAAGGAGATTAAAGGTTAGTGTGACAAGCATTTATTTTTTTTCGTTGTATAGACAATTAATCAACAGAATAATTGTGAGATTAATAAATAATTTAATATATTATTAGCTGCAGCCCTAATGTGGTGCTTTGGCTATAATATTTTTGTTGTGTTGATGCTCGTTAACTTAAAAACTATGGGAAGTGTTTGCTGTATGATATAGTGGAATAACTCCAGTTAGTTTCTCCTGTATATAATGATTAATTTTATATTTGAGGCTTTAACATTGATGACCACATTTCTAGTCCAATAAACAAACTGTTTTCAACAAAAATGTTTCAGATTTAGAAATTTATTAAATACATTAAATAATTAGTCAAAAAACAGCAACTATTTTTATTTTTTTCAAGTTAAAATGCCAAAAATTATATTGTTTTAGTACCTAAACGTGAATGTTTGCTGGTTTATATTGATATTAAAGTGAAAAATAAGACACTTGATTCTGTCAGTGTGGACTTTAGAACATTTATTGACATTATAGGCTGATTAATTGATTAAATAATTAGCATTGTAATAGATGAAGTGTGAAAATAGCCGTTAGTTTCAGGCCTGATGTGGACAGATCGCTGATATCCTTGAAGATGAACATAACCCACCGTGTGTGAGACGTTTCCAGCGTGCAGTAGATTTTAAACATAACTCATGAAGCCAGTATTTTCTGTCTCGTCGTGTATTAAAATGTGACTCTAATGAGAGACAGAAAGACTCAGATGAATGAACAAAAACAGACATGTCATCACTCACCTAAACTGCACCCAGCGTAGTTATTCTCCTTTTACACGTGGTGTCAGATTCAGCAAACCATTTTTAGCTCACATTTAAAAGGTTTGAACACTACAAACTGTACATGACTGCCGACGCAGAACCAGGACACGTTCTCCACTTTAAAAGGAAGACGATAGAGATGTGACTGCTCCCAGTCTTTTTAAAACTCTCACATACATTCTGTTTGAAAGATGATTTCCTAATGGATAAATAAGAAGATGTATCTAAGGGTTTCCTGGAAGCGGCAGCTTTTGTGTGACTTTTTCTTGGCGAGATAAATTGATAAATGCTTCCTCATTTCTGTGGCGGTGTGCAGCTGCAGATACAAGCTTATGAATGTGGGAATTAACTTTTGTTTTTAACCTGTCGTGTACGTTTCGTTTGTACCCTAATAGCAATCTTTATTTTTTCTATATTTAGTTTTATTTGCACTCCTCTCTGCTTTGTACTGCAACTGTTGTCCAACAGTTTCCCTAATGATAAAGTTCTGTCCGACCACAGGCTGCTAGCACTATCATGAACTTGAATATGTAATATATTTATCAAAAGATTAGACTTGTTCTTGTGTCATAACAATAATTCAAGTGCTATAGCTGAAAAGTTCACCCTAAAATCAAAAACATGTTAGTTCTGGTGAGAGTTGCTGAGTGTTGGAGATTTTGGCCGTAGAGATGTCTGCCTTCTCTCGGCTTGTGGTGCTCAAAGCGCCAAAAAAATACATTTGAAAACTCAACATCAATGTCTCTTTCCAGAAATCATGAACTGGTCACTCAAGATAATCGGCAGATCTTGTTGCGAGCAATTTCATGTACAGTAGGAACTATTTTCTTTCTATCAAACGATATTGGCCAACTGCATCGCCACGCAGAAAGACGCATCTACTGCTAGCTCACCTAGCACCACTGAGCTAGCTAACATTACAGCCCGGCTGAGTAGGATGCCATTAACATCTTGCACTGTCAGGAGCCCAAGCCTCTCATCCATGAGTGGATGCACATGTCCTTCTGTGCGGGGATACTTAGAGAGAAAATAGCCCTTTTTGCATCATGCTGATACCGCTGCCACTTTTTCCTTCCTGATACCGATTCTGATCCCTGAACCTTAGGTATCTGCCGATACTGAGTACTGATCCGATACCAGTGCGTAAAAAAAATACATAATAGTAGAATGAATGCCATAAAACTTTTTTTAATTATTATTATCTAGTGTTGACACAGATCAAGACACAGGTTAAAGTGCAGCCACACAATTTGGTAAAAAAGACATTTTAAAGGCTACAGTAGAATGCTTTTTAAACTCGGCTCTGTTTCTATTTCGTTTGCTTGTAGTATGTGTAATGACGTGAGGCACTACGTGGTATCGGACTGGTCATAGGCTGTACTCGCCCATACCCGATACCGCATTTTAGGCAGTATCGGAGGCATTTCCAATACTGGTATCGATATCGGTACAACTCTATTTCTTGCACATGCCTCGTGACTGGAACCGTAATGCACATGTGTGAAAGGTCTCCGTTTTTACAGTTTACATGACAACAGAGATGGTACTGTTTCCAAAAAATTGCACTCTGGAACCTGTTTTCAAAACATCGCGTTTTCAGGCACCCAAAACGATTTAAACGATCGGCCAAAACGCAGCTAAATTTTACTGTTTTCAGTTGAAATCATTGTTGTGTAAACGGGACCTTAAAAAGTAGCTGTTAGCAGTTAGCAGCTAACTCAAAGAAGAAGGCAACAACAGCCGAAAATGCCCACAAATTGTGAAAACAATGAGGTCCGGGAGCTCCTTACACTCCGAGCAGAGGACGAGATCAGCCGCCATGTAACAGGGAGGGTAAATTATTAATTTTATTACCATTATTTTTATTACCATGTTATGCCGTTGCTGTTGTTGTTTATAAAGTTCTGCTGACATGATGTCGGCATGCTGTCTATAATCACATACTACTCTTTGGTTTTGTGTAAAAATGCAAAGACAGTGCTCTGTGTACAAAGGGCTCCAGATTGATAATTAGCAAGTGAGACGTAAAATATGTGTTTTTGATTTTAGGGAAAGATTTCTGACATCAATAATGTCATAAATCTTTAATCTATGAATGTCCAAATTCATCACGAGGGTCAAACCATAAAAAATAGATCATTTTTTTAAATTCTGGCAGAACAAAAGCCAAACAGAGGAAGGTGTTAAAGGATTAATTACCCCACAAGGGATGCATAAAGTTTTTTTTTTTTTTTAAAATTCAGATGAATTCTGGCAATAATGAGACACTCTAATGTCCAGTCAGTTTGAGAGAAATAGTGTGTTATTGTTTCTGCATGATAAAAAATGCATTTAAAAAGCCCAACACAGTATCTGAAATTAATTAATATCCATATGTGGAATGCCTTGTTAGCTTGCTAGCCAAATTAGCTCCTTAAAGGTTACAACCACATTATTTCTTACCGTCCCACCTGTTTCATCACAATGTGAGCGTTAATGGCCTTGCTAATTTTGAGTCCTCTTCAATTCTTAGTGTTATTGTGTTATCGTGCTTAATGTTAGTGTTTTAGTATGAAGGTCAGAAGGAT
The DNA here is from genome assembly GCA_013133815.1 of Cromileptes altivelis. Lineage (NCBI taxonomy): Eukaryota > Metazoa > Chordata > Actinopteri > Perciformes > Serranidae > Cromileptes > Cromileptes altivelis. The sequence goes on along the minus strand of CM023152.1, from coordinate 34,529,752 downwards.
TCGTTCTCTTGTCTCAGTGTCTCTCGGTGTCTTCAGATGTCTTGTTTTTTCCAAACTTACAGATATTCAGTTTACAAGGAAGGAAAAACCTGCAGGTTCTCACCTTTTGGAAGCTTGGACCAGATGATAATTGGCTTTTTGTTTGATTAAAGAGCTGAAATGATTAATCAGTTATCATTATAGTCTGTGATTATTTCTCTCTTGATGGACTAATTGTTTCAGCTCTATTGCGACGCCGTCATTGAGATTAAAAACATGATTTGCAGCACGGTTCAGTAATGCAGTCTAAGTGTGAGGATGTTAAATGTTTTCAGCCCCACAGGCTGTTATAAAAAATATAGTGGTGTTGATTTAGTGTTGTGTTGTAAAGCTGTCTGCGGTGCTCCTGGAGAGATAATGATATAATCCTCAGGTGCTCAGCTTCCAGCTCTGCTGTGGTCACAGTGTTTCACAGCAGGCCGCCTGGAAAATAACAATATATTAAAATGTTAAAGACTCAGAGGCACGCAGAGGAACATGAAACACAGCTGTTCAAGAAGAGAATACAGTACAAGACGGATGAGACGGCCACAGGCAGGGAGTAAAAATAGATAACAGGTAAATAATAGATAACAAGAGACACTGTGTGCTATTGTATAGTAACATGTGTTAGTACAGTACAGTATCATGTAGTGGACACAGGGACTCTGTGGGCTTAACAACAGCTCATGATCTGTTCATGAAGCGCATGAATTAGATTAAGTTCTGTAATTAAAGGGATCATGCATCCAAAAATGAAAGTTCAGCCATTATCTACTCACCCATATGCCGAGGGAGGCTCAGGTGAAGTTTTAGAGTCCTCACATCACTTGCAGAGATCCAAGGGGAGAGGAGGTAGCAACACAACTCCACCTAATGGAGGCTGACGGCGCCCCAGATTCAAACGTCCAAAAACACATAATTGAAACCACAAAATATCTCCATACTGCTCGTCTGTAGTGATCCAAGTGTCCTGAAGCCCCGACGTAAAAAGCTGTTTGGAAAAACCTTATTTGAACTCTGTTTTTAGCCTCATTGTAGCCTGTAGCTCTGACTGCCTCTCTGGGCACCGCGCTCACGTGTGCGCGCTTTCAGCAATACACTGAAACGCATTTCTACAGTTATTAATATCAGTCGCATCTTCCAACAGATTTGTCCGTCTGAGTATTTCCTGGCTCCCGTGAGGAGCTGATCCCAAACTCCAGGCTTCCAAACGCTCCGTCAGGAACCTGTCCAGGAAAACAAACACAAACACAAACACACACACACACACACACACACACACACACACACACACACACAGGCAGTGTGTTTCAGCCTGCTGATGAGGCCTACGTCAGGTTCATGACCCCGATTTCTTACCTGGCAAGTCCAGAAGGGCCCAGCACCTGTCTGCCTTCAGGCCACAGTGAGAGCCTGAGCTGGAGCCAGACCTCTGCTGTCAGCTGCTCGACAGGAGCACCACAAAACGTCCTCACAAACCACCTTCGTCCGCGCAGTGTTTGACCAGGGTGGGTTTGTTTTTTAATCCATTTGTGACCAAGTTCTCAACACACTCTGCAGCCACTTTATTAGGTACACCTGTGCAGTCTAATGCAGCCTATGATAACAGCTCTCTGCGCTTAATGATATGTTTATTACTGAGGTGAGAGGAAAAGATGTTGAACTGGACGCTTTCTAATGTGTTGCCCTTCACATTCAGATAAATGAGGTGGTCAGAATATTAGGAACACCTCTGAATATAATGTAGACGACATCATGACTAAGTGTAACCTCAGTGCTGACACATACAGTTGAATACAGGCGTCATAAGAGCAGACTGTATATCATATAGAGTGTGCAGGTGTTCCTAATAAAGTGGTCACTGAGTGTAAAATACAGTAAGAACCAAATTTAAATCAGGTCTTTGAAATGGATGGTGACGCACATGAGCATGCTTTAAAATGTGTGTGTGTTACTGTGTGTTTGATAATGATGACAGTGTGTGTGTGTGTGTGTGTGTGTTTGTGTGTCACAGCATGACATCATCCCACCGTTTTAAGCTTTTCGAGTTTGAAGCAGAGAAAATGGCTCAAACACACACACACACACTAAGACACAGTAACACACAGCGTCACGAACCTCTCACTCTGAACACACACACACACACACACTCACACACACACTGAAACACACACACTGTCCTTTAAGAGGTGCTGATGTCAGAACTCTGCTCATCTTTGTCCTCAGGATTACTGAAGCAGACCTGACTGTGTGTGTGTGTGTGTGTGTATGTGTGTGTGTACATCCAGCTTAATGTATTATCCCTATCGTCTCTGACACATTTTACCCAGAGACTCTCTCTCTCCTCTGTGTGTGTGTGTGTGTGTGTGTGTGTGTCTGTGTCTGTGTCTGTGTCTCTCTCCCTCACAATGACTCTGTGAAACAAACTGCTGACTGTGTGTGTGTGTGTGTGTGTGTGTGTATCACTCTTGACTTCATCCATTTAAATGTGTTTGTGTTTTAAGTGTGTGTAGAGGTAACACTGGGCTCATTGTTGCAGCGCTGCCTACACGGCCATAAGTATGTGGACACCTGAATATGACGTGAACATGTGGTGGTTAAAGATTCACAGCGAGGGTTAAGTAGTACTAACGTCCTGTACTGCATCAAAATGTGCTCAGAGATTTTAGATCAAATATAAAGCATATTTAGATGTTTTAATAAACACATTCAGTCTGAAATATTTGGTATTTTTGGAAACCTGTTTGCTGCCTCTGGTTGGAGCAGACGCCCTGTGGCATGTCACAAAGATTCATTTCCCTACTGGGATTACTGGCATGAAATGCAAATATAACTTTCCACCAAACCCTTTCAGTCCAGCACCTTTGGAACCAGCAGTAAGCCTTCAGACATGGTCCCTAGACCCTGGGTGTGTTCAGACAGTCCTCTTAAATGTGGGCGGGGTTGTTGTCACTCACTGCTCCGTCCAGCACTCGCTGTATTTCCTCATCAGCGGTGACACAGATGGAAGTCTGCACCTGGTTTATCGTCCACAGAACGAGGCTGCACGCCCACATTTTCACAACAAAATACAACAGGCTGCAGTGAGAGTCTCTCTCCATGGGATATTTAAAAATAGCAGCTTTGTGCATTTAGTCCTTCTCAGGCAAGCTCAGGGGTTTAGTGTTGCTGTAGCCCACAGGAAGTGAGGATTAGAATATATGACCTTCACATAATCCGCTCCAAATCAATCTATATTTTTAAAGTCATTACTAAAAGTGTGTGTCATATAAAAACTAAAGTGATGGTCAAAGTTGTCACAGTGAAATTTAAGGTGTGCTGATGGATTCACGTCATCAACTCATGCATTGAGTAACATTACAAGTTAACGTTCCACCTTAACAGTTGCCGGCAGTCGGCCCAGTGAATGAAGTGATTTTTTTCTCTTTCATTTTATAGTTGTAGTTTACTGATGTATGAACAGAGGTTACATAAAACCAGAGTGAGCGTCCTCTACTGACCAATCAGACTGCAGGGTTTCTAGCTCCACCTTTTAGCACCAGATCTGTGTGCTAGGTACCCCAACAGAGGGGGGACCAAACATGGGGACGCTAAGGAACGCTTCTGTTGGGACCATCCACAACTTTCACTGAGGAGACAAACTATGAACTGAACTGAACCGTACTGCTCTGTGGAAACAGGGCTTAAGGGAGGGGCCAAATCACGTCGCTGTAAAATAAAGGGGTGCACTGGATTTATAACACAAGACAAAATAAGAGCATAACGGGGCACCATAATCGTGTCATCGCAGTCCTTTATGAAAATCCTGCATGATATACCTATAAAATATGAACATTAAAATAATGCATGACGTAGAATGGCCCACATCAGAATGATTTTTATAATATAAGTATTGATGCATTTGTGTGTTCATCAGTTTCATGCTGCAGCTGCTGAGTGTAATATCACCATGACTGATGAGACTGAGATGAAACTAAAGAAACAGCCAGATTGTTATATAAAAACAGCAACAGAATTTATCTTGAATCTGTCAACAGGAAACAGACCTGGGATCAGCTTTCACTGTCCTTCATCTGTTACACCCTGACACACACACACACACACACACACACACATGCGCGCGCAAAGCCCTGGGCAGCGTCCAGGTGGACCGCCAAGCTGCTGGCATCATTCACATACACTCATTTTCTACTTGGATAAGCCCAGCATGGACACACAAAGCACTTACACACTTATTAATACATACACACACACACACACACACACACACACACACACACACACACACACACACATTATGTCTCAGTGTGTCTCTAACAGTTGGTCTGACACTGAAACCTACAGAGAGTGTTTCCACTCGTTCCTCTGTTCTGTTTTTATCCATTATTGTCCTTAAGAAGCTCACAGACACGTCTGAGTGTGTTTGTTTGTGTTTGTGTGTTTGTTTGTGCCAGCTGCAGCCTTAAGATAACTCTTTTCTCTCCGAGGGCGAGGAAAGTAGCAGAGGGGGTATTTTGGCGGCACACTGCAGGCTGTCCTTGGTTAACTCACAGTCCACTTGAAAGCTCGTTCTTCACACATGTGGCGTCAAAGACGGGCGGCGGCGGCGGGACGCCACTCAACCAAAATGTGACATTATTATTCAGAGAGTCGGCAGCACGGCGAGGAGGAGGAGGAGGAAGTTTGGACTTTATACAAATGTGCTAATAGCAGATTGTTTTCTACTCCACTTGACTCTGTGAAAAAGCTTTAAAGTAAACGAGCGGAGCTGAAAGTGTGTCGATTTTAAAGGTTGCACGTGTGTTAGAGGTGATATGAGGTGTTTCCAGAGGGAGCTGTGTGGCATCTGTCAGAAGTAGAAAAGATCTGGAGATGTGGAGGTGGAGCGAAGTGAGACCTCTGTCGCTCATCTCTGCTGCAGGCTGAAGCTCCAGGCTCATGGATGTATAAAGAGAACTGGATCAAATGTTGAAGGCTCCGCCCCCTTCACACCAAGTAATGATGACAAACGTATATTCCTGGGTGTAAGATTACCCTGATCTTCCTCGTCATTTCCCAGGAGCTATGTACAGGCTGAGTCCTCTGCAGCGGCACAGGCTCAACTCCAAACGTCAGCCCTTTGTTGCAGGTCGTCCCCCCTCTCATCTGTCTCGTCTGTCAGTGGCTGTCCTTTTCCTAAAAGCAAATACACTCCAAAAAGGATCTTAAAAAATATATCATTTTGATGGTGACTCGTCAGTCTGTAGGTTCATTTTGCTTCAGGTGACTGCACTGTGCTCCACGTGGGTCTGGTGGATCGTGGCATTGTCACACACTGTCCCAAATACCGTCACAACCCAACAGTGTTGCTCTAAAAATATTGTGTCCACCCTCCAGTCTCCCCCGAGGCCACTGCAGCGAGTTACTAGAACTTAAAGTACTTAACTGGTCGGGGGTGGAGGTTTCTGTGAAGGGCTGTGAAGTTTAGTTGATTCTAAACACACATTAAACACACATTAAACATGGCTTAATAGAGACAGTTTCAAACGCAAATCAGCTTCACTATAACTCGCAGCATTCACAGACAAACACTTGTCTTTATCTGGACACATTTTCCCCACAAATACAACATGCTAATGTTATTAGCACACGCCTATGGCATTTTACATTGTATAAATTAGCCTGGCAGCTAGCAGAGTTTCTCTCTACTCATATGGAGCCAGGGACAACAGCAACATTTAACAAAGGTAACGTTACAAAATTCAGCTCCATTACAGCTCACAAGGTTCACTGACAAAACAACTGTCTTATACTAAACACGTTTTCCCCACAAATACAACATGCTAACGTTATTAGCACAAGCCTATGGCATTTTACATTGTATAAATGAGCTGATTGGCTAGCAGACTTTTCCTCTGCTCATATGAAGCCAGGATAAATCACACACAGGACTTAAAATGTTATTTTAGTGGAGGCTTTATTGTCTTCACAATTTATTGTTTCTTATCTGTGAAGTTAAAGTAAATCAAAGCTTTGTTTCCACTGAGGGAAATGGTTTCAGCTTACAGAGACAGACAGGAGGTCTGCGTCACTGTGACGTGGAGTTACATTTCTGGGGAGGTGCACGTCAGGCTACAGTGCAGGCTCTACGTTGCTTGATCTTCTTAAATATTTCTTTTTTATATACCAAAATAAGCAATTTGAAGATGTTTGAAGACGGTTCTGAGTGACATTTATATTTAATAATTAATACGCTGTACCTTTTACATTTAATTTGTCTCCCACATGCAGGATCCACTTTAAACTACATACTACATTCTACACAGTGTGTGTCTTCTTGTGTCTTTATTACGTCTCTATATGAGAAATCTCTTTTGTGCATCTATATTCGTCTGTTCTGTGGTTACTGGCAGCGAGCTTCAGTCAGTGGAGACGGTAACTGAGCATTTCTCTGCTCGCTGTAAATGTCTGAGTCTTGGAGCTGCAGGCAGACAAAGGGCAGCATGTTTATTTTAATCCATGTGGAGCGAGGCCTCAGGATTAGGATTAGTACACAGTTTGTTTGAGTTTCGGGTGGTGGGTTTCACGGCTGCTTCTTTTTGTCCCTTTTCATCCAGCTCCGTCCCTCGTCTTCACACTCCCTCTGTGTTGCCTGCTCCGTGTTTTCAGAAGCCATATTGATTCTTTATTTCCAGTCGTGTATATATATTGTCTTAAGGTATGTTTCTCACTGAGGCTTTCAGCTGGAGAACAGAGGGTGTTTGTTGGGTTTAGCATTTATAGACATTTAGTCTGACGAGAGAGAGATCGAATAATGGCTGCAGCTAATGATTATTTCCATTGTTGATTAATCTATTGATTGATTTCTCCATAAATCAATTAGTGGTTAGATACATAAAATGTCAGGAAACACAGGAGGAAAAGAAGCAGAAAATATTCACATTTAAAAAGCTAGAATCAAAGAATTTAGACCTTTTTTTTTCTATAAAAATTACTCAGACCGATAAATCGATCAATTAAGATGGCGATTAATTTAATAGCTGACAACTAATCAATTAATTGTTGCAGCTCTAAATGTCAAAAAGCTTCAGAGCCTAATGTGACGTCAGATGTCTTGTTTGGTAAGAATATGACTGTGATACATAAAAAAATAATTAATATGAATGCTGATTAGTTCTTGTTTCTCGTCCAGTCAATAAATCAGTTCCTTAAAACTATTCTTTTTTTTTTGCTTTTTTACTTTCCCTCTTCTAAATTATTGTTTTAAAATTAGTGATTTAATTGTGTCAGAGTTCCTGCGCTGTTACAGAACAAGTATAATTAGTGTCACAGTCATTTTAGTGAGAGATATTAGGATTTATTATTGTTTGCTCAGAAAACGTCCGTCATAATTTATCAAACTGAGACCAGCAGACTTAAATTTAAAATATTCTGTTTGCTTTGAGAAAAGAAAAAGCAGCAAATCCTCAGAATTTAGACGGAGGAAGAAGAGTATGTTTGGCGTTTTTGCTTGAAAAAATATTAATATTATTAAAATAGTTGCACATAGTTTTTTGATTAATTAAACCTATTTTTATTTTATTAATTTTATTTGATTTTCCTGAGGCAGTGAAAGGTGTGAAAAAAGTCTTCACAAAGCTTAAAGTATTTCTGTTATTTTTTAATTAATTAATCCAAATATTCCTTCACATATTTTCTTTGCTCCTCCAGGTCCATGCTGTGCTAAATGATTAATTAATGATTGATTAGGAATTATATCTCCGAGAGGTGCTGACAAAATAATGTGATATTAATGGAAATAAATTTTTGCACTTATAAAATAATCAGTTATACATTTAGCTGTACTGTGCTATCCTTGGTATTTTAATTTAAAATGTGTTTTGTGTCATGTGTTCATGACCTTTTTATTTATTTTGAAAAAAATGTCAAATCAAATCAAGAAATAAAATAATTTTTGTCTTTATTGTCCCTACTGGGTTTCCATCATATTCATACAACAGATATTTAATTGGCTTTAATGTGGTATTAAACATGTCTTAAGGATTGTTCACTTGAACCTCTGTATTATTGATTATTATTTCTGATCCATAGACAGTTAATAGTTTGTGGAGCGAGTGTGAGCGAGCTGGAGACAATGGGTCTGTTTCTGAGGACACATTTGTGTCTCCGTTTGTCTTCAGTTGTTGTCCAGCTGTTTGTCCATCTCTCTCTGGGGTTGAGGTTAAGGTTGGGCCGAGCCCTTGGGGAATGAATGGAAGTCAATGCAGTGTGTGTGTGTGTGTGTGTGTGTGTGTGTCCATTAGGAATCAAGGTCAGTCACTCAGCAGTCCATTAAGACCATAGATTCACTCCTCTCTTTCTGCCGCCGTCTCTTTTGTTCAGTTTGTTTCTAGGTCTCTTTGCCCGTCTGTCTGTCTCGCTGTCCCTCAGGCTTTATCAATCACTGTCTGCCTGTCTGCCCCAGTGAATCATGGGTAGTTATAAGAAGGACTTGTAAGAAGTGACTGAAATGTGTGTGGCTGCTGTTCTGTAGAGCGACCAGCAGGGGGAGTGAGAGGATAAACAGTGTGTGTGTGTGTGTGTGTGTGTGTGTGTGTGTGTGTGAGTGAGAAGCATGGAGAATCAGATTATACACACACACACACACACATACACATACTGACGAGGCGTCCAATTGTGTTACAGCTGCAGAGGCCTGAGAGCGATATGCAAATGAGCCTGCGCTGTCATTTTTAGCAGCAAAACACACACACACACACACACACTCTCTCTCTCTCTCTCTCTCTCTCTCTCTCTCTCTCTTTCTGCCTGTGTCAGTAAATGTGACTTGACCATCTGCACGCCTGTCAGTCCTGTCAGTGTGCGCTATCGTGGAACGTTGAAGCCCTCGGGGATGTCTGACAGGTGAGGGAGGCAGAGTCCCTCCTACTGTAGCTGACCTGAGCTGAAACTGGAGCTGATAGAACTTTATAGCACAGATTTAAGGAACAGTTCACCCAGAGTCAGTGTGAATGGTTAATACGTCAATTGGTGAATCCAGTGTTCTGATGGGAAACCTTTGGTCCTGACACCAGGGCCTCGTCGACCTTCAATCAATCAATCAATCAATCAATCAATCAAACTTTATTTGTATAGCACTTTTCATACATTAAAAATGCAGCACAAAGTGCTTCACAGAATAAAAACAAACAAAAATAATACATACATATTGAAAACCCGCCCCTCCCACCCCCACATATAAACACACACACACACACACACACACACACACACACACACACAGACAGTCAATATTGTCAATAAGATGGCTGGGCACTGAGGAACCAGGTGAGGAATGCATAAAGATTTAAAAATAAATCATTTAAAAGCATTAGAAAGTAAAAATAACATATAATAGAAGAATTAAAAGAGTAAAAGAAATCGGTTAAAAGCTATATTAAAAAGGTGAGTCTTGAGCCTCCTTTTTAAAAACATCAACAGTCTCTGCAGTCCTGATGCTCTCCGGCAGGCTGTTCCATAAGTGAGGGCCATAATGGCTGAATGCAGCCTCCCCGTGGGTTTTAGTCCTAACTTGTGGTATGGTTAAAAGGCCGGTGCCGGAGGACCTCAGGATCCGCGAGGGTTGACATGGTAAAAGCAGGTCAGATAAATAAGATGGCCCAAGACCATTAAGACATTTAAAAACTAATAAAAGAACCTTAAAATCGATCCTGAAACACACACGTAGCTGCAGGTTAGAGATGGTCTTTTTGGGAAAACCAGACAGCAGGGCATTACAGCAATCTAAACGACAAGAGATAAAAGCATGCATTAGCACCTCTGTGTTAGCCTGAGAGAGAAACGGGCAGACTCTGGCTATATTCTTAAGATGATAAAAACCTGTCTTTGTTACATTTTTGATGTGTGGAATAAAACTAAGCTCAGAGTCAAAAATGACGCCCAGGTTCTTTACACATTGTGAAGGTTTAAAATCTTGTAGTTTTGGTAAAAGCTTCTCTCTCTGGCCTTCAGGACCAATGACTAAAACCTCTGTTTGTCCAGGTTGAGCTGCAGGAAATTCACTGCCATCCATGACTTGATATCTAAAATGCAGTTAAAAAGGGTATCAACTGGCCCTGTGTCATCAGGAGACACAGTGATGTACAGCTGTGTGTCATCAGCACTGTGGAAGCTGATGCTGTGCCTCCTGATGACGTCCCCAAGGGGAAGCATGTATAGATTAAAAGAAGTAGACCTAAAATTGACCCTTGGGGCACCCCACACCTAATTTCATGCGTTCTGGAGGAACATGTATCCATACTTACAAAGAAACAACGATCTGTGAGGTAAGAGCTGAACCAGTTAAAAACAGTACCAGAGAGGCCCACCAGGTTTCTGAGTCTGTTCAATAAAATGTGGTGATCTACTGTATCAAAGGTGGCGCTTAGATCCAGTAGAACCAACACTGTGAGTTTTTGTGAATCAACATTCAATCTGATATCATTTAAAATCTTTAAAAGGACTGTCTCGGTACTGTGATTCATCCTAAAACCAGATTGATATTTCTCTAAAATACTGTTTCTTTTTAAAAAATCATTTACTTGGTTAAAAACCAGTTTTTCTAAAATCTTACTTTAAAACGGTAAGTTGGATACAGGTCAGTAATTATTAAAAATGTTGGGATCTAAATTACTCTTCTTCAGAAGGGGCTTCACCACCACCATTTTGAAGGCAGCGGGGAATACACCCGTCTGAAGAGGGTAATTCACTAAATTTAAAATCTGTTCCTCAAAGAATTCTATAAAATGTCTTTAAAAGTGATGTAGGAATCAGATCTAAAAGGCAAGTTGTTGGGTTTACCTGGGAGAAAACTCGACCAAGTGTCCTTGCATCAACCAGGACAAAACTCTCCAGTGTTTCCTCAGGTAAAAGCAATGATCCAGGTGTGTTAAAAATTACATTCCGTTGGGATAAAAGACTGGATCTGATGTCATCGATTTTACTTCTGAAGTGGTCTGCAAAGTCCTTGCAGAGGGCATCTGTCGATATGTTGGATGGTTTATTAAAATTGGTGCTGGTTAAAAGATCGAAGGTGGAGAAAAGAAATTTGGGGTTGTTTTTATGATTGGAAATGAGTTTTGAAAAGTGGGATATTCTTGCCCGTTTGACTGTTTTTATTGTAGGTTTTGAGTTGTTTGCGTAATATTTCAAAATGAACTGTCAGTTTGTTTTTTCTCCACCTCCTCTCTGCACTCCTGCATTTTCTTTTCAGTCTTTTGATATCATCATTTCTCCACAGGGGTGTAGGTTTTGTTTTTATGATTTTGGTTAAAAGTGGAGCCACTGAGTCAAGTGTTAACTTTCATTTACTGTTAAAATTGTCCACAATAAAATCACAGGGTACAGGTAAAATTTCAGCAGGAGTGCTCTGTAAAATCTCGATAAAATTTGCAGCCACTTCAGAAGTTAGGTAGCGTTTCCTCACCGTTCTCACCGGGGCCTCCTGATAGCTAAAACTGGTGATGTTAAAATACACACAGTAGTGGTCAGACACAGCCAGGTCAACAACAGAGGACACACCAGTGGACAGGTCATAGGTTATGACCAGGTCCAGGGTGTGTCCTCTGTTGTGAGTTGGCTGTGTGACGTGCTGTTTAAAATCCATGCAGTTTAAAAGGTTTAAAAATTCTCTGGACATTGTATCAGAGGTATTATCAACATGTAAATTAAAATCACCAGTTATTAAAATTATGTTATAGGTGGTGTGTATGATTGATAATAGTTCTAAAAAATCAGTGATAGAAGAGGTGGAATGGTGGGGTGGTCTGTAAACTTGTGATGCAAAGAATAGGAGGGCTGCCAAAAACAAAGGCATGATACTCAAATGATGAGTAGCTGTTAAAAGAAACTTCAGTAGAGTGCAGCTAATTTTTAGTGACTGAAGCAGTTCCGCCTCCTTTTTTACCCCTCTAGTAGAAAATAAAAAATTAAAATTTGGTGGGCAGGCCTCGGTGAGAACAACAGGTGCGTCAGTGCCTAGCCATGTCTCTGTTAAAAGAATACTGTCCAACTTGTTATCTAAAATCAGGTCATTTATGATAAAAGTTTTATTTAAAAGAGAGCGCACGTTCAGCACGGCCAGGTTAATATCTGTGCCGAACGTGCGCTCATCATCACAATGTGGTGAGTGTGGAGCAGGTGTGAGGGGAGCTAAGTTTTTGGGGTTGCTATTGGTCCATGGTGAAGTTGTTCTGTTAAATCTGTTTGAAATTCTGACTGGGATGGATGTGGATGTGGGAGTGGGTTGGGGATGAACCAAAGAGGAAAGCAGGGGGGCGTGTGCTTCCAATGTACGTCAGTCACATGGGGCACACTGAACAGCATGCTGAATGTTAGCCGCTAACATGCGGCTGCCCAGCCTGCTCGGGTGAAGCCTGTCAGCCCTGAAAAATAAGTTAAAATTGTCGATAAAAGTGAAACCATAAGTGCTACAGGCAGCCTGGACCCATGAATTGAGGGAGAGGAGCTGGCCGAAGCGTTCTGCCCCGCGGGACAGTGTTGGCAGGGGACCGCTGATAAAGACGGACTTAGCACAGTTTTTTAAAAGGTTAAAAAGAGCAACAAAATCCATTTTTGTCTGCTCTGATTGCCGGTGGGCCGTGTCCTTTGAGCCCAAATGGAAAATCAGCTGATTTATGGAGGAAGGGAGTGAATGAAGCAGTTCTGGAAGTTTGTCAACAATGACCGGAACTGTGGCTCCAGGAAAGCAGTGAGTTGTGGCGTTGAAAAAACGAATATTCCTGATGATGCTGTCTCCAAACAACAGGGTGGAAGGAGGGAAAAGAGGACGAAGAGGAACACGATGGGGATTGGGTGACTCACATGAGGCAGGTGGACAGTCCATGCTGCGTGACCGGGGGGGCAGGAGTGGCAGCAACTCGGCGGTCCCGGTCCTGGTCCCAGCCCCGGCAGGAGCAGCGCCATCCCGGCTGTGGGAGAGGAGTCCCCCGGACCTTCATTAATATAGGCCTATATTTGATCTTTGAGGAGGTGCAGCTCCTGATAAAGTTACACCTTTGTGATTTTTTTTATTGCAACGAAGCGACCAGTGAAATCTTTCTCAGTTTGGGATCTGGAGAATGTGGAAGCCAGTTTGACGCCTTGAGCTCTTTGTCACATTCCTTGGGAGCAGCTTCTGTTCACACCCGAGTCGGATTTCCTGGGAATTTCTGTCGGGAAAATGACGGAGAGAGAGTGAGTGAGGTTGACGTCAGCAGAAAGTGATGCATGAAAAAGATGTTTTATTAAATCTATTCATGCTGCTCACCTGTTCAAACACTGAGACTGTTTGTTTGATTTCCCACAGCTACAATGGTGTCAGACACTGGCTGTAAACTGGTTCAACACACACACACACACACACACAAACACAGCCCTGAGGTGAGATTAAACGTGTCCATGAACAGACAGGAAACACATACACAGTAAATCCCTCTGACCTCTGACCTCTGACACACTGACTGACAGCTGGTCTGCAGGGTGTGACAGTCATGGTGTGTGTGTGTGTGTGTGTGTTGATGTCTGACCCCTGTCGTGTCCTGACAGCTCTTGTATCCCACGATGCCTCACAGCCTGACAGACGAAAAAATGCTGACAGAAAATTCACACACACACACACACTCACACTCAAACATGATCAATAAGTTTTCTAATGTCCTGTAGAGGGATTTAAAGGAGCAGTGCGTCACATTCAGAGGGATTTAGTGGCGTTTAGTGGTGTCGATTGCAGACTGCAACCAGCTGAAACTTCTCTATTAAAACAAACTTTGACCCTTGATGCTTACGAACATTTCGTAGATGAGAAATTGCCGATACAGATGGTGAGGTGGAAACCTGGTTGTAGAAATTGTCTAATATTTTTTGGCACACGGTGTATTTGGCTTTTGTCTGTACGTATACTTTTAGTGTAGATCCTACACATTGTCTTTTAAATGAGACCCCAGGTGATTTGAACCGTTAAAAACACCAAACAAAACACTTTCACGTTTAAAATCTGCTGACAGTAGCCCCTTTTACACTGCCAGATTTTCGGCGAATGTTGGGCCGTTTTGCCGGCAAGCTGCAAGCGTTTAGACACACAGAGCCGGATTGGCGAGTTGATCTGAGGTGCCCAATTTTCCGCCTCGTAGGGTAGACATATTGGTGGAACCATTTTAATTTAAACAGACCGAGGTGGCATTCCGGCTGTTGATGACTTGTGGGAGGAGCTGTTGATGACTTGTGGGAGGAGCTGTTGATGACGCCACACGTGCGAGCCACTGGCGGTGGATAAACAGGAAACAGCTGATAGCAGGAATTAGCGAGCAGCTAGTAGCAAGAGGGAAACACAAACCTGACAGACACTGTAAAGATGAGCAACTGGGGAGACAAGGAATTGCGCGCCCTCCTTGTCCTCGCAAACGAAGAGGCCATTAACCGTCAGATGACGGGGACGGTGAAGAACGGGCCGACTTATGAGAGAATCACCAAAGGACTGACCAGCCGCGGCTTCCCTCCCACGTCACTGTTTACGTCACACGCTGAGCTACACGTTTTGTTACTTGCTCACGCCCCCCATTGCCCCGAAAAAGGCACATTCTGTATAAACAAAAGTAGGTAGGCGGCATTTTGCTGCACTCCCCGATTTTGTTTTTATACTGCAAATTTGCACAACTCCTGTCTAAAAAGGGTTTTAGACTCAGCTTGTTTCACTGTTAACTGAAGATCCAGACGTCCAATGACTAAAATTTCTCTTTACGTTAAAAGATGTAGTTACAAATGACCAAGATCTAAAAAAGCGTGTTGTAAAAATGTGGCTTCATGGCCCATGTTCAAAGGCTATGTCCCTGCCACAGCGGCTGTGGGTTCAATTCCAACTCCAGCCTTTTGCTGCATGTCAAACCTGCTTTCTCTTTCCCCAGTTCATGCTCGGCTTTCCTATGTAACAAATCCAAAAATGCCCAAACATAATCTTTAAAAAAGTGTCTTGAAACCTGGATAAGAAGTCAATTAATGACAGCTTCTGTCAGACAACCACAACCATGGCGTATGTGCTTGATTAAGATTACAGATTTCTCTGAGTTTAAACTTTGTTGGAAACATTTGGGATAATTTAAATGTACAATTCAACAATATGTAACTCTGGTCCAGTTGCTTTTATGTGGAAGAGTTATATATTAGATCTTTAAAATCACGTCGACTCACAGCACCAGTTAGATGAGCAGCTTTTACTCCAGACAGTATAAAAAGGAAAACACACCAGTTTGAATCAAACAGGTTCGATGTGAAATCATCCTCAGAGAGATGAACACACCAGCGCTCTGCACCGTTCTGATATTTAAAAACTTGGCGAGCGTTGTGTCTTTTTTTCTGTTCAGAAGCACCAACAGATCTGACCTGTTTTTATCTTTGTGGTGTCTCTGATTACATTTGGGATGAGACGTTCAGTGACCTGGTTCTTCATCCTCCTGTGTGCATGATCATAATGTTCTGATCACAGTCTGCTCTCCACAGACTGTCTTTCTCATTTCCTCGGCCAACATGCCCCATGTGGGAGCTTGATGAGCTGCCATTGGAGGCTCAGTTGGGCAGGCTGAATGGATCAGGAGAGAAAAGAGAAACATACAGTATACAGTGAGCGAAAGAATAGATCATCCTACACAGAAACCAGCCAACAAACCCTTTGAATTAGACAACACAATATGTTGTTGGTCCGTTCCCTCGAGAACGACACATCTAAGTAATTTTCTGAACGTACGCTGCAAAGGTTAGGGTGTGGTTAGGATGATGCATAAAAATAACTACTCCCTGAAGGTCTGTGGACCTTTCTTCATCCTAATTACAATAATAACCACGTGGTCATGTTAAAAAGTAGGAAACAGGAGACAGTGATCTCCACTGTAAAGGTTTATAGTTGTATGTAAGCTCTACTCAGAGCCTACGCAAGTGGCCTACGCGTTTGTGAGCATTATACTTGTGCTGTGGTGTCTATGTTGCTGTGCAGTTACACCTCCAGAACACTAGGTGGCAGTGGGGTTTCTGTGAAGTGCTGTAAAGTTTGGTTGATTCACTTAACCAACATATTTCTTAAAAAAGAATGGTTCACATGTTGTCCTGCGACAACTGAGACACAACATTTCGTATGATATCCATCGAATTACGACCCCAGGAATGGCCTTACGTCAATAACGTTAACGAATTCGGCGCCAATAGGACATTTTACGAACTACCTTTATGGGTAAAACTTGCCTCTGATAGTTGCCGATGGCTGCGCAGCCTCCAGTTGTCATGTGGAGATGTACATCACTGAGGAGTTGAAGAGGGTGGATTGTGTTCAATGATCAGTGGGTTCAGATCCAGAGAAAGCAGCTCCCCTCTGCTGTGTGCCTGCATCTCATCTTACTGTTTTTTTAGGGCCCGAAATACCTGCTTTTGATGACTTGAATATAGTACAAACACTCGTTACAAAGATATAAATTGAAGGACGAACATTTTACTATTTTCAAATGCTTTTATTATCAATGGCTATAATATCTCTAATGGCTATAGACAAATTTGGCGAGTGATTTGCGTATACCGCCATCTTGCGGCGGCGCCATTGCTGCGGTGACGTGTCAGTCATCAATTCATGATGCTGTCATTGTGAACTGACTCTCTACAATGACAGCATCATGAATAGCTGGATTGATGATGTTAGACAGTGGCCTCCGGTAACTGACGAAGGTATCTTAAATGAGTACCGATATTAATATAGAAATTGATCATTTGTTTGAGCGATAAGCAGGAAAGATTAGAGTAATAGGGAGATAACAGACTGTATCATTAAACACTGTGTAATATAATAATATAATATAATAATGATTAATTTCTATATTAATATCGGTGCTCATTTAAGAATATCGAATATTGATCAGCTTAACATTTTCATCAATACTGTTAACATGTGGTCAGATTTAGACACAAATACGTCTTGGTTATGGTTAGGAAAAGATCATGTGTTTGGCCTAAAAATACTCATGTTTGGTGCCACACAGCCTGGACGGGTTGGTGGAAAACACCCGTGTTCAGTGGCTTAATCACTGCTGGCAAATGCTGTGATGTGTCATTGAAACATGTCCAGAGTTGGTGGCTCAGATGCTGCTGGAAAACACTGTTATGTCCTGCTGAAAATCAAGGTTTGGTAAAAAAAACACCCAGGTTTTGGCGGTGTTGGTAGTTTGTTGTTTGTTGGTCCTGCAGCTTGGCAGGCATCTCTCCTCGGTGTCACACCATCCACCACCTCCTGATAACAAAGTCAGCTCTAATACGTCACTTTAGAAATGCTGATATGATGCTTGTAACGTATTCAGTGTTTGCTGAAATGTATAACGCCAACATTTTCCTGTGGCGCCTGAGCTGTGCCATGGTGACAAATGCCGGTTCAAACCAGTTTAAGCTGGCACACTGGACCCAAATCAACCAAACTCAGGACCAACACATTCACACAGAGGAGGAAACTTCCATCAGATGAGACGATTACTGACTCTTGTCTCCACTTGTGCTCCACTTTTGCCCAATCATGAACCCCCGAGTCGACACGATAATTAGGCTTTGGGTGGTGCAATAATCAGACAAGGGTCTTTGGGGGGCTGCAGATTATTGCACCACATGGGGCTGACTGTAGCTCTCTGAGGCCTCATTAACAGCCCACATGATGCCCAGATGGAGCCAAATTACTGTGCCAGTCTATCACTAACCCATGTGGGGTCGACACGGACATGTTGGTCAGGTCAGCAGTTAACTCAGCAAACCCCCGCTGCACCACAAATTACTGTGTGCTGCCTTATTGTCAGTAATATTTATTTATAGTGAGAGTCTTTGTTTATGTATCTTGGACATTTGTTTGTCTCGATTAGAAACTTTATCCCCCGTTTATACTCTCAGTCTATTTCACATTTCAACAGAGATCTGGAATTACATGCTACAAAGGTCGCTGCTGGTCTCAGTCCTGTGTTGGTGCTTTAACCTAAAACCTCCGGAGTGTCCCAGGAATATTTTTATTCCTTATAATATTAGTGTTGTGGAGAATGATTGTGTTTTGTGCAAAGTTAGTGTCCTCTGTTGCTGTTGAAAAGAGCAAAAGATCAGCACAGACTAAAATGAATAGATACCTGAAATTAAATTAAATTAGATTAAATTAATTAAATTAAATTAAGCCAAATACAGTTCAGTTAAATTAAACTACAATTAAATTAAATTGAATTAAATTAGATTAAATTAAATTAAGGGAATAAGCTTATTATTAAAAAATATTGTTGTTTTTGCAAGAAAAAGTTCAATTAAATAGAGATAGGGAATAATAAAATGAATAGATCCCTGAAATCAGGTAAAATAAATATATATTTTTAAATAAAATATAATATATAATATAATAAAATATAATATTACATCAATATATATATTTTTTTTATATAAATAGAATTTAAAATGAAATAAAATAAATTCAAATTTAATTAAATTAGATTAAACTAAACTAAATTAAATTGAATTGAATTAAATTAGATTAAATTAAATTGAGGAGAATAACCTTTTTGTCATTAACACTGAATAGTATTCATGACCGAACTGTTTCTAAACATGCTGGTATATGTGCATCTTTCCTGTTAAATTAAAGACTCATAAAAAATGTTATTATTTTTGCAAGAAAATTTAAAAGAGGTAGGGAAGAATAAAATAAAGAGATGATTCAAAATTAAAATAAGATTTTAAATTTAATTTAATTTAATTCTATTGATTTCAGCTAAATAGATAAAAATCAGATAATATCAGATAAAAAATTATCTCATATATATATATATATATATATATATATATATACATTTACAATATATATTATATAGAGAGAGATAAATAGATATATTAGGCTGAAAATAAAGTGTGTGTAGTTTTTCCAACCTCCCACAGAGTGAGACGTCTTCTCTGCAGCGGGGCGCTTCAGTTTCAGGTGTCACATTCTCCCAGTTAAACTTTCATAAATATCATTATTAATAATTAAAGTGTATAAACTTAATAGTTTGAACCAGGACCTTTGAGTTTGTGAATTAATGATCTCAGGAGACATCAGTGTGCCAGAGTCAGTGGGTCGCAGCTGCTCCCTCAGTGTGCCAGATTCATATTTAATCAACACGTCGTCGTCGTCGTCGTCGTCTTCTTCTTCTTCTTCTTCTTCTTCTTCTTCTTCTTCCTCTTCCTCTTCCTCTTCCTCTTCCTCTGCTGCTGCTGCAGTTAGAAACATCACACTGTAGCTGTAATGTGAGCTGACGACCCTCCACACACACACACACACACACACACACACACACCTGATCAGGTGTTTACATACCACACATTCCTGGTTTGTGTCAGAGCGACCCTCGTCTCCTCCTTAGGATGCTTCACATGTGACTAACATGGCTCCTTGCTTCCTTCACTCACACCTGAGCTCCTCACAGCCAGAACAGAGAGGAAGTGTTTCCACACGGGTTAAAATCACCTGTGCTTCCTCGCTCCTCGTCATCCTCAGTGATGATGATGACCGGGTCTCACGAGGAAGGAGCAAAGGGAGCTGAAGTAGTTGAATGGAAAGCATCCTAAGTATCCTCTCCTCTCCTGGTTTCCTTTTCTGACACCTCTACTCTACTTCCTCTCTTATCCATTTCTTTTTCTTACCTTTCTTCCTTTTCCCTCCTCCTTTCTTTTCATCCTCATCTCCTTGTTTCCTCTCCTCTCCTAGTTTCCTTTCATTCTCATTTATTTGTTCCATATCCTCTCCTCTCCTTGTTTCCTTACCTTGTTTTCTCTCCTTTACTGTTATTCTCTTCTCCTAATAGTTTTCTCTCCTAGTTTCCTAGTTTCCTGTCCTTACCCCCCCTTCCTCATGTAGTTTCCTTTCATTCTCATCTCCTTGTTTCCTCTCCTCATCCAAATTCCTGTCATCCTCATCTCCTTGTTTCCTCTCCTCTCCTAGTTTCCTTTCATTCTCATTTATTTGTTCCATATCCTCTCCTCTCCTTGTTTCCTTACCTTGTTTTCTCTCCTTTACTGTTATTCTCTTCTCCTAATAGTTTTCTCTCCTAGTTTCCTAGTTTCCTGTCCTTACCCCCCCTTCCTCATGTAGTTTCCTTTCATTCTCATCTCCTTGTTTCCTCTCCTCATCCAAATTCCTGTCATCCTCATCTCCTTGTTTCCTCTCCTCTCCTAGTTTCCTTTCATTCTCATTTATTTGTTCCATATCCTCTCCTCTCCTTGTTTCCTTACCTTGTTTTCTCTCCTTTACTGTTATTCTCTTCTCCTAATAGTTTTCTCTCCTAGTTTCCTAGTTTCCTGTCCTTACCCCCCCTTCCTCATGTAGTTTCCTTTCATTCTCATCTCCTTGTTTTCTCTCCTCACCCAAATTCCTGTCATTCTTATGTCCTTGTTTCCTCTCCTTTCCCTTCATCCTCCTCTCCTCCGTGTTTTTCCTCCTTCCCCCTGTCCTTCTCTTGTCCTCGTTTTCTCTCCTTGTTTCCTTTCATTCTCATTTTATGTTCCACGTCCTCTCCTCTCCTTGTTTCCTTGCCTTGTTTCCTCTCTTTTATGTTCATTCTCCTCCTTTCTTAGTTTCCAACCCTTCTCCTCTCCTTGTTTCCTCTCGTCATTTTCTCTCCTCATTTCCTCTCCTCATTTCCTCTCGTTTCTTCGTTGTCTTTCTAATCCTTTTCTTTCTCCTAGTTTTTCGTCCTTTCCTTTTCCATCCTTCGCTTCTCCTTGTTTCCTCTCATTCTCATCTCCTTGTTTCCTCTCCTAGTTTCCCTTGTTTCTCATCTCTTTGTTTCCTCTTTTCTCCTCATTTCCTCTCTTCCCCATTTTCCTCTCCTTTCCTTCCATCCTCCTCTCCTTCTAGCTTTTCTCCTTTCCTAGTGTTCTCTCCTTCTCCTCTCCTCATTTCCTCTCCTTGTTTCCTTTCCTTTCTTCATTTTCTTTCTACTCCTTTCATCCTACTCTCTTTCTAGTTTTTCGTCCTTTCCTAGTTTCCTCTCATTCTCATCTCCTTGTTTTCTCTCCTCATTTACTCTCTTTTCCTAGTTTCCTTTCCTTTTACATGTATTCTCATCTCCTCCTAGTTTTCCTTCTTTCCTAGTTTACTGATCTTTTCTTCTCCTTGTTTCCTCTCCTGGTCTCCTTCTCTCACATGTCCTCTCCTTTACTCTACTTCCTCTCTAATCTAAATTTCTTTTTCTTTCCTAGTTTCTTTTTCCCTCCTCCTCTCACGTCCTCCTTTCTTTTCATCCTCCTCTCCTAGTTTTTCCTCCTTCCCCCTGTCCTTCTCTTGTCCTTGTTCTCTCTCCTCCTTGTTTCCTCTCCTCATTTTCTCTCCTCATTTCCTCTCCTTTCTTCATTTTCCTTCCATTCCTTTCCTTTCAATCTACTCTTCTCCTGCATCCTTCTCTTCTACTTGTTTCCTCTCCTAGTTTTTATCATTATCATGTCCTTGTTTCCTTTCATCTACTAGGTTCCTTTCATTCTCATCTCCTTGTGTTCTTCCCTCATTTAATCTCCTTTCCTAGTTTTCTTTCCTTTACGTATGTTCCCTTGTCCTCTTAGTTGTCTTCCTTTCCTAGTTTCCTGTCCTTCTTATCTCCCTAGTTTCACTCCTTTCTCTTCATCTTTCTCTCTTCCTAATTTTTCATCCTTTCCTTTTCCATCCTTCTCTTCTCCTTGTCTCCTCTCCTAGTTTCTTTTTTATTCTCATCTCCTTGTGTTCTTCGCTCATTTAATCTCCTTACTTAGTTTTCTTTCCTTTACGTATGTTCTCCCGTCCTCCTAGTTGTCCTCCTTTCCTAGTTTCCTGTCCTTCTCTTCTCCTTGTGTCCTCTCCTTGTTTCCATGCCTTTTCTGGTTTCCTTTCCTCTCCTTTCCTTTCATTATCCTCTTCTCCTAGTTTTTCTCCTTTCCTAGTTTCCGGTCCTTCTCATCTTGTTGTTTCCTCTGCTGTCCTCTCTTGTCCTCATTTCCTTACCTCATCTTCTCTCCTTTCCTTACCCTTTGCTTTGATTATCCTCTCATCCTAGTCCTTCCTCCTTTACCAGTTCCCTGCCCTCTTTCCCTTGTTTCCTCTCCTAGTTTCCTCTTTTCTCCTCATTTCCTCTCTTCCCCAGTATTTTCCTCTCCTTTCCTTCCATCCTCCTTTCCTTCTAGCTTTACTCATTTCCTATTGTTCTGTCCTTCTCCTTTCCTTGTTTCCTCTCCTAGTTTCGTCTCCTCTCTCCCAGTGTTCAGTTACAGACCCCTCTCTGGTATTCACACACACACACACACACAGATGCCTGAACAGCGCTACCCTCCCCCTTCACTGAATGTGTGTGTGTGTGTGTGTGTGTGTGTGTGTGTGTGTGAGAATTAAGAGGAGGAGAGGAAAGTAGGAAAGGAAACAGCAAATATGGATAGAGGGAGGAAGGAAGGAAAGAATGAAGGAAGGAAGGAAGGAAAAAGGAAGCATTGGAACAAAGGAAAGAAGGAAAAATAACAAAGGAATGAAGGATGCATCAGAGGATGTTAGGAGCTAATGAAGGGAGGAAGCTCGCCTCTTCTCCCTGCTGACTCTTCAAGTGCACATTTACAGTGTGCGCACACACACACATTCACACACAATGGAGTGCTGAGATGGAGGAGTGGTGTGTATGTGTGTGTGTGTGTGTGTGTGTGTGTGTGTGAGCTGCGAGCCCTGTGATTGGCCGAGCCCGACTAGATGCACCAACAGCCGAAAGAAGACGGGAACAGAGGAGGAGAGGGAGGCTGCAGATAGAGCAGAGAATACAAAGAGCATGTGAGTGAGTGAGTGTGTGTGTGTGTCTGCGTGTGTGTGTTGCCAGCCAGCCAACGTGTGTACGCATGCATGTGTGTGTGTGACATACAGAGGTGTGTGTGTGTGTGTGTGTGTTTTTTAGAAGCGAGGAGGAAACCTGATCTCTCTCCTTCTCTCTCTGTGGAATAACGCTCTCCGTTAGCTCCCGTCGTTACTGCTGTGAGCTTGTAGCCTAGCCCGGCCCAGTACTGGCCCAGTGTTGGCCCAGTTCGGACCTGCTGGGGGTGGTGGTGGTGGTGATGGAGCGGTTCCTGGCACTGCTGCGCCTGCTGGGCAGGAGGAGGCGAGGGAGGAGGTACCGGGCGGATGACGATTACCAGGAAGGCTACGAAGACGTTTACTACTACACCAGCAAGTACAACACACACCTACTGAGTGAGTGAGTCCCATAGAGAAACACTGGAGAGAGAGAGAGAGAGGGAGAGGGCGAGCGAGGCTTTGTTTTATTGTGCTGCTGCAGGAGAGCGAGCGAGGAGCTTATCAACAGATTATGAAGTAGCCCTGACTCTGTGTGTGTGTGTGTGTGTGTGTGTGTGTAAGGTCTTGTATTATAGATGAAGGTCGTTAGCGAAGCACTGCTCGGTTACAGCACACACACACACACACACACACACACACACACACACACACACACACACACAGGTATCCAGGTGACGGGGCAGCCAGGTGGTTTGTGGGTAATAACAGGGGAGGAAGTGTTGACTGTGGGAAGGAATGCTGACAATGTGGGGACACAAACATGCTCTCACACACCACCCTGTACTTTTATACCTGTGAGGACCCTCATTGACATAATGCACTCCCTAAACCCCTTACCCTTAACTTAACTTCACAGCTGAGTGCCTCACAACAACCCTTACCTTAACCTTCAAGTCCTTCTTACACAGAAATGGCGTTATAGAGCCGCTACAGTGTGTGATGTTAGACAGCATGTCAACATCCTGGAAGTAAAACAGGCGTGACATGTAACACAACAGCGTCTGCCTTCAGTGTGACACACAACATACGTGTCGGTAGAACTTTGTAAACAATAACAACGGCATAACAATAACAATCATTTACTGTTCGAGTGATCTCGACCTCTGCTCGGAGGGTAAGGAGCTCCCAGACCTCTTTGTTTTCCCAATTTGCAGCCATTCATCTTCTGTGAGCTAGCTGCTAACTGCTAACAGCTGCCTTTGAAATCTCCTGCGATGGGTTGCAACAAGTCGTCAAAACATCACACCCCCTCGTCCATGGTCCCGTCCTGCTGTGCTCTGTATTAAGGTACAATCAAGGAATGGAGGACAGAGTTGTTTCGCCTTTAAGCCGACATCAGAAGGTAGAAATAGTTTTGAAACTGCAGAATCATGTTGCTCCAGTGTGTGATCTTAGATTGCATGCCGGCATCCTAAAGGCAAAAGTGCTGTTACATGTAGCACAACAGCTTCGGCCTCTAGTGTGACATATACCGTATGAATCGGCAGTGTTTTACAAACAATAACAGTGGCGTTAGCATGTCGATAACAATCATGTACCGTCCCTGTTATATGGCGACTGATCCCGTCCTCTGCTCGGAGGATAAGGAGCTCCTAGATGTCATTGTTTTCACAGTTGCGGACATTTTCAGCTGCTGTTCTTCTTTGAGTTTGCTGCTATCTGCTTACAGCTGCTTTTTAAATCTCTCTTGATGGGTCGCACGCATAACACGTCATCAGAACATCACACCCCCTCGTCCATGGTCCTGTCCTGCTGTGCTCTGTATAAATGGTACAATCGAGGAATGGGGGGACAGGGTTGTTTCGCCTTTAAGCCGACATCGAAAGGTAGAAACAGCGTTGAAGCGGTGGCATCAATAACAATTATTTACCGTCCCTGTTATATGGCGGCTGATCTCGTCCTCTGCTCGGAGGGTAAGGAGCTCCTGGACCTCAGTGTTTTCCCATTTTATGGACATTTTCAGCTGCTGTTCTTTTTTGAGGTAGCTGCTAACTGCTGTCATCTGCTTTTTAAATCTCCCGTGATGGGTAGCACCAATAACACATCGTCAGGACATCACACCCTCCAGTTGTCTCTTGTGCCTTTAAGCCAACGTTGGAAGTAACCATGTCTGTATAAATGGGACAGCCAGCAGGACGTGCACAGGTGTGATGATATGTTATGCCTGCGACCCATTGAGGGAGAAGTAAAAAGCAGCTGTTAGCAGTCAGCGGCTAACTCAAAGAAAAGGAATCTGCACAACTTGGGAAATCACTCAGTACGTTTATGTGCAGCTTGAGAAAATTGAATTATTGGCTTAGTCCGACTGAAACCGGACTTTTAAATGCATGGAAACAGCTAAGTCGACAGAAATTGGACTATCTGTAGCTCGACTAACACACCTAGATAATTTGATTCAAAATTGAACTATTGCTGCATGTATCCTCTTAGTCTGACTGGAGCCGGACTCAGCGTTTGGCGCATACTTTATCTTTCACGTGCTTTCACCCGGAAGAAGGAGGAGATGATGTAGCAGCAATGCAGTAACTCCTTGTAAAACAAACAAACACCATGGCGATTGAGAAGCAGAAGATGCACTTCTGGACGGACGATGAAACTACATTCATGCTCTGACAGCTACCTCATTTGCCCCTGGGATGTCGGCATGCTGTCTAAAATCACACACTGGAGCGACATGATGCCACTGTTGTTTGGTCCTGTGTAAAAATGCAAATGAGTCATGAGGACAGGGTTTCTAGGCGACCCCAAAGTGTGATCTCTGTGTGAAAGGGTCTATACACTACAGTGTTCTAACCTGAAGCTTAAAATCAAGTGTGATCCCTCAAAGTGAGGACCCACCAAAATGTCCTTACTCTCAGCGTCTAAAACTCAGATCAGTTCTTACAAAGATCGATGTTACGCTGATATAATCCTCGAGCTCAAACATGTCTCTCTCCTTCTGCTGCTGTGCATTAATCAAAGTGTTACATGACGATTTGTGAGTGCTGATGACGCCATTTGCTAATTTTGTGATTTCTGGGTGGCACCCATTGTTCTCTAAAGACACCTGAGTTGAGCATGTCAGATCTTTTGTTTGAGACGCGCACACACACTCTGTAGTTCCAGGTGTAAGTTGTTTCAGGTCTGATTGTTTCTTCAGATTCTGGTCCAGTTAATTCCTTTAGTTCTGTCACAGTTCCTGGTTTGATTCTGCTTTTGCTCTGGTGTTGTTCCAGGTTCTGGTCCAGGAGCTGTGTCCCCATCTTCATTACTTTTTTGGTACCAAACAGAATCTGTAGGGAGGTACCCAGGGTTGTTAAGTGCACTGCATTTACATGAGTCAGCAGATAGCAGGACTCCTCACAGCAACAAAAGTAGATTGTCTCACACTGAGAGGCTGAAAACTCTACACAGGTTTCATCTGATGAAGCTGGAGTTGGTAACTTTTGTAGAAGTATCTCTTCATATTTGCCATTACTATCACTGTATTCACACAGCACTAAATGAGACCCGTAATCTGTGAAACAAAACTCTGCCTGCTCTATTGATTGGAGCATCTCTAATGGCCTTACAGCATGAGAAGGGAAACAACCAATCAGAGCTGAGTGCAGCTGTCACTCATGTCGGTCAGTGCTCGTGAGCTGCTGTCAGACTGTCAAACCAGGCAGCGCTGATCAAAGATGAATCAAGTTTCTGTCACTGCACTGCCTGTTTCTCTCTGTGTTTTGTTTTCAGGAACATATTTTAGTGATTGTTTAGCTGTGAAGTTGGTCCGGCTGATGGGCGGTGCTTGGAGCTTTGGTCCACTGTCTCCAACATGGTGGCCGGCTCACAAACGTCAGATGGTGTTATCAGCTAGCTAGCTAGCTTTTACCTGACCTGGCTGGTGCTGAGGTCAGAGTGGGCAAGGCTAGTTAACCAGAGGAGACCAATCGCTGGACAGTGGACGCTGTTATCGCATATTAAAGGTGGATTTAAAGGTCAGCTCTACACAGAGACTACGCAAGTGGGATGTGTGATGTGAGCATTTATACTTGTGTGGTGGTGTGTCTGTGTCACTCTGCAGTTACACCTCCAAACACTAGTCGACGGCGGAGGTTTCTGTGAAGTGCTGTGAAGTTTAGTTGATTCAAAACACACATTAAACACACATTAAACATGGCTTAATAGAGACAGTTTCAAACACAAATCAGCTTCACTATAACTCGCAGCATTCACAGACAAACATCTGGACACATTTTCCCCACAAATACAACATGCTAACATTATTAGCACAAGCCTATGGCATTTTACATTGTATAAATTAGCCTGGTGGCTAGCGGCGTTTTCATCTTCTCATATGAAGCCAAGGACAGCAGCAACATGTAACAAAGGTAACGTTACAAAACTCGGCTCCATTACAACTCACAAGGTTCACTGACAAAACAACTGTCTTATACTAAACACGTTTTACATTGTATAAATTGGCCTAGCGACTAGTGGAGATTTCCTCTTCTCATATGAAGCCAGGATAAATCACACACAATCATTAACAATTTTTTGTTTCTTATCTGTGAAATACAAGTAAATAAAAGCTTTGTTTCCACTGAGGGAAATGGTTCAGCTCACAGAGACAGACAGACGGGGGGCATTGACATTTCTGGGGAGGTGCACGTCAGGCTACGGCGTAGAGTATACGTCTACGCAGAGCCTACACTGTAAATACGGTGTCAATTCAATGTATGATTTTGTCTCCCACCAGACGTGGTTTCTGTGCAGTGAACTGAAGAGTAGCAGAATTAACCTAAAATATTCTCTGCAGTTAACCAATCAATGTTTAACTGTTTACGTCTTTGACTTGAAGATAGTTTAAAGTGTGCGTTGATCACCTGGGCTGTGTCAGAAGCTCCAGAATGAGTGTGTGTGTGTCGACCCTGAGAGGAGACGGCTGTAACTGTGTTTTCAGTCTCAGTTGCAGCTGCTCTCTGTTTACATCTGGACCGTGACCCAGATGTTTGATTCTGTTTTGAATGTTGTTCTTGATTGGCATTATTTATCTGGCTTCAGTTTGAGTTCAGACTCTTTTACAGATGACAGTTTGGTTCTGCTCGGTGCTGTTTTACACTTTAGTCAAATCAGACTCTGCCGTGTTGTTTATTATCATTGTGATTCTGCTTTTGTTCTGCTTCTCTTCCAGATGTTATTTTAGGACATCAGAGAGCCGAGAGATGAAAATAGAGAGGTGGAGGTTAACAAAACAACCAGAGCTGTTATGATGACATCATCTGTTCCCAACCACAAGGCAGTTAGCTCGCTTCAGGTTAATTGAAGCACACTATAGAGATGTTTGTAGGACGTAAACTAGCAGTAAACACTGCAGTACCCATGAGCCCCTGTTGCCCGTGCTGTGGAAAATCTTCCATCCAGTGTTTGTTGATGCAATCAGACACAAAACTCTGCAATATGACAGCAGCTCTGATGACCTACATGAACTGAGTTTATCCAGTGAGCTCTGCAGAGCTCAGCCTTTAACTTCACCCTGTCATCAGCCACAGCACAATGTAAGGCTCTCAGATTAGATGTTTGTTGCTCAGTGGGAGTTGTGGTCTCTCCTCAACATGTCCTGTCTTGTACCTGTGACTTGTTTGTACCACCTTTTAGACTGAGCCACTGAAACAAGACTCCACTTCTGCGCTAATGAAACAATCATGATATCAGATCATTATGTTTTATATTTTAGTCTAAAGAGAATCTCGTGTCAGAAACAGCACAATGTCTTGTTGTAGTTGAGAAAATAAACTTTTTGACAGGAGCTGTGCAAATTTGCAGGAAAGCCCAATCAGTCTTTTTTCAGCATTGGCAGTATAAAAACAAAATCGGGGAGTGCAGCAAAATGCCGCCTACCTACTTTTGTTTATACAGAATGTGCCTTTTTCGGGGCAATGGGGGGCGTGAGCAAGTAACAAAACGTGTAGCTCAGCGTGTGACGTAAACAGTGACGTGGGAGGGAAGCCGTGGCTGGTCAGTCCTTCGGTGATTCTCTCGTAAGTCGGCCCGTCCTTCACCGTCCCCGTCATCTGACGGTTAATGGCCTCTTCGTTTGCAAGGACAAGGAGGGCGCGCAATTCCTTGTCTCCCCAGTTGCTCATCTTTACAGTGTCTGTCAGGTTTGTGTTTCCCTCTTGCTACTAGCTGCTCGCTAATTCCTGCTATCAGCTGTTTCCTGTTTATCCACCGCCAGTGGCTCGAACTTGCGGCGTCATCAAGAGCTCCTCCCACAAGTCATCAACAGCCCCTCCCGTTGCAGAAGGCCGCCTCGTTCTGTTTAAACTAAAAGGGTTCCACCAATATGTCTACCCTACGAGGCGGAAAATTGGGCACCTCGGATCAACTCGCCAATCCGGCTCTGTGTGTCTAAACGCTCACAGCTTGCCAGCAAAACGGACTTTCACGGAAGATCTGGCAGTGTAAAAGGGGCTTGAGAAACTAAACATCAGCACCATCTAATGGACTGAAAAAGCAAATGATTTTATTGTTCTTGCACCAAAAGTTGTATTAAAATGTGTATTTGCAAAAATTAATGACACTTGGCGTCTGTGTATCGACACAACATGGCCACGTAAAGTATCGTGATACTATGCTGTACTGATTTTCCCTCACCTACCTCAGCCTGCAGCTAAGTCTGAAAGTATTTATCTGTATTTTCGACACATCCCTCACATCTATGAATGCATAAATTCCTCCGCTGCTTGTTTTCTGTTCTGTCTGAATCTCAGATGTCTCCTGAGTTAATATGAGATACAGAAATATATTTTCAGCTTGTTTTTTTTTTGTGGGTGAACTCTGGTTCACAGCTCCGACACGTTTCCATCTGTCTCCCTCCACAGAGAGAAATCTCCAACAGGACTTGAACTTGCCTTCCGCTAAACTGTTTACACTGATTAAAGTGTTCGTGAGCGCTGCGAGCTGCGAGCAGACGATAAAGGATTCACTTTGGTGCCTCAGATGTTTCTGAATGAGCTGAACGGCAGCACGCTCCAGATTTGTGCAGACGTTTGGCTGCTGAAAGGTCCCGAATATTGTAAATCCACCACCTTTGTGAATCTTTGTGGAAGAGTGTGTGTGTGTTAAAACCAGCATGTGTGTGTTCAGGTGCTAATAACTGACACTGAACTGTATTATTCCTTTGTGAAAAGTTACTGTGATATTCCTTTGTCTCTCCTTTGTGGGGCCGAGCTGCCAAGAGACA
This sequence comes from Cromileptes altivelis, assembly GCA_013133815.1. Classification (NCBI taxonomy): domain Eukaryota; kingdom Metazoa; phylum Chordata; class Actinopteri; order Perciformes; family Serranidae; genus Cromileptes; species Cromileptes altivelis. The sequence goes on along the minus strand of CM023152.1, from coordinate 34,499,687 downwards.
TTTCTTGCAGCTACCAGCTAGTTAGCAGTGAGGTTGTGTGTGTGTGTGTGTGTGTGTGTGTGTGTGTGTGTGTGTGTTGTGTGCATGTTAAGCACAGCGTGTGATTCTATATGAAGGCAATTTAAGGCTGGTTGACTGGATAACCCAGACACACGCACACTCTCTCTCTCTCCTCATACCGTCCTCAGTGTGATTTCAGTTTCTCTTTTTAGCCTGGTTTGGCCTATTTAACCTGGTTGTTTGGCACTCACATCGAGCATCTTAAATCAAGATTTTGTCTGTAATATAATTTTGCACAGTCGTTTCCAAATTACTTATTTCGTCCGACCATCCCTGCAGAACTCGAGTACACAGAGAAAAGCAGCAAATCCTCATCTGTAAGATGAAAAAATTATTAAAATTGTCAGCCAGTTAATTTTCTGTCACTCAACTAATCACACATAAGAGTTCTTTACGGCCCTCCTGTGAAATCGTCGGATTAAACTTGATGCCGCAGAACCAGAGATCCTCTTCTTTATTCCACACATTGTTCTTCCTCGATTAAACGCGTCAGCTAAATCACCCACAATGCAACATCACCTTTCTGTCACGTCTGGTGAAGCAGAGATAGGAAATAGTTCGGCTGTCAAACAGCCTGGCGGTAAAAAGGTCTTAAATTGAGACAGAGGTAAAGAGAGGTTATTCTCTCTGATTTGCATTTTATTTTCAGGAATATTTTGCAGTGTAACATAAATACAGTCAAACATCCCATCTCGCAATATTAACAAAAATGTATTGGGTCGTACCTCGGCGCACGCTGCATCCTTCCACTAAGCTTCAGGAAATGTGAGCCAGGGGTTTTTCCATCATCCTGCTGACAAACAAACAAACAGAACTGAAAACACGACCTCCTGTCAGAGGTCACGATGCAAGGATGCAATTAGAAATCAATTGGAATCAGCCGATTCACAGAAACTATGTACATGTCAAAGATTACTACACTATAAAATGTAATTTACAGAGATGACACAGGTCCAGACTCCATTTAAAGAAACAATAATGTTAGCATGTATAGAGACAGTGTATTTTCACATCTAACTGGGTGAGTTAAGGGTTAATTTCAACCAAACCAGACCTGGTGATTGATGGAACACAAACCTGAGTTCAGTTCGCTTGGTCAAGGATACGTCGACATCAACTACAGAGGCTTTGACATACAATGTAACAGCTTCACATACTGAGTGCACAAGGATGCTGCACGGGTTATTACTTCTCCAATTGTGAAGCACAACATAGAGCAGAACATTAATGACATTAATTTAAAAAATGTTGATAAATTGTAAAAAATAAATAAATAAATAAATCTGAAAAACATTATTAAAAAATAAAAAATGGAATGTCCAAAAATATCCCCAAAAAAGTCTGAAAAAATGCTGATCAAAAGTCTGAAAAATATTAGCAAACTGTCTAAAACAAATTAATAAAATATCTGAAAATATGTCCAAAAATTCAAATAAAATTTCTGAAAAATATTATTGGAAAAATCTCAGCACACCCAAAAACAGCAGGTGCATAGGAGAGAGGCTGCAACCCCAAAATATATAAAATGAAAATAAGAGAGTGAGACAGTGTGCAGGAGCCTTTTTTGATTTTTATGAAAAATATTATTAAAATGTCCCAAAAGTAACCTGAAGTTCTGTGGGCGCTCTATACTGCGGTGTGTGTGTGTGTGTGTGTGTGTGTGTTTGCTAGCTGTAGGTGTCTCACCTGGCAGCTGTAGCTCCGCCTCTATTTTTTTTCCATGCTACGTCCTTCTTTACTTGACCATGGTCAGAGCTGGAGGACACATCATACAGACAAGGCTTCACAAGGTTTTCCACTGGATTCACACACATTTCTTTTAGAGCGTTTTACTGCCATAGCGAGCTGCTGTTCGTCTGTTTGGGTTTAGTGCCAGTGTATCAGTTCATGCTGCATTTCTATTGGTAAGTAGACGTAAGTGGTAACAGCAGTCACACAGTAGCCCCTTTTACACTAACAGATTTTCGGTGAATGTTGGGCCGTTTTGCTGGCAAGCTGCAAGCGTTTAGACACACAGAGCCGGATTGGCGAGCTGATCCGAAGTGCCCAATTTTCCGCCTCGTAGGGCAGACATATTGGTGCAACCTTTTCAGTTTAAAAAGAAGTTGATGACTTGTGGGAGGGGCTGTTGATGACTTGTGGGAGGAGCTGTTGATGACTTGTGGGAGGAGCTGTTGATGACTTGTGGGAGGAGCTGTTGATGACTTGTGGGAGGAGCTGTTGATGACGCCGCACGTGCGAGCCACTGGCAGTGGATAAACAGGAAACAGCTGATAGCAGGAATTAGCGAGCAGCTAGTAGCAAGAGGGAAACACAAACCTGACAGACACTGTAAAGATGAGCAACTGGGGAGACAAGGAATTGTGCGCCCTCCTTGTCCTCACAACCGAAGAGGCCATTAACCGTCAGATGACGGGGACGGTGAAGAACGGGCCGACTTATGAGAGAATCGCTAAAGCACTGACCAGCCGCAGCTTCCCTCCCACGTCACTGTTTACGTCACATGCTGAGCTACACGTTTTTTTTACTTGCTCACGCCCCCCATTGCCCCGAAAAAGGCACATTCTGTATAAACAAAAGTAGGTAGGCGGCATTTTGCTGCACTCCCCGATTTTGTTTTTATACTGCCAATGCTGAAAAAAGACTGAGAGGGCTTTCCTGTAAATTTGCACAATTCCTGTCTAAAAAGGGCTTCAGTCAGCGGTATTTGGCAGGAAGTTCATCAAAACAAAGATGGAGGCACCAGAGACAGAAATCAGAAATGTGCTGTCAGTGTTTAAATCAAACATCTGGACTTATTTTGGATTTTCTAACACAGAAGGAGGCCTTGGGTATGACATCCTTGAACCTCTCTGACTGTGCAAAGAAGGACCACTGTTTTAGAGCCATGACTAAAGATATCGCCACGTTTCCGTCACGTTGATTATTTTTCACCTGGGTCAGCCCAACATCACACAGTGTAGGACTGAAGACAGAGAACACTGTATCCAACATAAGTTTACAGACTGATGAGTTGATTTCCTCGTCCTGATGACTGACCAGCAGTCTCACGCCACCACCACCCAACACCGACTGCAGAGCGCACTACCAACACTCGCAAAATAGACACCAGAAGCTAAATTTAGCACCAAGTTAGCGGAGCTGACACAGAGGCAGCTTGAAGCATCCACGCCTGCGTCATCTGTTTGTCATGCTCTTAACAGTCACTCAATTATTTTGTTTTTCAGTTTAATTTAGACAGATTATTTATAGCCACTTGTTTTCAGAAATACTAAATGCATACATGTCCTCCCAGGATATTACTGATGATTTTAGATTAAACAGTTGCAGTTCAGAACATAAAATGAGTGCATTATTAACCTCAGTGACAGGTTATGAGTTTGAGGTGTAACTGTGAAGCCTGTGGCCCCGCCTCCACCCGTGATGTCACTGTGTCTCACCTGTTCGTGGCCTCTCCCTCCTGGTAGCAGCAGACAGCTGCCTCTCTCCCCTCTCTGTGCACGCTGACTGATCTCATTGCATGTTGAAACATTACGATGCATAAATTTGCACATGAATGAGGTGAGACGATGTTGACTGTTGCACAGAGTTCAGACCGGAGCGCTTCACAGCAGTCATGTGTTATGTGAAGCTTGTTGACTTAGAAAAATCCGCTAATTAATGCTTTAAATAAGGACTTCATTAGCATAACTGGTCCTGTGTTCAACATGATGGAGATTAAAGAGGGGGTGGGGGTGGGGGTCGGCTTTCTCATTTAACAATTTGTTTTTTATTCATCAAATTTTTGTTCTGATTCTGGTTGGATCAGAAAATATGATCTTTACTTCCTCGTGCTCTCGGCGCCGTCAACACCTACCTGTTCCTTTAATAGTCACCATGTGTGAACGTGTGAGACTCTTCAGTCCCACATTTCCCACTCTGCCATGAGCCGGGATTGTGTTGGTCTGGAGGCGGTGTTCTTCCTCTTCTACTTCTTCTTCACTGAGCACAACCACAGAGGGAAAAAGTGGAGCACAAATCTGCACAAGTTCACCTTAATTAATCTGCAGGCGTCTTGGGATTCAGAGCACTTTCCCTCATTATTTGGATATGATGTTTAATTAGTTCTCCTAAATTAAAGAACAACTACTTCCTTTTTCCTGCTAATTCCTCCTGAACCAAGAATTCAACCTGCTGATGGAGGAAACTTAAAGTGCTGCAGAGACAGAGAGAGAAGGACTCTGAGGGAGATTGTTTTCTGCCCTGCTTGCTCGCCATTGGTGCTCGTACTAGTACTATTTGTATATTAAACGATGCCTCAGGGATATGGGGATTCAAATAATGTTAAGTAGCTTTGGCTGCTCAGGGTGATTCATGTTGGATCCCTTGGTAAATAGAGCAAAAATGTGACATGATAAAACTGTGGAATCGTTTGCTTAATATGTCAAAAACAGGGACGTAAAACACATAATATTCAGAGAGCGTCACGCTGTCTCTGACAAAGCTGAAGCAGAAAATAAGGGGATCATTTATCATTCAGTGTGAACACAATGAGAAGAAGAAAGTTACTAGATTTAAAAATAAATGTTTGTCATTGATGCTGCTCTGTTCTGCTCCCGGGGGTCTTTGCTGCTGCTCTCCTGGCCTTAGGTTTTCCACGTAGGCGCATGGAAGGGCAGCGAGATGTGCTCTCTGTCTCAAGCTTTCCTTGTATGCGCATGAAAGGGCAAAGAGGTGCACTCTCTCTGCCTTAAGGCTCTCCACAAAGGTGAGAGGAAGGGCAGAAAGCTTTGCTCTCTCTGCCTCAGGTTTCTTATATGCGTGTGGAAGGGCAGGGAGGACCCAAACATAAGAAACATACCACCAAATATAATACTGCAAATGGAAATAAAGTTTTCTTTGACAAAAGTGGCCCTGACTGAATAGTTAAACCTAACTAACAGCTGAGTCTGTGTCAGACTAAAGAGTTAAATCTAATAAACAGCTGAGTCTGAGTCAGACTAGAGTTAAACATGAAGAACAGCATAGTCAGAGAAAAGAGTTTGACTCAACGAACCGCTAAGTTCGAGTCTGAGTAGAGTTAAACCTGACGAACAGCTGAGTCTGAGTCAGACTAAAGAGTTAAACCTAATGAACGACTGAGTCTGAGTCAGCGTAAATAGTTAAACATGAAGAACAGCAGAGTTCGAGTCTGAGTAGAGTTAAACTAAACAAACAGCTGTCAGACTAAAGAGTTAAACCTGATGAACGGCTGAGTCTGAGCAAAGAGTTAAACCTAACAAACAGCTAAGTCTGTGTCCCAGTAGAGTTAAACTAACGGAACAGCTGAGTCTGAGTCCAGCTGATGATCTGAAGTGTCCGTAGTGTGTTGATGACAGATCTGTGGGTTCGTCCCATCTGCTCCTCACACACACGTGAACCTGACAGTCTGACTGTGACTGTTAGCACTAATTAAAGGTTTACACATCCGTCCTCTTCTTCTTCTTCTCTGGAACACTGTTATTATCACCATTACTCTGTGTGTGTGTGTGTGTGTGTGTGTGTGTGTGTGTGTGCTCTTACATAAGGAGATGTCATGGTGACTCAAACCCACGTGTTTAACTTTGGGCGGTGGGTGTTGACACACACACACACACACACACACTGTCAGTGTTATACTCTGATTTGGTTATTTTGAAATGCTGGAGGCTGTGATGATAACCTGTAATGTGTGTGTGTGTGTGTGTGTGTGTGTTTGCATTAGTATGTGTGTGTGTGCGTGTGTGTGTGCATTAGTGTGTGTGTGTGTGTGTGTGTGTGAGAACACTTCTTTCATCTCTCAAAATCACTCTTTGTACGGTGCAGGGTCGCTCTCTTCCCCTCAATTATTCATCAGCTTGTTTCCATGGTAACAGCTGCAGCCGTTGTGTGTGTGTGTGTGTGTGTGTGTGTGTGTGTGTGTGTGTGTTTTGGGGGGTGCTGGTTGATGTGACGGCAGTAGGACGGGCTTCATCAGCTCATTATACAGTATTATTACCTCTGATGTGCACACAGGGACGAGTGTCAGACCTGCGTGACTGTAAATAGGAAGCAGCCGTGCAGTAAAAGTACGACCAGTAATCAGTATTTAGATTATATTACAAGTATTAAGATTATATTACAGGTATTTAGATTATATTACAAGTATTTAGTCCTGCTGGTGTTAACAGCAAACGTGGAAGGACTTTACTGCAGGTTACTTTTATTTTCTGGCTGTAAATGTAATATTGTAATTTAATTACTCTAATTAGAATATTCATATAATATGGAACACTGGTTCTTGTTCCTGGCTCCACATAGTTGAGGCTGGTTCTGAGTTCTCTGGTTCTACAAGGTTTCAGCTGGTTCTGATTTCCTGGTTCTACAAGGTTTCAGCTGGTTCTGATTTCTGCGGTTCTGCATGGTTTGTGCTGGTTCTGATTCCCTGGCTCTACATAGTTTTGGCTGGTTCTGATTTCTGGGGTTCTAGCTGGTGTCGGCAGGTTCTGGTTTCTCTGGTTATACATAGTTTCGACTGGTTCTGATTTCTTGATTCTACCTTGTTTTGGCTGGTTCTGATATCTCTTGTTCTTTGTAGTTTAGGCTGGTTCTAATTACCTGGCTCTATCTGGTTAGGGGTGTTTGTGACTTATTTGGTGCTGCATAGTTCTAGTGATTTTTGTGTTTTTAGATCTGGCAGGCAGGTTGTAATGTCCTGGCTCCACATGGTTTTGAGTGGTTCTGGTTTCTGTGGTTCTACATAGTTTTGGCCAGTTCTGATTTCTGTTGTTTTACTTGGTTTAGCTGGTTTTGGTTTCTGTGGTTACATGTGGTTTGTGCTGGCTCTGATTTATGCGGTTCTACTATGTTTTAGGCTGATTTGGATTTCCTGGTTCTACATGGTTTTGGCTGGTTCTGATTTCCTTGTGAAGACTGGTTCTTTCTTTTCTGAGGTTCTGTATGGTTTTGGCTGGTTCTGATTTCTAGGGTTCCAGCTGGTTTTAGCAGGTTGTGGTCTCAGGTTCTACATGGTTTGTGCTGGTTCTGTTCTTCTTGTTTAGGGTGGTTTTGAGTGGTTCTGGCGCTACATGGTTATTACAGGGTTTGGCTGGTTCTGATTTTGGGGTTCTAGCTGGTTTTAGGTGGTTCTGGTTCTCTGGTTCTCATTGCCTTTAGCTGGTTCTGATGTAGTAGTGATTGTACCAGTAGCAGCAGGAGTACCATTATTTGTTGTGCCAGTAGCTGTCGTTGTCTGTCAGGTTTTTCGTTTAAACCTAGTTTTAGTTTTGTTGTTTTTGTAGTACTAGTAGTAGTATTAACAGTAGCAGGAGCATTAGTAGTCACAGTAGTAGTAGTACTACTGTGACTACTAATACTAGTAGCAGTGCTAAAAGTAGTATTAACAGTAGTGGTGGTGGTTAGTTGATAAAGTTCCAGGAACTCCAGGTCAGTAAATCAGTTTCATTCACAGAGGTAAATCCTGAGCCTTCACATCTGCCCTGAAACCTGCTTTTCTTCAGTACTTCAACAGAGAGGTGACGTAACTGCAGTTAAAAATAAATACAGCAGCACACACACATTTAAACACACAGATAAAGAGAGAGTGCTGCCCTGCTGTCGTCCTGCTGAGCTGCCATGTTGTCTCCAGCAGGGGGCGTGATGGGCTCAGAGTGCAGCTGATAACCTGTGTGAGCAGCAGGGGGCAGCACAGGTCAGAACACCTCTGAACCAAAACTCAGTTATATAATTACACATTTCATCATGTCAGTGTGCTCACACACACACACACACACACACACACACACACACAAAGCTGTATTTAATATGAGTGCAGAAGGTTGACCTGCATTCTGCTGCAGTTATGGTAACATCACTGTTAATACCGTTACCACACTGAACAGACACACACACACACACACATGCACACACACGCACCACACACACATGCACACACATGCACCACACACACACACACACACACACACACACACACATGCAGTAATCCCATGTAATCTGCTGCTGGGACACTGACCCACTTATCTGACCACTTCACTACCTGCTGGACGATGACACGCCCCTTCTTCCAGTCCCAGCCAATGAGAGCACAGATGAGAGACCGGCTGTTCTCTTATTGGCTCAGACACTGTCAGGAAATAAAATCCTCACACATCCAGCAGCAAATGTCAGTGTACTACAGCCCGGTCAGGCTCACTATAATGCAGCAGGACTCTATAAGAGAACACACTTATTCTTTTTATCACTCTGTTTAACATTTATTAAAAATTTAGTCGCACTATGTTTATCAAAAAAAGTTATACTCCATAAAACAGTCAATAAAACAGGTTTTTCAACTATTACGAATCAACGCAACCTTGAGAGGTCTTTGAGCGTACGGTCATAAATGTGTACACAAAATATTAGGCTGATTGGTCCAGTAGTTTGCGAGATCAGCTGCAGGCAGATACACAACTTAAATACAACCAAATACATAATCCTCTCCAGGTTTACGCCTGGCAGAGATGATTTATGTAATAATAACACTCTGGGGACATTCTGTATGATGTTTACTTTTTCACCTTTTCGTACATTTTGCAGCAGATAATTCTGACGTTTTACCCCTAAAAGACTTTAAATGTGGAAATGAGTAAGTGCTTCTAGTTTTCGTTGAGGAAAGACTGAGAATTACTTCCTCCAACACTAAAAAGCTACGTGTGATTTTGAGATATTTTACTAGTATTTTTATTTTCTACTATGTAATACTTTTACTCCAGGGATGCACGAACATATCGACATGTTATCGGTATCAGCTGATATCGGCCTTAAAATGATCTATCAGAATCGTCCAACGTGCTTTAAGCGTCGCCGCCGCCTGTTAATGACGCTGTGGGCTAATGGGCATGTAGCTACTTCCATGTTTCAGATGATGCGTCATGTTTGTAGTCTTCTGCATCGAAATAAATAGCCCTGATGATGTCATAGTGATGTCATCAGGGTTACCTCAGCTCGGACGGGGAGACCACAGATTTATAGTTTAGTTTTTGTTACAAAGTGGACGTGTAGTATTGAGTTGCATCTATCATCCTTCTTTCCTTTCTTCCTTCCCTCGCCTCTTTCCTTTATTTTCCTCCTCTTTTATTTCTCTTTCCTTCCTTGACTCTTTTCCTCCATCTCTCTTTTGCCCCTCCTTTTCTTTCTTATTTTCTTTCTGTTTCCTTCCAACTTTTATTTACTTCTTCCCTCCATCATTCTGTCTTTCCTCCCTTTGCTTCCTTCCATTATTTACCCCCTTCCTCCACCCATTTGTACTTCTTTCCTTTCTTTCGTATTTCCTTGCATTGCTACTTCTTTCCTTAATTTAATCCCTCCATCCTTTTGTATTTTGTTCCTTCCTCTCTCTCTGTTCTTTCCTTCCTTTGCTTTTGTCCTTTTTTTATTTACTCCTTCCTCCATTATTTCATCCCCCCTTCTTCTTTCCTCCTTTTGCTTCCTTAATTTACTCTGTCCCCCCAACCTTTCGTCCTTTCTCCATCCCTTTCTCTCTTCTTTCCTTTCTTTGCTTCTGTCCTTTCTGTATTTACTCTCTTCCTCATTCTTTCATCCCTTCTTTCCTCCTTTTGCTTCCATCCTTCATTTACTCCCTCCATCCCTTTCTGTCTTCTTTCCCTCCTTCCTCAAATACATCTTCCCTTCATCCTTTCCCCCTTTCTTTAAAAAATAATTTCATCCTTTGCTCTTTCCTCATTTATTTCCTCCTTTCCTTTTGTTTTCTTCCTCCCTTTGACTTTTCTCTTCCATCCCTCCATCTTTCCATCTTCCTTTTGAACTTTCTTCTGTCTCTCTGTCCATCCTTCCTTCCTTTGCTTTTCCTTCCTTCCTTTCTGTCTTTCACTCTTCCCTTCATTCCCTCCATCTTCCCTTTTTCTTTTAAATTTTCTTTCATCCTTCCTTCCTTCCTTCCTTCCTTCCTTCCTTCCTTCCTTCCTTCCTTTGTCTCTTCCCTTCATTCTCTCCATCTTTCTCTCTTCCTTTTTATTTTCCACTATCCTTTCTTCTGTCCACCTTTCCTTTGCTCTTCCTTCTGTCTTCTTTCATTTCTTCTTTTTGTATTTCTTTTCTTTCTTGATATTTCCTCTTTCTTCTTTTGATATTTCTTTTTTCTTTCCTACATTCATCCTTCCTTCTTTCTTTCACATTTCTTTCTTTCCTTAATTTTATTTTTCCTTCTCCCTCCCTTTTGTTAAATTTCTTTCTTTCCTTTCTTCCTTTGCTTTTTCCCCTTTTTATTTCTTTTAGTTCCTCCTTCCTTCTCCCCGTCAGATTCGTTTCCTCTCTTCTTCCTTCCTTCCCTGGCTGATTCCTCTCTTCTTTTTTGTTACCCTCATGAATTCTTTACATTCATCCTTTCATCTCATTCATTACATCATCCTTTCATTTATCTCCACTTCCTTTCCTTCATCCCTCCATCCATCCAGCTGCACAGAAACACATTACAAACCAGCAGCCTCCCTCCTCCCACTGCCTCTCCATCACCCCCTCCTCCTCCTCCTCCTCTTCATCCTCCCATCTGCGCAGACTCTGCCTCCTCCCCTCCTCCCTCCCTCCCTCCTCCGCTGCCTCATTTCATGGAGGAGCTTCACATCTGCAGCGCTCTTCCTCTCCTCTCCTCTCCCTCCCTCTGTCCCTCGTCAGCCGAGCCTCAGGAAGCGTCTCCATGATGGTTTCTGTTTGAAGGAGGTCGTCCGTCACACGGTCGCTCACTGAGGAAGAGGAGGAGGAGGAGGAGGAGGAAGGAGGAGTAATAGGAGGTGTAGTTTGTGGCGGCTGCATCTGCATGGCGCTGGGGGGGGAGGCGACGCTCGGCTCGGCTTCACCATGATCGCCGTGTCGTTTAAATGTCGCTGCCAGATCCTGCGCAGGGTGAACAAAGGTAGAGACACACAGAGACAGACTGGGAGAGAGACAGAGTGTGTGCGCGTGAGTGTGTGTGTGTGTGTGTGCATGTGATGGAGGGCTTAGCATGTTCGCATGTGGAACATACATATGTGTGTGCGTGTGGTCGAGCGGCATTTGGCGTAAACTGCTGACATTGAGAAGAGAGAGAGCTGGTTGTTTATGAGCACAGCCAGCTGTGTGCGTGTGTGTGTTTAAGTGTGTGTGTGTGTGTGTGGCGTGGAAAATGATCTCCTGATGGATTCATTCAGTCGATGGCTGCAGGTTGCTGCAGACACAGAGAGCTCTGGATCTTCTTTTAATGAATGTAATATTCATGGTGTGTATTTACAGCAGAGAAACCAGGGCACACACACCAAACTGTATGTGTGTGTGTGTGTGTGTGTGTGTGTGTGTTCACGTTTCTGAAATGTTCCTCTGGAAGTCTGAAGCTTCAGGTGTTTGTTTTTCCCTTCTGAAGCACTGTAAAGCATCGTGAGTGAAGTATCCTGACTCTGAGGCAGCACACAGTAAAAATACTGCTGTACCAGAGGTGGAAGACGTTCAGTAGTAAAAACCAAGTAAAAGTCCTAGATTCAGAATCTTATTTCAAAAGTGTCAGCATCAAAATGTTCTTAAAGTACCAGCAGTAGAAGTACACATCATGCAGAGTGGCCCATGTCAGAAGAATATATATATATATATATATATATATATATAATTACTGGATTATAATTATTGGTACATTAATGTGTTGATGACATTTTCACTTTTTATCATATTTATTGCACTGTCCCCTTAAACCCTCAGTGTGCACTGACTGGAGATGGAGCACAAGCTCAGTACTTCTATTGCACTATACATATTTTATCAGGCTACAGTAGGATCGATTATGTCTCTCTAATTATTTGTGTTTAATAATGTTTGTAGTTGTTATTTATTTGCCCCTTTTTTAATTGTTTAATTGCACTGAGCTCTACCAGGGCTTTGTGGACATGGAAAGATCTATCCATCTATCTATCTATCCATCTATCTATCTATCCATCTATCTATCTATCTATCTATCTATCTATCTATCTATCTATCTATCTATCTATCTATCTATCTATCTATCTATCTATCTATCTATCTATCTACCTGTCTACCTGTCTACCTGTCTATCTATCTGGTAAAAAAGGGATGCACGATATTGGATATTTTGCCAATATGCCGATATGTAACAACTAATTTGGCTGATAACCAATAAAGATATCGATATATACCGAATTTCCCCGCCTAATTTTAGACATCATAAAGTCTCTTCTGTAGTGGAATTATACGTACATACTGTTATCGTGACAGCCCCAGCGGATAGAGACATGAAATACTTTTCAGTGAATGTAATATTCATTCATTGTGCAAAATAAGAAAAAGCATGTCAGCCGATTCTAGAGTTCATTTTAAAACCAATATCTGCCGATACCGATGACGTGCCGATATGATCATGCAACCCTACAGTAAAAGTACAAAGTAGCAGTCCACTCACTAAAACAGGTTTTTCAAATATTGTGATTCACTGCGACCATCAGAGGTCCTGCGCATAAAGTCATACATTTGCACACAAACTATTAGGCTGATTGGTCTAGTAGTATCAGAGGGGAAACAAGGGGAAAGCTCTCTGGGGTCCAGCCTCTGAGGGGGCTCGTGAAGGGTCAGCAATCATCATGTTCATCCTAAATTGTAACCACATTTTGTTTTGAGCCAAAATATTTTCCATTACCCATTAAAAACAAAATAAACACTGTCTTTATTGTTTCTTTCGTAAAAAAGCCCCCAGCAAACACTGAGACGTTTAATGGCTATTGTTTGGATGTTTGATCCCATTATTGTTCAAAAATAGCTCCAAAATGAAGCTTGCAATAACATCTGTGATGTTGTGTGACGAACTGATCTCACAAACTACTGGACCAATCAGCCTAATATTTAATGTACACATTTATGACTGCTTACTGGTGGACACGGTGATTCATTACAGTTGAAAAACCTGTTTTATTGACTGTTTTGTACCGTCACTGGCCCCAAACGGCCGGTTGGTGCCACAAGTTTTCCAGAAATCACCGTAGGTAAAAGCAACATACCTTACACATCGTCTGTTGCAGGACTCGTTTGGCCTTCGTCGTGGCTCGACAACACGTGTAGAAAAGTTTGGTCTCATTTTGAGCCGGAGCATCTGCAGATTAATTCCATCCAGATATGATCCACTATAGTTAGACACTATATGAGATGAGTGATTGTGTTATCTTCACCACCATGTTGACTGTAAGGAAGCCGGGAGGGACAATTCCACCTGGTGCAGCTGCGGTTTCGTTCTGTCATACCACACTGGGAGTCTTGGGTCGGCCTGTCTGATTTTGTAGACCTGCATTTGTCGTCTGCAGGCTGTTTAGAGTCCAGTTATGAACATGGATCAGAGATTTGTGGCTGTTTCAGTCAGACGAGGTGTGTGTAGTCTGCTGGAGTTACGAGATCAGCTCAGTGGCTGCCTGTTGGAGATGTGAACTCTACTGAGGGCACTTTACTAGTTTATATTCTAATGTCGTATGAGCTGCTCTAACTACTTCACCTTCTGAAATCTAGAACAATGAAGCATGCTGTATAATCCGATCTATTTAGATTTTAAACCTTTGTAAAGTAACCGATCATTTCAGCTGACGCATAAACGTCACAACTGAAAGATTCTCCTCCTCTAACACTTGTTGGTATTTGTGACTCTTTAACAGTCAGTATTTGTGCTTGTGAGGATCCAACTGAGCAGCGCTGTGTGTTTTGGTTCAGGTGACCTCTGACGTTGAAGGTCAGACAGCTGTTTGTAAAGCAGAGGCAGATTCTTGTTGCATCTAGATATTAATATTTTCCATGTTCGTCCCATCAGGCTGGGTCAAGAGGAGGTTTAGCTGCTGTTCGATTTAATGTGATGTTGAAGCTACTTTACTAAAATCTACAAAGGCACATAGAGTCACAATAAAACTCTGAATTTGGGTGTTTGAATAATGTGGTTTAATGTGAAATATTAGTCACATATTGTAACTTCCTGGAAACAATATGCAGTGTGGGATGACCGTCCACGACTGTCCGACCAGCTGCGGGTGAAATTTACTGATCTAAACTATGACACAGAAAGAGATCACGCACATGCACTGATATGAGTTAAACAGATTTGGGGAGATCACTGGACCTTTGAGTCGTATGCAAGATTAGCTCTGGACAGACAGACAGACAGACAGACAGATACACGAACGAATACACACGACTGTATGACGTTCGGTCCCTTCAGGCTTCCTGCGGGAGATAATTAAGCGTTAGTTAGTGAAAAAGTGTTAGTTCCAGTCCAAATAAATCCAATAACTGATCGTCTCCATGTTCCCTCCGGTCAGACATGTGAGCTTCATTTCATCATCACACAGCAGCAGTCTTTCATCTGCACACATTTACTCCACACAGGCCTTTTTACATGAAGCTGCTATTCAGAGATGGGAAACGTTTAATATGTGATCTGTGATCGTCAGATGCAGGTGGGACAGGAAACAAAGAGGTGTGGGTGGGGCTATACGCATGAGCTGTGGGAGCTAACGGGCTAACTACGGCATCCCACAAGTTTAAAATCATACAGTTAATCAAACACTTAATTATCATTAATTTCTTGTTGTTAAAGGGATAGTGCAGCCAAAAATGAAAATGCAGCCATTATCTACTCACCCATATGCCGAGGGAGGCTCAGGTGAAGTTTTAGAGTCCTCACATCACTTGCAGAGATCCAAGGGGAGAGGAGGTAGCAACACAACTCCACCTAATGGAGGCTGACGGCGCCCCAGATTCAAACGTCCAAAAACACATCATTGAAACCACAAAATATCTCCATACTGCTCGTCCATAGTGATCCAAGTGTCCTGAAGCCCCGACATAAAAAGTTGTTTGGAAAAACCTTATTTGAACTCTGTTTTTAGCCTGTAGCTCTGACTGCCTCTCTGGGCACTGAGCGAGACCAGCGAAAGCACGTGAACACACATGAACGCGGCGCCCATGTCTCACGGTCTCGCGCAAGACCACAACATTTTTCCAAACAACTTTTTATGTCGGGGCTTCAGGACACTTGGATCACTACGGACGAGCAGTATGGAGATATTTTGTGGTTTCAATGATGTGTTTTTGGACGTTTGAATCTGGGGCGCCGTCAGCCTCCATTAGGTGGAGTTGTGTTGCTACCTCCTCTCCCCTTGGATTTCTGCAAGTGATGTGAGGACTCTAAAACTTCACCTGAGCCTCCCTCGGCATATGGGTGAGTAGATAATGGCTGAATTTTCATTTTTGGCTGCACTATCCCTTTAAGTAAAAGTAGCAAGTAAAAGACGTGCATTCAAAATCTTACTTAAGTTAAAGTGTAGAAATATTAGCATCAAAAGATAAAGTGCTCATCATGCAGATTGGCCCATTTCAGAATAATATATATTATGTTATTGGATTATATTTATTGATACATTAATGTGTTCATCACTTTAATTTTGCAGCTGGTGAAGACGGAGCTCATTTTAATGACTTTATATACAGCTGGGTGGATTCATCTGTGATAATACATCACCATTTATTAGTTTATATTTTGTATTTATGATCTGAATCTGCAAAGAAACTCATCAGATAGATAGATGTAGTAAATAAATGAACATTAGCCTCAGATGTGGAGCAGTAGGTGTATAAAGTCGTGTTGAATGGAACTCTGTTTCCTCACAGATATAAATGTGGCGTATTTTAAGATGTTCTTTGCGCTGCATTTTTTGTTCTTTCTTTTTTTAGCTGCTGTTTTTTTAGTGTGAGTTTTTTCACAGTTTTTACTCTTACACTTGTTTGTCCTGTTAATTAAAGTCTGATAATTAAAAATGGATCATCGCTGTGTCACACTAACTCTCAGTGGATATTAAATATACAAGTAAAAACACATTTCAGCTCGTGGCTGTGAAACACCAGCTGTCTGCTGAGGAGGAAGTGTTTTCTCTTCATGACTCCAGCCTCCACGTTCAGCTTCCTCTGGAGCTTGACCACCAGACCTGCAGGTTGAAGTGTTAGACCGGTTCTGTGTCATGATAATGTGGACAGTGTGTGTAAATGAACTGTGGTGAACTTGGAGGCATCTTGAGAGCGCACAGATCTTCCTGCTCATTTGCCAGTGAAACGCATCATCCAGCAGATTTTCACTCGCTCTCGGGCTGTTGCTCGAGCTGCAGATTGTATTTCCTCATTGTGGTATGCCCGCCGCCACAGACACAAAGAGTATAGAGGCTGGGGGAGGGCGTCTTGTTGTTGTGTTGTGTTATTGGGAGCCAGAATAGAAGGAGTCATGGCTCAAAACCAGCCGCCACTGCCCGTCAACAAAAACAAAGACAACTATGGTTAAATGTGATAAGACCAAAGGACTGGACGGAGGCCATCATCAAAAATGCTCACATGTGCAGCGCACACTTCATATCAGGTTAGGGAAAAAGTATTTCCTGTTGTAGGGATGAATAAGGTTATGTGTATTAAGGGTTATCATGTCCACCTCATCAGAAACTGGGGAGGGATTAAGAGGAAGATTGGATTTCTCTGCAACGCTAACTTTTTAGCACATTAGCTAAGGTTAGCTTCCATAGCAAAACAAACAAGTGTGGTCCTCCTTTGTAAGATTGTCTTCCTGTGACATCATCCATCCACTGAGTGAGAGCATACGGGTCGGCCAGTCTGGTCCCGTTGGTCAGTGTTTACTTATTCAAGTAACACTGGCGGTCCCGGAGAGTGAGTGACCTGACATGGTGCGTTGGTAAATTCAGTCTGACGCTCTACACTAAAATGAGAGCCCTGTTGGTGGAAGAAACGCAGCGTTATATTTCTACATGAATGAACCAACGGTTAAGTTAATCACACATTCACTCCGCTCGGCGCTCTGCTGCTCCGTCTCCACAGACAGAGTGTCCAGAGTGCGCTCTGCCACTCTGAGAGTGCGCTGCTCTGGATAACCCAACGCTACATTCAGACAGCGCTCCCAATTTATCAACGCTCCAGTTTGTGTCAGAGTGTGCTCCAGCACAAACTGGATATCCTACGAATTTGCGCCCAACAAATGTTGTTACATCCTTGACGTACAGTTATGTAATCGCCGTAAAGTTACAGAGGTTTGTTTTAGGAAGAGAAACGTAGAGGCACGTCCCACTGGTAGGAGGCCCCGGGGCAGACCCAGAACACACTGGAGGGATTATATATCTCATCTGGCCTGGGAACACCTCGGGGTCCTCCAGGAGGGACGTCTGGCCTGCTGCCCTCACAGCCCAGCCTCAGCTAAGCAGTTGAAAATGGATGGATAAATCTTTTTGCTCTCAGTCTCAGTTTTCCCTGTGATATCAAACATATCTAACATCACTATTCTTCAAGGTATTGAAGTTATAAATTCAACACTGATTGTTTTTTGTCTGACAGCCCAAAATTCTGTGCATTTATTATTTGTCTTTATTTATTCATTCAACGTTTGGCTAAAAACACTGAACGCAGCACATCTGGTTCTTGACCCGTTAGCTTGTTTGCAGTCACTTGACCATTATGACCCACGAAATTCAGATTGAGAGCAGGAAGTGATCAATCTATCGGACGTAGAGGAACAAGACCACATCAGAGTATTGGATAAACCTGCAGGCAGCACGTAACGTCATAAATCTAAACTCATGTTAGATGTGATCCATAAAAACAAAGAATATAAAGCACATTTCAAAAATGAGTTACAAAGTGATTTACATGTCAATAATTAAAACACACAAGACACGAAAATAACAACTTTTAAAACAACTGATAAAAGTCCGTTTTAAGAAGAGACTTGAGATCACTGACTCTGCCGACCTGATTTTCTCGGGCAGACCGCTCCAGAGCCTCGGGGTCCTGACGGCAAATACTGTGATTTTTTTTCCCACAACTCAACCGATTTAGGAGCTTTTTATACTTTTAATACTTGACCTACACTTTCATGATGATAGACCTTTACTTGTTCCAGAGTGTTTAAACATTTACACAAGGCTGTATTCGTACTTTCACTGCAGCGTCTGAATTCTTCTTCCACCGCTGAAAGTGTGACCTTGTTTAAACAATTGTCGCTCAGTAACAGGAACTATTTATACACAATATAACAGACCACAGTGTGTAGTCTATAGTATTATGTATATGTGTGTATATACAGTATGTACTGTAGCTGCAAGAGAGAGATGCTGCTGTCCTACATGTGGAGGAGGCTCCGCTTTCATCTTCAGTTAGCTATGGTGTGTGTGTGTGTGTGTGTGTGTGTGTGTGTGGAGCTCAGCTGCTGGAACCAAACAGAGGAGAATAGATGTAGAGCAGATTAGAATAGAGCAGAACGACATAAAATAGAAGCAAACAGAAGACCAGAAATAGACTCAACACTAAGTGAGCAGATCAAACGTGAAGCTGATTCAGGAGGATTCAGAGTGATCGTCTTCCTGCTGATTTACACACAGAGACACTCGACTGACGGTTTGATGAATCCTCTATGATGGTCTTCACACACCGAGAAGAAATGAAAAAACGAAAACACGCACTTTCAAACCGTTCACAACTAGACTGTCATGAATGCTCCTGTTTAATACATTCCACCAAAAATTAAGGTCCTGTATATACGACAAAGATTTCAACCGAAAATGGTAAACTTGAGTTGCATGTGCAAGAAGGTCGAGCTCACAACAACAATGGCGGACTTCCGAGCTCTGATTGTGCTGCTCACCCTGTTGAATTCATCAACGCTTCCCCAGCAAAGTGTAGATTTACTGCAGCAACTCCACCTCGTCGTCGGTCCAGACAAACGTTTGTGCGGTTGCTATTTTGTTTGTTTATACATCACCACTCTGCAGAAGGAAGCGCATGATTAATTGATAAGTTGATCGTAAGAACAGAAATTCCTAAATGTTTTGACATTGATATTTCATTTTAAAAGCAGAAATGTCCAACAGTTCCTCGTCCCAACTTCAGGTTGAGAATTTGCTCTGCATTTATGACAGTAAATGAAGAGTCTTTGGGTTTACTGCTGGTTGGACAGAAGAAGACGTCACTTTGGGGAAATTGTGATTCGCATTCTTCACTTTTTTTTAATAGACTAAATGATTAATTGTGAAAGTATTAGCAGATTAATCAATGTTAAAGATATCCTTAGTTGCAGCTCTATTTCGGACACCTGACGTCCACAGCATAACGTTAGCTAATGCACTTGGAATTGAGTGGTTCTCTGTACGACTCTCTAAAGGATTTCGGGGGCTTTTTTGGGGCAGGACTGTTGAAGCCGAAAGGCCTGATTTCACAACAGCTTCTCTAAAAATTGTGATGCATGTTGCAATGTTCTTAGACCTTTATTTGCAATGAAAATGCAAAAATAGTGACAATTTCTTTGAATAATTTATCAAAAACTGAAGGTGGCTTGTTCCAGTGAGGATAAAACTCCACTGTTCTGAGTTTGTGATTTGTACCACACTAACGTCACCACTGCATGTTTAGTCTAACTCACATGGATTTCAGATCTGCATTTAACAGCCTCTGACATGATGATTTGTCTCGTTTGTTGTCGACGTGTTTCAGCCGATCTGCTGGGGTGTTTCCTTTTAGAAAGTTCTTGTTGAATCAAAACAGTTTACATCTGCCCCCATGCAGAACATCTGAGAATGGCCTTGTGCGATGTTCAGCAGTATTTTTTGTTGGTAAATGTGAGACATTCAAGTCGCACATGTCTATGTCTTTATGACCAGAAACAAGAAAGTGAGTCTGATGACATTGTTCGGGTGACTGCTATGATTGTTCGTATGATATCGCACGAAATATGCATGCACAACAGGTCGTATGGTATGCTACTTTTTTGTGCCCTATGAATGACGTTATGTCCTTAATGTACAGTCGTGATTAACGTAAAGTCATGGAGGTTAGGTTTAGGCAGTAAAAGGTACTATGATTAGGTATAGGAAAAGAAACATGGTGAGAACGTACCTTAACATTATTCATAATCACTCAAAGTTCACATGGATCTAAACACAAGTCTGATTTTTTGTCACATAATTGCAGCTTTTCAAAATATATGGGATATGTATAAATTTGGGTGCACTGCTTTTCATAGAAAAACATATGAAAAATTTGTGAGAACATATCTCCACCTATCGTAGACGAGTCAGATATACTTGGGTAAATAAATGGATTCCCATACTGGGACAAGGACAGTAGTCCAGTTAAATGTCCTCGTCCAGCTGTGACTGTAAACATAGTGAGTGAACAAAAGATAAATTTATATATATATTTATACATTTATTCATTGTTTCAGCCTTTACATTCGTAGAGTTTGGTGTGGTGAGAGCACTTTCATCCAGTTTATAGTTATTATTTTCCCAGGAACCATTAAAAGTAGGTGTAAGAGGTCTCAACAGTTCACTGGGGAAACTGTGGGCTTTATTTTATTACCACACATTTCCCTTCTCGTAACTTCCAACAACATAAATCATCTAATTAGAAGTTGTGTCCAATCAAACAAATGCATCCAAATTGATCTGATGTCATGGTCCATGGATCAGCCCCGCCTCTGCCCTCTCAGCCCTGTGATGACATCACCATGGGGTCTCCCTATGGACTGCTGAGATTGGTCCAGACTCAGATAGACCACAGTGTTCTCCACAGGGATTGGTCGCTGTACTGATGAGGTCATCCCTCTGGCAGTAGATTCTTTATTCATGAGAGCAGGCTGACTGTACAGACCTCCGAGCAGCAGCTTCACACTGAGAACCAGACTCTGGTCACTGAGTTCAGTTTTCAGGTTTCACAGTTTTGTTAGAGGCTAATGAGAAGAATCTGAAGCACGGGATGCTAACATGCTAATTTAGAGATCACAGTGGTTTGTAAATAAGATCTGAGATGTATTTTTGTGGTGGAAGCTCTGCCGTGTCTGATGATGATGATGGTGAGTACAGATGCATTATGGGACATGAGTAGATGTTTCTGTCTGTCGAGGTTTGTCTGTTAACACAGAAGTCATGATGTTAATCGTTAATTTGAGTTTGAGCCAGTTGAAGAAACTGGTTGAAGTTTGATGAGTCACTGCTTGAGCCTCTAAACCAATGAAAGGAACTCCAAGTTCAGACACCACTTATTCCAGTTGGTCTATAGCCAGATGGAAGGGGTGGCGGAGTTTGAGAACCAGTTAGAGAAACTAGTAGAGCTTCAAAACCAGTTAAAGGAACTGGTTGAGATTTGGAGTCAGTTAGAAGACAGGGTCGAGCTTCAGAACCAGGTAACGAAAATGGTAATGGTTTAGACCCAGTAAGGACAAAGCTGTGAAGGTTCAGAGCTAAAAACAGGAACTGGTGGAGTGTCAAAACCAGTTAAGAGAACTGATTGAGGTTTGGAGCCAGTTATGGACACTCATTGAAAGCTCTTAACGTATAAAAAAACTGGTAGAAGTCCAAAACCGATTGGATGAACTGGTAGAGCCTCTAAACTAAATCAGATTTATCTAATAACCAGTCAGTAGAACTGGTAAAGGTCTAGATCCAGTTGAAGAGAGCTGTGGAGCTACAAACAGGAACTGGTGGAGCTTTTGAATTAGTGGAACTGGTCAAGCTTGGAACCAGTTGAAGGAACTGGTAAAGGTCTAGAACTAGTAAGAGGAAGTGATGGTGCTTCAGAGCTACATACAGGAACTGGAAAGCTTCAGAACCAGTAAAGAAACTGGTGAAGTTCCAAAACCAGTTTGAAAAACTAGTAGAGCTTTGGAACCAGTTTAAAGAACTGGAATAGCTTGGTACCATTTTAAGGATGTGATGGAGGTTTGGAGCCAGTTAGAGCCACTGCTAGAGCCTCGAAACCAATTAGTTCTGGAGTTTGAGAACAACAAGAACCAGTTGCACGTCAAAACCAGTTAAGAGAAATTTGTAAAGCTTCAGAACTTCTTAGATGAGCTCAGAGCCATTACTAGAAACTGAAAGAGGCTTGGAACCAGTAACAGGAAATGGTTTGGCTTCAGAACTGGTTAAAAGAACTGGTAGAATAATACATGTTTGTTTGTGTTTCAGATGAGGGGCCGTACACCAAACACTCTGCCGGGTCGAGACCTCCAGATGGAGCGCTGGCCATCAGGAGACAGAGTATACCAGGTAACCCGCAGAGCTTTTATTATTCTCTTATGTTCTACTTTGTTTTATTCTTTGTGATCTCTCCTATCTGCTCCTCTCTGTCTCTGCTCTCTGTTGGTTCTGCTCCGTGTGGTTCCACCAGCAGAGCCAATAACTGATGAAGATAACAGCTCTGAAAATAGAACACACACTAACAGTTAGCTGATGTTTTCCATCTGTGTGACCTGCAGGAAGATGCTTGCAGTCGCAATTTATCTCCTCCCACCTGGAGCTGGTGGCCTACTTACAACTATCACACTGCTGCAATCACAATCTTCCAATATTTCTGTGACAACAAGTAAACATTACATCAGTGACCTGGGTCAGCTGTTCAAACACCATCAGATATAGTAGAGAGCTGTTACAGTGATGGACAACCTTCAAGCGTCTGTTTCTTCAGGGATTAATAAACATAAGAGGAATGGGAACAGCTGATAAGAAGTGTTGGATTTTTCAAACCAATGTTGGCACAAGGAGCTGTAAACCTGCAGGGCCAATTAAAAAGTTTGAAGGAGCAGTAGCAGAAGTTTTGAACTATGTAGGGGGTAACTTTTGTATTGTCCAACCTGGACCCTGTTTTCCATGTTTTTGTGTCCAAGTGACTAAAGGGAACAACAGTTTTTGAAATGTGTTCAGTGTTGAAAGAGAGGCTGCAGTCTGCAGAAAAGAAACAGGTTGCAATAAAACCACTGACAGGCTGTAGGGATCCTTTCATAATGTTATCACTTAGAATAGAGTGTGCCAGGGCTGACTTCAAAACCCAGAAGTTTAGCATCGCGCTAGTTCCCGAAGAGAAAGTGAATGTGATTTTTGCATTGCGTTTTGGATTATGTCAGAAAATAAGCTCTGTGGCTAACACAAGTTTATGATACTTACAGGTTTTGTTCAGCAAGATAATCTTCACATATGAACACCTTTCATACTGCATTTGAAGCTTAAATGCGATCGCCAGAAGTAAAAAGCTAACGTTAGGCTTTAACGACTACATGACTACTCCACGGTCACATGACTCTTGACGTCACCGCCACTAAGCTTTCAACTGATTTTGGCCGCTTTATTTTAAAAACATTGTATAATGGGGAAATCGGACTGTTTAAGCTAAATAAGAAGCTGTAATGGCGGACTGCAGCACTCTCGCCTGTTCGGGGGTGATGACGTTTAATGTCCCCGACATGGTTTGTAGTCGTATTGAGCAACTTGTTAGCAATCGCCTTTTTTACGACATGTAAAAGCTTCAAAATTCACAAGTAGGGTATTTACTGACGTTTTTTATGTCGTAGAACAAAACTTGAAACACGCTTAAGCTTTTGTTAACCACAGACCTTATTTGAGGCACTTTACCAAAATCCCATTCAAAAAACGTATTGACTTTTAGACGAGAGAACCGGAAGTGCTAAAAGCGCTCGAGGGGTTTACTGGCACACTCTATAACAGTCTGAGCCTGTCAGTGACAAAAACAAACACTGTTAGTGGACGGACACCGACGCTGGGAACATGCCCCAAGTGGCTTTATTGCAACCTGTTACCTGTGCAGCACTCGCTCTAAACACTGGACACATTTCAAAAACTGTTGTTCCTATTAGTCACTTAGACACCAAAACATGGGAAAATAGGAAATTACCCTTTAACTTGTTCAGAAGCTGTACCAGTTGCTTTGAAGGTCCTAAAGATCAGATCTAGTTTGTGTCGGTGGCTTTTAACCTTCATCAATTGGAATTTGAAGCTCCACCAGTTCCTTTAACTAGTTGTGAAGCTTCCATCACTGGATCTGGTAACAGTTCCTCTAACTGGATCTGAAGTTTCACCATTTCCTTTAACTGGTTCAGAACCTTTATTGGTTTCAAAGTATTAACAGGAAGAAGAAGAGGTTTATATCCAGCTCAAGGAAACAGTTTAAAACTCTACTTGTAATAAGTCCAGCTCAGAACAAAACTGTCTGTCAAAACAGTGGATTGATGGACTAGTAGAGCTTTGGAACCAGTTGAGGGATGAAGTGGTAGAGCTTTAGGACCAGTTGAGGGATGAAGTGGTAGAGCTTTAGGACCAGTTAGCGGGAATGATGAAGGTCTGGAGCCAGTTTGAAGAAAGCTGTGAAGCTTCTGAGCTACATACAGGAAGTGATGAAGCTTCAGAGCCAGTTAAAAGAACTGGTTGAGGTTCGGAGCCAGACACTCATAGAAAGCTCTAAACATTAAAAGAAACTGGTTGAAGTCCAAAACCAGTTGGATGAACTGGAAGAGCTTTAGACCATTCTAAGGATTCAGTGGAGATTCAGAACCAATAGGAGGAACTGGTAATGGTCTATAACCAGTTGGAGGAAGTGGTAGAGTGTTGGAATCAGGTAGAAATTGGTAGAGCTTCAAAACCAGTGTGAGGAACTGGTTAAGGTTTGGAGCCAGTTAGAGCCGCTGCTAGAGCCTCTAAACTAAATCAGTAGTGAGAAGAGATTAGTAAGCTTTAGAACCAGTTAGTAGAACCAGTATAGGTCTAGACCCAGTTAGAGGAAAGCTGCAGAGCTTCAGAGCTACAAACAGGAACTGATCAAGCTTCGGAACCGTGTCAACAAAAGAGAAACCATGACTGATTGTCCTCGTAGTAGAGTTGAAATGTGCCGACAGACGTGACGCTCTGCAGACACAAACAGTCTTTATTTAGTCTGAGGAGAATCTATTTCACATTTATAGTAACATCTGAAATCATGCTGCTCTTTTCCTCAGAGAGAAGCTTTGTTGTAGCTCAGCCTCTCTCAGTCTGAAGTTAAATGACACTTTGTGAAGTTACACTTTCAGAAAGTTTCTCCCCCGCTGCTGCAGGAAACTGGTTCATCTAACATTTGATCAGAACAGAGGATTTTCTGAGTCAGAGTCAGAGCTGACGTTTTAGGGAAGTTGAAAAGGACACTGACGCTCTCTGTAAATCCTCTTTGGAGGAGGAAGATGAGGGAGGAGAAGAAGACAGTGATGGTCACTGGCAAAGATCAGGCTTCTTAATCCTGTCTGAACGAAAGAGGGTGGCGCTCTGCCTGGTTAATATTAAAATACAACATTTTAATGAAATCCTGCTTCCTGCTTCATCACCTGAGGGCCGCTCACATCAGATTGTAGCAGGTCCACTCTGAAATATCTCCCCTCTCTCTATCCGTCTCTGCCGCTGTTAAATATTTCAGGCATTTGATAAAATATAGATGGACGACAGAATCGAGGATGACTTCACTTCTTTTCCCAGATTATTATTTTATTTCTGTCTGCTGAGGGGAGGAAGCTCTGGAGTCAGAGCGCAGAGACAGAACAGAGGGACAGATGGAAGAAATAAAAGTGGAAGTGCAGTAAAATGGTTTTATGGCAGATAAAGTCCACCTGTCCTTGTGTGATGTAGAAGAGTTTCGGGGCTGCTCGGTGGTGGAGCTGATGAAGAAGGAGGGGACGACGCTCGGGCTGACGGTCTCAGGCGGCATCGACAAAGATGGGAAGCCCCGGGTTTCAAACCTGCGACAGGGAGGCATCGCCGCCAGGTAACAGTCGTCTCTGGTTTTTCTTTTTATAGTGTTTTAATCTGCGCTGGATCTATTTCTGTTGTGTGTTCTGGCTCCAGCAGATAAGCTCGGAAATGCAAAGACATTTTTATCATTTTAAAATCACATTGCACCTGTCTGTTTATGTGATAGTGATTGATTTAAATCCCACATATCTGCTTCTTTTGTAAATGTTGTCATTCAAGCAAGTTTTACACTGAGCAGGATGTCATTATAATTACAGAGTTTTAAACTGTTTAAAGGAACAAATAGAGAAACGTGGATCCAGAACGAGCTTCAGAAACTGTTTAACTGGTGAAGGTTCAGAACTAGTTAGATTAATGGGTAAACCTTCAAAACCAGTAATAGGAACTGATACTGCTTCAGAACCAGTTAGGGCAGGGGTCAGCAACCTGGGGCTCCTGAGCTGTATATGACTCTTTAGCCCGTCACCAGTGGACCCGTGTGGCTTTGACAGAAACTGATATGGAAATTAATAACTGTTATTTTGTTGGAACATTTTAATTTTCATTTATTGTTGTAGGCCTTAAATGACTCCTACGTCTCATGAAAAAAAAAGTTTTTACATTTCGTCAACTAAAATGTGCATCATACGTTTGTGGCCTGGTGCCGTTTCCTCTACAAACATCACCAGTGATGGGTACAGTAGCCTTGAGTCTCCCTTGCTCGGATAGTTGTGGATTCAAAATCCAAAAGGAAAAAGTCTGAGGGGTAAATATTGAATTTAATAGTGCATGGACAAATTTGTTTGCTGTCATTGGCAACGCCGCAAAGTTTAACTACCAAATAATCTTAAGCCCTTTTTAAACAGGAATTGTGCAAATTTGCAGGAAAGCCCAATCAGTCTTTTTTCAGCATTGGCAGTATAAAAACAAAATCAGGGAGTGCAGCAAAATGCCGCCTACCTACTTTTGTTTATACAGAATGTGCCTTTTTCGGGGCAATGGGGGGCGTGAGCAAGTAACAAAATGTGTAGCTCAGCGTGTGACGTAAACAGTGACGTGGGAGGGAAGCCGCGGCTGGTCAGTCCTTCTGCGATTCTCTCATAAGTCGGCCCGTTCTTCACCGTCCCCGTCATCTGACGGTTAACGGCCTCTTCGTTTGTGAGGACAAGGAGGGCGCGCAATTCCTTGTCTCCCCAGTTGCTCATCTTTACAGTGTCTGTCAGGTTTGTGTTTCCCTCTTGCTACTACCTGCTCATTCCCAGTTGGAAATCGCTGTCTGACAGAACAGTAAGGCGGTGAAAATACACTGCTTCTCCAAACTGGGGCGTGCCAACTGCCATCTACTGTAGGTAACACACTGACTATGAATAAGTAACTCACCCAACCCAACTACAAAAGATCCAAACCATCCCTTTAACTGGTAAAGGCATTATCTAGTGGAGCTTCATAACCCTCAGGAGGAACTGGTAGAGGTTTGAAACCAGCTAAACTTTATCAACTATTTCCAACATATCTTTGGAATTTCTTTACATATACATACACATATACTGATATATCTACATGCAGTAATGTGCTTTTGGCCGATTTAACAGCCCAAGTGATTCATCTCTCCTGTTTTATCCACTTAAAAATGTGTCTTTATCATCCTCTGCTAACCTGGATCAGTGCTTTTATCTCGACCTGTGCAGACTACATATTCTTGCTTGAGTTCTTCTCTCTCAAGGATAAAAGAATTAAAGGAGACGCGACCACATTGCCTCTTCCTTTCACTGGCTGCTGGTTCATTTTAGAATCCACTCAAACTTTTCTGATGTTACTCATGGCTCTGGTCCCAAACTACATGTGTTCACTCCTGTTTCTAGTCCCAGGTTAGAGAGCTACAGATGACAGAGCCCCAGCACCAGTGTCCACTCTGTGGAGTTTTCAGCGTCAGCTCAAGTCGAGCGTCACCCTGCTCGTCTCTCACAAAGTTAACTTAAAATTTAGAGCTGACATTTTGACTGCTTGTCCAGGAGCGACCAGCTGAACGTGGGCGACTACATCCGAGCCGTTAACGGCATCAACCTGGCCAAGTTCAGACACGATGAGATCATCAGTCTACTGAAGAACGTCGGGGAGCGGGTCGTCCTGGAGGTCGAGTACGAACTGCCGCCTGTCTGTAAGTATTGCCAGGTAGTAGTACTAGAGACAGTCGGGGCTGTGGTGGAATGTAACTAAGTACATGTACTCGAGTACTGTATTTAAGGTACTTAAATATTGGTAAATGTAAACATCAGATACGACAGGAGAACACTAACATTTTAACATTTTACTGAGCTGTACATGCGTTTACTTAATAATTGGTTTAAATGCAGGACTCTTACTTGTTCTGGAGTATTTTTTAGTGAGTTACTTCAGTAAAGGATCTGAATACTTCCTCGACCCCTGAACTGAGAGTGTACTAAGCGTGGTGGAGGTCAGAGGTGATGTTGATGTGTTGGTGCTGTCTTGTGTTGCAGCAGTGCAGGGCTCAGGCGTCATGTTTAAGAACGTAGAAGTCACGCTTCACAAAGAAGGAAACAGCTTCGGCTTCGTCATCAGAGGTGAGTCGAGCTCAGTGTGTGTGTGTGTGTCTGTGTGTCTGTGTGTCTGTGTGTGCGTTACAGATAAATACATGACGTGTGTTTGCAGGTGGAACCCATGAAGACAGAAACAAGTCACGCCCGATCGTCATAACAACCATCAGGCCAGGCGGGCCAGCCGACAGGTGGGTGACCTCTGTCCTCTCTGTCTGTTCTGAAGGGTGTTTTGTCCCTCGGGAGCTGCTGTAGACACTGAAAACTGTCCACTCTCTCTGTCTCCAGGGAAGGAACCGTGAAGCCGGGTGACCGGTTGCTAAGTATCGACGGGATTCGTCTCCATGGCAGCACACTAGCCGAGGCCATGAGCATCCTGAAGCAGTGCGGGCAGGAAGCCACGCTGCTGCTCGAGTACGACGTCTCGGTGATGGGTCAGTTTAAAGTCTGTGGTTAAAACTCAAACTGTCATCAGTATTTGGAGTTTAAAGTTGAGTTAAACTAAAAACATGGCTTTTTTTTTACTCCTTTAGATCAGCAGCTGTTTTGATAAATATTTAATTGGCTCATGTTTCAAGAATAAATACCCAAAATGTTTATGATTCCAGTTTTTTTTATTTTTTTAGGATTTGCAGCTTTTCTTTGTTTTGTATTATGAAAGTATTAATATTGTTGTGTTTTGGACAGTTTGGACAATTGATTATTCCCTAACCCTACTATACTGTTGATAATTTAATTGATTGATAAATTTAAACATTTGCTATTCCAGTCAGTGTCGTATTTTATTCAATTGGAGCAATTTTTTTTTTTTAAATTAATTTTAATAACAATAAACGATTATAATGAAATAATAAATTGTGCCATCAGTCTTTAAAAGGTAAATTTATTTACACAATTTATACACAAGTTTTATCTTTCTTAACAAACATTTCAATTTTAGAAGAAATTGAAATTTAGATGAATTAAATAAAATCTGTAAAAACAGCACGACTGAGCACCAAAAACAGTGACATCTGTTTTATTTCTTTATTGTGTTAAAGATTTATGGACGTCTCGTCATAATCTGATCAATGTACTGAATCAATTTCTGAACTTGATGGTAGCTGTCAGAATAAAGTGATGATGTAAAGTTGAGTATCGTCTGCGTAATAATGACTGTAAATGTGAATAATGTGATCTGGTTTAAAGTCACATTAAGATTGAATGAAAGAGGATCAAGAACTGAACCCTGAGGAACTCCATAATTAAGTATTTTACTGTAAACACATAAAAAAGTTGTGTATTTTTGTTGTTTCAGACTCTGTCGCCACGGCGTCGGGGCCGCTGCTGGTAGAGGTTGCCAAGGCGACAGGCTCCAGTCTGGGCGTAGCTCTGTCCACCTCAATGTTCTGCAGCAAGCAGGTCATCATCATCGACAAGGTCAAACCAGCCAGCATAGCAGACAGGTACCTGACTTCTGACCTCTGACACTGACTGTTTGTTCCTCAGCACACATTTAAATCCAAATTTTGATTATTAAGATTTAAAAGGCTTTTAAATTTGGATTGTTACAGTATACAAGATGATTAATGTAGCTATATGTACATGAGGCCGGTGGATCTGACAGCAGTATAGACAGAGTGCTTATATTTATATTAATATTAGATTTAACGTGCACATTTTGGCGCTGATGGGAGTTTCCTTTGATGTCGTACTCAGATGTTCTCAGAGCAGCTTTTTCTCTGTGTGTAATTGTTTATATAATTTGTGCATAAATTAAATCAGATGTTTTCTGTTGTACAGAAACAGGTTATGAAATTATTTATGAACATAATTTTAAAAGATCAAAATCTTTTTGATCTTTACTTGACTCCGTACACTCCCCTTTAGTAAGTTTGATCAGATATTAAAATGTATTTTGTTTCAGAACGACTGTCAAAGTTTTAGAGAAACTGTGAGGACTACTGTAAATATATTTGATGGCGTACGTGTGTGTGTGTGTCCAGGTGTGGGGCTCTTCACGCAGGAGATCACATTCTGTCTGTTGACGGGAAGTCGATGGAGTTTTGTTCTCTGGCTGAAGCCACTCAGCTGCTCTCTGCCTCCTGTCAGACCGTCCGCATGGAGATCCTGCCACAACACCAGGCCCGACCGGCCCTGAACGCACCACAGCACGGTATTAACACACAACACCAGGCCCGACCGGCCCTAAATGCACCACAGCATGGTATGAATAATGACATTCAGGCTTGACCAGCCCTGAGTGCACCACAGTACAGTATAAACACACATACACCAGACTCAACAGGCCCTGAACGCACCACCACATGTTATTAACACACACAACATTAGGCCCTGACTGGCCCTGAACACACCATGGGATGGTGTAAATACACACAACAGGCCCTGAGCACACTACAGCATGGTATAAACACGCACACACACACACACACACACACACACACGACACCAGGCCCTAGAGGCCCTGAACGCACCACAGCACAGCAAACAATTTTTTTGTGTACCCCCAGAAGTACTCCAAAGTACCCCTGAGGTAATGATACGATGGTATAAACACACATACACAACATGTCAGACTGACCCTGAAAGCACCACGACAAGGTATAAAAACACATACACAACATGTCAGACTGGCCCTGAAAGCACCACGACAAGGTATAAAAACACATACACAACATGTCAGACTGGCCCTGAAAGCACCACGACATGGTATAAATGCAGACCAGATATTCATGTTCATATTTAAGTCTTAACCAAGAAGTGATAATTAAATTTAAATGTCTTCAGGGCTTTTTGAACCTTACAGTAAACCTAAACAGTCCAACAGACGATCAGTCACATTATATTTTGGGTCTTTTTCCTAAGTATCTTGTAATACAAACAATATGCAGAGGAGGATTCACATGGTAAGCCTGTTTATCCAACAGCAGAAGGGCAGCAATCTGTTCAGCAGACGGGACGATGATAAAATACATTTCTCTGCCAAATAAGAAAGAATGGTTAACAAACATAATGAGTGTGCTTTGTAAATATCCCCAGTGATATCACAGAGTCTGTGTGTGTGTGTGTTTGGAAAAGGTCACAGGAACAAAACTGCTGAATGAAAAGCATCAGATCAGAATCAGCCTCATCGGCCGAGTAGGTGTTAACTACACGTACCAGGAATCTGACCCCAGATTTTGGAGACAAGTCTGTGATCAACTCTGAGTGATGATGTCACAACACCTGAGGAAATTAATGCAGTTTTTATCTGTAACAGAGCATTTTTACTGTGGTAAAGGATCGTAATGTTTCCTGCACACGTGGGGCCCTGAATGCATCACAGCTACTTACTAGAATAACACATAAAAGATTACATGAATGAGATGTAATCTTTTATAAAGCTGTGATGCAGCTGCCTGACCTTTGACCTTTCCTCCTGTCTTAACCTTAACACCCTCCTCTGTGTCTGTGTGTCCGTGTGTGTGCAGTCAAGGTGCAGCGTAGTCCCCGCCCCCTCCCCTGGGAGACTGGAGGCTCCGCCCCTATCCTTCCCCCCTACCACTACAACACGTACCACCCTGACCAATCAGCTGCCAGGTCGCACAACCGCCATACAAACAACCCCCGTACGTCCCGCCTCTCTGTCTTTCTCTCTCTTCCTGTAGTGTGACGTTTTGTAGTCAGAGTGAGACCTCCTCTCTTCATCATCATGGTCATCATCACTGCCGTGTCTGTCTCTGCAGCTCTCAGCCACTCGTTCTCTCCCGGCTCCATGTCGGCCTACAGTCTCTCGTCCCTCAACATGAGCACTCTGCCCAGGAACATGTATCCCACGAGTCCACGGGGCACGCTGATGAGGAGGAAGGCCAAGAAGAAGGACTTCAAGAGTTCCTGTGAGTCTGACCTCTGACCTCTGACTGCAGTGGTGTCAGTACTGACCTTCAGTCCGACATTAAAAACAAACAACGCTAAACGAACTTGATGTTCATGAACTGTCTGTCTCGCCTCTGTCTGTCTCTCTGTCAGTGTCGCTGGCGTCCAGCACCGTGGGTCTCGCCGGTCAGGTCGTTCACACGGAAACCACGGAGGTGACGTTGCTAGGCGATGGCATCATGGGCTTTGGCCTGCAGCTGCAGGGTGGAGTCTTCGCCACAGAAACGCTCTCTTCACCGCCGCTCATCGCTTACATCGACCCCGACAGCCCAGCTGAGAGGTAACGAGACCAAAGTTATGCACAGTGATACTGCTGCTAATAATAATAAATATAATAATAATAATTTTACAATTTACTGTCTGTAGCTTCTTTCACTCACATCAAATGCAGCTGAGGTCTTTACAAAATACAAAAAAATGAGAAGAGTGTTTAAAAAGAGAGAAGCTAAATAATAATAAAATGAAGAATTAAAATAATTTATACATTAATAAATAAAATCAGAAAATAAATAATAACCACAATGGAAATAACTTATTTATTTAAATTTATTTTGTTTTTCTCAGCATTTTAATTTAGCATTTATTTAGTGCAGTGTATGTACGTACTTTATATATTTGTTTTAACATGTCAAATAAATCAAATCAACTGTGTTTTAGATTAAAGTAGTATATTAAATTATATTTATTTTATTATGGTGAATATTTTTGTTGAATTTAACTGTATTTTATTTCTTTAAGTAATTATTTTTTTTGTATTTTATTAAATTTTTATTTTTGTTATTTTTTATATCATAGTTTTGGTTAATTTTCTAAATATATTTTAATTTTATTTTACCATTGTTTCCTTGTTAATATACTTTTAAAAATGTCTATTTATCCTGTAAAATTTAAGGTTTATTGTCTTTATTCCACTGGATGCTGCACTCAGAAGATGTTTTAACAGATATTCAAATATTTAAATGACTAATTAATGAAACAATAAAATACAACAAATAAAGGAAGTAAGACATAAAGAGGAAGTGTGTGTGTGTGTGTGTGTGTGTGCAGGTGTGGTATCCTGCAGATCGGCGACAGGATTTTGTCCATAAATGGAGTTCCTACTGAAGACTCGACTCTGGAAGAAACCAATCAGCTGCTCAGAGACTCGTCCATCACGGCTCAGCTCACACTGGAGATCGAGTTCGACGTAGCAGGTAACGTCACACTGGTGATGTCACAATACTGAAACTTTTAACTTAAATACCTCTGAAAATATCGATATTTGGTTCAAGTTTTGATACCGTGGAAAAACTGACACTGAGTTAACTTCAGTGTGTCGGTGAAGAAACTCGTAAAGTTTCGTCAAAACTTCTTGTTTACAGAGGTTGTTTTGTTTTTGGTCTCAGTTTCTCGTTTGTGGCGGATATATTTTTTGTCTTAGTTTTTGTTTACGACGTTAAATCTGTTGTGAGATGAGCCGACAGTCTGGTGTCTGGCGTCCTGTTTCAGCTGACTGACGTCCAGTCTGTGTTTACTTCTTCGCTGGTGTCTCACTGTAATCTGTCCTCCCACGCCTGAGCGCAGTAAAACATGTTGTTACCAGTGACTCACACACACACACACACACACACACACACACAGTGAAGGACCTACTGTATGAGGTACACTGGAAACAGATCCACTGACATCAGCAACTTTGTGGCCAAAAGTATGTAGACACCAGCCTGGCTCCTCACCTTATTTTTGATCCAGACGTTCAGGAGGTTTTTACCAGGAGCTGAATTATCCACAGACGTCTCTTCCTCTCCAGAACAGACCAGGGGCCTCATTTATAAAACTCTGCAGAGAATCCACACTAAATGTTTGCGCACTCACAAATGAGGAAATGTGTGCACACTAGGGATGTAACGATACCAGAAACTCACGATACGATATTATCACGATAAATAGTCCACGATACGATATATATCACGATATTTATACAAGGGGAAAAAAAGAGAAAATTTATCGTTAAAAATAGCTATTTTATTCAAAAATAGTGCATGTACACTGTACAGCACGTTATCTTGAACTTGGAAGCGTATCATAAACAAATCAACCCACAGTTGAAGATGTGCTTTCATTTCCCCCCATTACTGCTGGGCAGGCAGACATTAAAGTGCCATAACAAAGTCATGTCAATTAAAACTATAGTGACAGAATATGAAAATGGAAACATTCAGTATTTTTTTAACCTACTCTGAACAAAGGTAGTGTAGTACTATTACTAGAAAGTCATCTGAATGACATCAAATTATGAGGATAGAGTAGTCTTAATATTCATCAAATATACAGAACTTAGAACAATCAGACCCTGCAACAACAACAAAATTATCAAATTAGAAATAATGTAAACTCAATAACACACAATCCCTCACTCACAGATACACAGAGGGACAGAGAGAAGAAAGAGAGAGAGAGAGAGAGAGAGAGAGAGAGAGAGAGAGAGAGAGAGAGAGAGAGAGGTGGGTAGAGATGTGTGTAAAAGAAAACCAAAATAAATAAAGCCCAGCCATTTCCCTGGAAGTCACAGAAAAACTCAAAAACACACATTCACTCAGTTTGTTCATGCCAGGTTGACAATCTTGACATCAAGGAGACCCTAACACTTTCTCAGAACAGGAGATGAGGAGAGGAAAGTTCTGCTCCTGCGCTTTCATGTGATATGCGTGGCATTTCTGTGCGACCCTGCATTCGCGAGTAATCCATCCAAGAGTAATGTGTGTGCAGAGCTGTATGAAAGCTTTGTTATACATTATTTTAGTGTCAATGTCAATGTCAGCTTTATTTATAGAGCACTTTTAAAACAGCCAACGGCCAACCAAAGTGCTTTACAGTTAAATAAGCAAGAACAACAACAACACACAAAAAAACATTTATACAGTGAAATATAACAAAGGTAAAAGGCCCAGTAGAGGTGACTGTACTCAACCAAAGGCCGAGGTGAACAAGTGAGTCTTAATCAGTGATTTAAAAGTGGAGAGGCTCCCTGGGCTCAAGATCTGATGCCCAGGGAGCTGGCAAGGACCTGAACCAGATCAGGGCGACCGAACAGGACAACTTCTGTTTTGTTTTCATTTAACTGTAACTTCATAATTTTTTTTCGCTGTGAAAACATTGGACTACCGACAAGTACTTGGTCTTGCCGGAAAGCCACGATTCCGCTGTGTCACGTGATATGTGTGGCTTCTCGCTATGGTTGCGGAGAAAATCCACAGATAAGAACAATCAATCTTACTTTTATTCGCTGTTTCCTCCGGTCACGCACGGGTCGGAGTCGGAGGCTGAGAGGCTGAGCTGCACGAGTCTG
Source organism: Cromileptes altivelis (assembly GCA_013133815.1). Taxonomy (NCBI): domain Eukaryota; kingdom Metazoa; phylum Chordata; class Actinopteri; order Perciformes; family Serranidae; genus Cromileptes; species Cromileptes altivelis. Next base: position 34,464,246 of record CM023152.1, on the reverse strand, counting down.
CTCTCACCTGTGCACACAGTTGCATGCAAAGGATTATGGGGAATGTAGTCGCACAGTCATATTACCGGCTCTGTAGGAGAACGCAGCTATATAACTACCGTGGCGTTCCCACAACGGTATCGAGAATTTATTTTATCGTGACACTGCAAAATTCAACATATCGTTACATGCCTATAATTAACGCTTAGGAAGTGGCGTACGAACATTTCAAGCCCTTTTTGTGTGTAGGCAGTGTTTATAAATGAGGCTCCAAGTGATTTAAACCGGTAAAAACACTAAATAAAGCACTTTCATGCTTAAAAAAAAAATCAGCATTTTCCCGACACACTCATCATGGAGGGGCTGCTAACGACAGCGGCTGATGTGAAACTGTAGAGACAGCGTGGTGGAACATGGCGACCTCAGTAAACAACGACCTGAAATGCTTTTTCAAGAAGAATAACTGAAACTGTCTCTGTGTCTCAGAGTCGGTGATTCCCAGTTCAGGAACGTTTCACGTGAAGCTCCCGAAGAAACCCGGAGTGGAGCTGGGAATCACCATCAGCTGTAAGTAAACACACAAACAGGAAGTCATTCATAAATACTTTATATAAACACACCAGCGTGCTCTTCAGATGCGCTCGTCACAGTGTTGTTGTCTGATCCTACCTCTAACTCAGAGTGACATCACATGCGCTGATGAAAGCTTTATTTCTAAAGAGTGATGACATCACTGCTTCCTGTCGCCACGCTGTGAGACACATTTGTCGGTTCAGTATTAAACGACCTGCTTTGATTTCAGTTTTCCTTTTTAACATTTAATCATGTGGAGTAGAGGACGAGTAAACACACTGAATTATTTACTGTTTTCTGTTTCAACTTTTCTATCTGTGTGAAATCATCTGTAACACGTCCTCTGTCTCTCTGTCTGTCTCTCTGTCTGTCTCTCTGTCTGTCTGTCTGTTTGTCTGTCTGCAGCTCCGTCCAACAGGAAACCAGGTGATCCTCTGATCATCTCTGACATCAAGAAAGGCAGCGTCGCACACAGGTACACACACACACACACACACATTAAAGGTGCAGCACAGTCGCCCAGTGACATCGTTCCTCACATTAGAAACAACGTCCTCAGGTCTCAGACGCAGTAGTCACAGTGTGTCCGTCATATATGGCGGCCGACAGGCATCCCAAGCTGTCAGCGCCCTCTTACTACCAAACTGTGGGCGTGTCCTCGGCTGCCAAATATGAACACACATCATCTACAGTTATAGTCGAGCTCTGCGATGGTATTCAGGAGTGGTCGGTGTTTCGGGGGATTTCACAGAAGACCTGGGCTCAGAGCACACGTGACCCCAAAGTCTAGTTTGTTTGATCACAGTGAACACTGTGCCGTACCTGTGGACGATTCGGCATACCGTGCTCATTTACGTGTGCTCGGGTAAAGTTCACACCAGGTTTGAGCACCAACTGTACCAAATCATGAAAGTGGACTGATATGTAGCGCCAGGTTCACACTGGACGCAAAAGCACACCTATCGGTTAATTGTCGCACAGCTGCCCGTCAGCAGTCACGCAAAAAACAGACCAGACACCGAAACTATCACTGCAGATCACGAGCTGGCCCTCTGCGCGATCGACGCCGCACCACATCCTGTGTAAACAGCCCAGTTGGTTAACATGGGCGCCAAAAGCAAGAGGGCAGAGCTCCACAGACGAGTTGGTGCGCTTCGCTAATATGAAGCCAGCATAATGCAACTGCAAGGAGTTTTTAACCGGTCATGAATCAGTCTCAGTTTAATATTGATGCCTTTATATCAGACGGCAGCGAAACCGACTCTAGACACTTCCTCATCTGGAAGGACAATTAGGACTGCTTCCTTGTTCACTGCCGTCAGTGCGTTGGTCACATGATCAGAATTCATGCTCGGCTGTTTGATTGTGTCACATCAGACTCTATGAGTGTATCTACTGAAGTACCCACTGAGTGTGTACTTTATATACATCTCATTTGATAGATTTGTCGTATGTTTAATCTGTACAGTAACTGCAGCTGTCAGAGAACTGTAGGAGAAAAGTAGAAGTACGAAGTAGCAGAAAATGAGTACTTCAAAACTGTACGTTCAGAGTAAATGTACTTAGTTACTTTATTCCACTGCAGACAGCAGAGTGTCAGCTGTGTTGAAGCTCAGTCAGCTGTCTGTAGATGGTTAATTAGGCTAACAGTCCAGGTCAGTGTGTGTGTGTGTTTTGTAGGTCATGTGTTTTGGAGTGTGAAGCAGAAAATGTGTTTCAGTCAGCAGGTAGCATCTGTTTACCACAGATATATATCTTCACAGTGGGGGGACGTTACAGGACATAGATGTTAGATAATGACTCTGTCCTCATGTTTTGGTGTTTTATTTCTTCAGGACGGGGACGTTGGAGCTCGGAGACAAGCTGCTCGCCATCGATAACATCCGCGTGGAGAACTGCTCGATGGAGGAAGCCGTTCAGATCCTGCAGCAGTGTGAGGAGCTCGTCAAGCTGAAGATACGAAAAGACGAAGACAACTCAGGTATGAAGGTTTATTCACTGCCATCGCTGTACATCGTCCTGCTGCTGTTAGATAGTGTTGTGTACTGTGGGCTGTAATGACAGCTGCGTCCTCTAGAGGTCAGTAATGAGACTTTCAACTGTGTCCTGGTGCTACTTTAATTCACCAGCTGTCTCCAAACAGCTGTGGAATGTAACCACATACAGTTATTCTACTTTGAGGTGCTTGTATTTTATTTTCTGCCATTTGATAATTGTTCTTCACGACAGTTATCTGACGGCTTTAAGTTCACACTGCACGACTTTCAGAGCACTGTTCACACCACACAGGTAGAGTCTTAAACCTTAATCATAAAAGTGAGGCAACATTTGATGCAGTAATTCATGTGGCAAAGTATAAATGTCACCTTTGTGCCGTGAACAGTGACAGAGAAAAAGAAAACAGCGAGCTGCAGGGTCAGACTGACGAGGTACGGAGGTGTTCCTCAAAACTTCATCCAAGAATTTTAAACGTAACACAGAGAAAGGGTGACACTCCGTATAAATGCACTCCAGCTCTCACCAACTCTCTGAGGACTCGTATAATTTGGCTGTAACTGCGCGTGGCTGCGCGCTGATCTTTGTAAATTGGGCTGTTTGTGCAGCGAGGCTCATTTGCATAGAAAGGGCCCAATTTTGCACCAAGTGTAAATTATATTACCTCATTTAAATACATGTAAATGGAACAGGAGCACCGAGGCGCTGTTTGCTCGGCAGCACAGTGAGGGGTGCTTTTCACCCTTAGTGGGTGCGTGAGGAGAGAATTAAATGTTTTTTTTTGTCTTATTCATGCAGGTTTAGTGTCTGTGAACGCAGCACGGTCTGAAAAGGAATCAAACCCCTTTAATATGTTCAAGGACTTTTCAGATCCTCCTTGAATGTCACCAAGCATCCCAATGATCTCCTTACGGACCTGGGGCCAGTTGCACAAAACCCCTTAAGGTTTATCTTAAAGTGTGAGTTAGGGTTCCCTTAAAATCAGCGGCACAAAACAACCTCAGGTCTTCTCCTGAAGGTTTCCACAAAATGTTCTATTTGAGTTTTCTCCTTATCTCAGTCTCACACTACACAAATCCCTTAACAGACCTCAGCAGCCTAAGGAAGAAAGAAAACTTAAGGTATCTCTGACTCTTTCTAAACTGCGACATGTCTGTGTTGTGGTGATAAATGAGGAAACCGAACGCTTCCCTTGAAGAGTGTTTCCTAACGGAGATTTAACTTATATCAGTTTCCTCGACAGTCGTTGTTTTCTGTTCGCTGATATTTGCATATCAAATTTACTTTTTAGTACGTGCTATCTTTTATCGTTTTCCTCTTTTCTTCTGTCATTTTCTTGACCTGTAGACTTCTTTGTGAGTCAATAACAGGGATCAAAACGCGAGTGCAAGCAAACAAACTGTAGAACTCTACTGCTGTCACATCTCTTTTAATGCCTTAATATTTTCCTTAACTAATGAAAAACCTTTTAAGGGTTTCCGTGCACCACCCTCATGTAAGTCCTCAGCTAAGTGTCATACTTGAGGAGAAAACTGAAGATTTTTCTGTGCAGCTGGTCCCTGAGTTGTTTCAAAGACATCTAAAAACGAACCAGCGAAACAATCCTGCAGCGACGAACCTTCATTGATTGTTTCAGATGAACAGGAAGTGTCCGGCAGCATCATCTACACGGTGGAGCTGCAGAGGTACGGAGGCCCGCTGGGAATCACCATCTCAGGCACAGAGGAGCCCTTCGACCCCATCATCATCTCCTCACTGAGCAAAGGAGGGCTGGCTGAGAGGTACACACACTCTCTACTGTTACATCACTCTCACACTTTAATCCAGGGTCAAGATTCAAACGGTTAATCTGTCACAATCATGCAGGGTGTGGTGCACTGTTGAGGATGAGCTTAAGGGCTAATGTGCAATAGAATATATAATAATAAGAGAGGTAAGAGTAGGAATAATAATTAATATGGAATTTAAAAAAAAAAGAATAAAAAAATAGTTTGTATTTAAATGCTTTCCTTACTCTGACTATGACATAAATAATATGATGTAACACTCAGAGAGTTGCTTCACTGTAAAGTAATGAGAGAAAATAATAATAATTTAACATTTAAACATTAGAATTGACATTTGAACAAGACTAACCTCTTTATTTTACACTGAAACAGCTTGTTAAACAGCGTCAGGTGTTTTCAGGTCGGAATGAAGTGGAGAGTGTCGCCCTCTGCTGCTGACAATAAATAGCACTTTTATTTTATTACAGCTTAATGTAATTTATTTAGGATTACTTTATTTTCTATTTTGTTTTACTTTTGATTTTATTCTGTAACTGTTATCAGGTTGAAATGTTTGATTGTGTTCAGATTTCTTCAACAAATTAGGAGCAAATACTTTTATAATAAATTTTATTTGAAGTTCTGAGACTGTTTGAAATTAAGTTGTATTTTAATAGTGTTATCAGGTGAAATCATGTCATGTGCTGCTGCAGAAATATGAATCAGGTTTCTGTTGTAACGGTCTCAATAAACACAGTAAGAGAAAAGACAAATAAATAAAGTCTTGCAAAAATGAAGAATCATTAATGGTGAGTATGTGCAGCTGTTCACAGCATGTGCAAAAATACCAACTCAAGGACGCCCTAACCCTGACTTTTTGTGTATTTCTTCTCATGTGTGTGTGTGTGTGTGTGCTGTAGGACCGGTGCGATCCATGTAGGCGATCGTATCCTGGCGATCAACAGCAGCAGTCTGAAGGGGAAACCTCTGAGCGAAGCCATCAGTCTGCTGCAACAGGCTGGAGAGACGGTCACACTGAAGATCAAGAAGCAGGGAGAGCGTACGTACACACACTTACATACACACTGACGCACACTTATACACACATGGCTGAGGAGCTAGAGCGGGTCGTCCCAGCGAGACACTGGACCCCAAATTGCTCACGATGACCAGTCCATCGGTGTGTGTGTGTGTGTGTGTGTGTGTGTGTGTGTGTGTGTGTGTGAATGTTAAAGCTGAGCAGCAGAGATGATAAACAGGCAACAGACAAAACTAAACGTTCAGTTTTCTAAGTCATAAAAGCGTTTCATCTCTCGTTAGTGTCGAGCCCGAAGTCCTGTGTGATTGGTCAAGGCCTGGGGGCGGGGCTTGTCCATGAGCACCAGGATGGGGTGGATGAGCCCGTTGTCATGGTCGCGCCTCTGTCAAGCCAGCGAGCATTCAGCACGCTGCCGTCTGTCGACAGCGCCGTGGAATCCTGGGACGGATCCAACATGGACAGCAGCTTCACCACCCCGGGTTAGAAGCTGACCTCTGACCTTTGACCTTCTAAAGTATTAAGTCAAGACTGCAACTAATAAAATATCTGTGTGTGTGTGTAGCTCCACCATTTCAGTCGTCTCCGTACACTTTCCACGAGTGGCGCAATGCCAAGACAACCAACAGCCAGTCATCTTCCTCCACCCGCCAGAGAGCCAATCCACTGTCAGATCTGGGCCTGAGTGACGATGACTGGGACCGCCCACCGCTTGGAGGGTAAGAGAGAATTAGAAGTCAATGTCTGCAAAATGATTCAGGAGAAAAGTTACAAGAATCGTGTATAAAGAAAACAATAATGGTCGCAGTAACAGTGACAAGATCGAATAATATTTAAAGGAACTAATATTTCTGAGGGATTTTTTAAATTTGATTAATGCGTTTTAAAAACTGTGCAAATAAGGGATTGATGTGATGTAGTCAGATATAGATAAAGGAATAAATCGATCTGAAAGCAAATGGAATGACTGAAGGTCCCTCGAGAAAACGCTGTATGCAGGTATAAAAATCTGCACAGACACTGAATCGTTCAGGAAGAACGAGAAAATTGAGTTTGAATGTCTTTTGCTGAGGTGTATTTAAATTCTTGGCCTTAAATGTGTCAATCAGACTGATCAGATTGTGGAAGAGGAATCGAAGTGGTCTGGAAATCATGGCAAAGGAGGACAAAATAATTAAAAATGAGTTTGATACCTTGGGAAGTTCTGATTCCTACACTTCCATTAGCGTGTTAGCATTCCTTATTCAAATCAGTGGGAGCTGCTAGCAGCGAGCTAACAGCAGTAACAGCAGTGTGTCTCTGTCTGCAGAGCCTGTAATCTGCCCAGCGGTCTAATCACTGACAGCAGGTACCACACTGACCTTTGACCTGTAACCCCCCCACACAGTCCTGTGTCACCTGGTGACTTTTAACCCCCCCTCCTCACAGTCCTGTGTCACCTGGTGACCTTTAACCCCTGCCTCACTGACACATACACCTGATGAATGTGTATGTCGTCGCTCCACGTCGTCCCTCACAGCGCTCACCAGCATGACCTGTTCTTCACCAGTCTCCTCTGTGTGTGTGTGCGTGTATGAGGTGTGAACCCATCAGGATGTTCTTCGCTCTGATTGGCTGACCTCTGACCTTTCCCTCAGGTTTACTGTGGGTCATGATGGGACAGAACCAGACCAGGAGGAGAACTTCTGGTCTCAGGCTCTGGAGGATCTGGAGACCTGTGGGCAGAGCGGCATCCTCAGAGAGCTGGAGGTGAGTAGTACTGTTAGACACAGGAGTAGTAGGGTTAGTCCTGGTAGTTACAGGAGCAGTGACAGTAGTAACCACAGCTGACCTCTGACCTTTGCCCTCTCCAATATGGCGGCGAAGTTGACGTAAAATCCAGCGGCCAAGTGTAGTATATTTTAATGCCAATACTTCTGTACTTTTACTGAGTAAAAATTTGAATGTAGGACTTTTACTTGTAACGGAGTGTTCTTTTTGTATTACTACTTTTACTTAAGTTAAAATTCGAGGTGCTTCTCCCAGTAGTTATAGTATACATCCTTCTCATGCTGAAAGAACTCCATGTTTGTTGGAAATGTAGTGGTAAACGTTGAGAAAAGAAGCTGAAAAGAGAACTGACTCCTTCTCTTCCAGGAGTCTGGACAGGAAACGCACCTCCTCACTCTGGTATCCTCCTCCTCCTCCTCCTCCTCGACTACTAACTCTCCTCCTGTCCTCTCCTCTTTCCTCTCTGTCACTGTTGAAGACGTTTAGCGTTGTCAAACATCAGACATGTTAGCTGTTCTTTTGAATGTGACTCTAACCGCACCCCAGCAGCAACGCTACACAGACCATGGTGACGTCATTGTGACATGAGTGACATCACCCAGCTTCTGACCAATCACGTGGCAGAGTCATGTTGCACTGGGCATGGCAGTTTGAGCAAGGCATGCTGGGAGAGCTTGTGCAAGGCCTGATGGGTAGTTTGTTTTGCCAGTCATGAAGCAGATCTGTCAAGTCATGCATGTGTCTGATGAGTCCTTGATTCTGATTGGCTGAGGGGTGTTGAGTGATGTGAGAAGACTTGGGATAGAGACAGTCAGACACATTAAATCCTAGCAACAGGAAGTCAGAAAAAACAACAGTCAGAAACAGCAGTAGAACCTGTCAGTAGATCCCAAAATGCAAGCTGTTAGCAGATTCTGTCAGTAAAGACAAGAGTAGATCTTGTCAGTAGATGCTATCCTCAGGAACAAAGGTAGATCTTAGAGTCAGAAACAACCAAAGTCAAAAAACAGCAGAAAGACCTGTCAGTAGAACAGCAGTAAATCTCACAAAGAGAAAATAAATGGTGGACTCTATCAGTAGATCTTGTCAGTTGAGACAAGTAGATCCAGTCCAAATAAGAACAGTAGATCCTAGAAATCAGAAAGTCAGAAGCAACAGTCAGAAACAGCAGTAGAATCTGTCAGCAGAACAGGGATAGATCCCATCAGAAGAAGAAACAATAGAATCTATTGCTAGATCCTGTCAGTTGAAACAGGAGTAGATCACTGCAGTATCCGTAACTATCAAAAGATCTGGTCAAGAGAAAAAGCAATAGATCCCATCGATAGATCCTGTCTTAGAAAACAGTGGCAGATCCTTGTAATGAAGAGTCAGAAATAACAACAATCAGAAACAGCAGTAGAACCTGTGAGTAGAAAAGCAGTAGATCCCAAGAGGAGAGGAAACAATGGAATCTGTTAGTAGAACCTGTCAGTAAAGACAAGATTAGATCTTGTCAGTAGATCCCATTCTTAGAAACAACAGTAGATTCTAGAAATATAAAGTCAGAAGCAGCAACAACAGTGAGAAACGGCAGTAGAACTGTAGATCAGTACAACAGAAGTAGATCCCATCAGAAGAAGAAACAATAGAATCTATTACTAGATCCTGCCAGTTGAAACAGGAGTAGATCGCTACAGTATCAGTAATTATCAAAAGATCTGGTCAACAGAAAAAGCAATAGATTCCATCAGTAGAACCTGTCCTTGGAAACAAGGGTAGATCCTTGAAATAGAGAGTCAGGAACAACAACAGAACCTGCTAGTAGAACATAAGTAGATGTCACAAGGAGAAGTAACAATGGAGTCTGTTAGTAGATCCTGTCAGTGGAGGCCTCTCTTGTCCTGGTGTGATCATGGCAGCTCAAAGGTCGGACTCCCAGAATGCCTTTGACCTTCATGTTTTTTTGATGAATCTAACAGACTGTTTTATTGTTGATTGGCTCTCTGTGATTGGATCTTTTGAATGAATTTCTCCAGGCAACCATCATGTCAGGCTCCACTCTCAGTCTGAACCATGACCCCACCCCCCTACGCAGCACACTGGGACGCCAGGCAAGCTTCCAGGAACGCAGTAACTCCAAACCACAGGTAACCTGACCTCTGACCTCACACTTTGTTACACTTATGTTTTGTCACATCTTAAAAGTGTTTGTATCTCTTTGAAGAATTATTCCCGTACCTTTTTTCAGGTGACCCCTCGGTCCAACACCTTGCCCTCTGACCCGCAGCGTCGAGCCTTTGCCATGAGGAAGATGAGGCAGGAAGTCAATGAGATCCTAAATCAGAACCCTGTGGAACTCCACAAGGTGACATTTGACCCTCTGACCCTGATTACATTGGTTTCAAAATGTGTTTTGGTGGGCCGAACACATTACCTTTCACATCTGTGTCTATCATGCGTCTCCAAGGTTTCAAGCTGACCACCTGCGTACAAATATTAAGTATGGGCTAATCAAGAAATCAAAAAGGTTTCAAGAACTAAAATACATCTATGAGCAATTCCAACCTAGATTGACAGGACAGAGTCATTTGCAACTTGCAAAGGAGCGAAGGACGACGGAAAATGGTTCACTTTCTGATGATCCTGTGATGATGACACATATTCCTGTTATCTCCATGTCCGGGCTGCATCAGGAGGCATTAGCACTTACAGTGCAAGATATTTGGACAAATGCATCCCGGCCCACCTCTGCAAGTGGTTTGAATGATCAGATCACCATAGGTCTTGGTGGTCTTTTACACTTGTATTTAGTACTGTCTACTTGTGATATGATCACCCAAAATGTATTTTAAAACCAAGCGTAAACAGGTTCTTTGACACTTTAAGGTGACTAGATGTTCATCTACCTGTTGTGATTCTAACAGAGTGTGTGTCTGTGTTTGTAGCTGACTCTCGAGAAGGCCTCAGATCTGGAAGATTTTGGTTTCAGTGTGTCTGATGGTATGTTGGACCGTGGCGTCTACGTTAACAACATCCGACCGGGAGGCCCAGCAGAGCGGGGCGGCCTCCGAGCCTATGACCGGATACTACAGGTACAAAAACAGGAGTATCTATAGCTGCGTTAGCACTCTGTACTCAGGTATTTAAACCGTATACCTCTCATGTCTTCCAGATTAACCACGTGCGCACCAGGGACTTTGACTGCTGCCTCGTTGTTCCACTGATCGCTGAGTCTCCAAACCACCTCGAGCTTGTTATTAGCCGAAACCCCACCTCCTCCACCACCCTGCTGGCCAATCACACTGACGGTACAACCAACAGCAGCCACTCCCCTCAGCAAATCGGTAGTGAGCTGGGACCATCGGAGCTCTCCACTGGCCAGGGAGAGGATGGTGGTCCAATCAAGTGGAGCCAACCAGGAGAAGGGTTGGGGGCGGGGCTTGGGATGGGTCAGGTGAATAATAATTCCTTATAGCAGACAAAAAGTGGATAAAACTGGATTAAACCGGTTCTAATCAAACTGGACTGGAGAGGTCAACAAGGAGAACAATACAGCAAAGTTGAATTAAACTGGTTTAGACCTGTCCGAACTGGTTCAGAGTGGACGCCCCATGGTGCTACAAACACCCTCTGGATGAATTTTGACCTTTGACCACTAAAGTTTGACCTCTGAACTGCTGAAGCAGCTTGAAAGCACACTGATGGACTGGAGTAACTCTTCACCTTTTCACTTGAACCAGTTCTGCATACTGGTCCTACTGGTGTCACTGGAACCAGAACTATAACTACTGATCCTACTGGAACCACAGCCAGATCTACTGGTTTATTGGGCTGGGAATTAATGGGTACTGGTTCAACTTGCCCAGAGCCATGGCTACTGATTCTATTGAAGCTAGAGCCACAGTCAGTGGTTTTACTGGTTTAAGATTAATGGTTACTGGTTCTACAAGCCTAGAATTGCTGAAGCCAGAGCCACTGGTCTTACTGGTAAAAGACATGGGTTCTGGTCTAAGTGGTTAGAGAATCAAGGTTACTGATTCCCCTGAAACCAGAGCCATAGCCAGTGATCTTACTGGTCCAAGACACATGGGCTCTGGTCTTAGTGGTTACAGAGCCATGGTCCCAATGAACCACAGCTAATGGTCTTACTGGTTTAAGACATGTGGGTTCTTGTCTTAGTGGTGACAGAATCATGGGTACTGGTCCAACTGAAGCTTGAGCCACAAGCTGGGTACTAAGACAGACCCTTCACCAGTGATTCTGCGAGTCCAGAACTGAGGCTCCAGGTCCATCTGGTGTTACTAGAATCACAACCATGGCTTTTGGTTGTCCTGGCCAAGGACCTCAGCAGCACAAAGACTGATGGGACTCCAGAATCTAGAACCTGCTGATGTACAAACAGTCCAATGCCTAGTAAACTAGGGATGCTCCGATCAGCCCGTAGAGGGTCGATGTCTTTGTCCAAACCGATACTGATCACTGACTGGTTTCTGTTCTTAAGCACTGAATTATGTCAAAGTCTTAACCTTGATATTCCTCACGTTATGGTTAGAAGTACCTTTATTGGTACAGAGCGGTGGGTCAGACAGAAGATTAAAGATGGCTATGGCTACATACAAGTCTTAAGACGGTAAAGCCTAAATACAAAGGTGAAAATGGTTTAAGATTAGACGTGGATGGTGTTTGGTAAGGATTTGGTGTAGTTCAGGTGAGGATAAGAATTTATAGAATCCATAAAATCACAAATAGATGTAGCTGCTTGAGTTTAATTCTGTGAGGTACTCCTCAGATGTACAAAAAAATGAAATCCTCCATAAAAGAACTCCAAAAATCCCAATTAGCTTGTAGCATGCTATCAGACTAGCACCATTGTCCATTTTTGAGTCAACATGGCAAAAAGTCTTTAAATTGCTTAGAAAAAGTGACTTGGAATTTATTCCATGACAACTGGGCAAACTAAGTTTAATCACAAAAAAACAGCTACTAAATGGATGTTGTAAAATTGTTTTCGAAACCTAATTTTAGGCTGGATCCCTGTTGGAAAACATGTTCATATATCTCAAACTAAAGGTTGTTTTTTATGGCGCTAGTATCCACCTTATTCCTAGCCCCAATAACACCAATGCGTGAATCATGGGCACAACTTCTTGAGCTGAGTGGAACTGGCTGTTTCCAGTGGTAACGATAAGCTGACGGTACGCTAATCCTCTTTCCTGTCAGACATGATAACGTGATCATACCTCTGTTATCTCAAAGCAGTCATTGTTTTCTTTTTTAACCAAACACGTTAGTGATTGGCTTGCCTCGCTACGTTAACATGTTTCATATAACAGAACCCGAGCTAGCATACAGTAACATCTACTTCAGTAACAGATGAGGTGAACATTTAACATAATTCAATATTAACTTTAGCTCCACGTAAAGTGAATAAACATGATGTTTAACAGCCAACGCTCCACTCCTCTACCTTAACGACATAGTTGACACATTTTTATAGCTGCTGATTTATTAAATCAAGAGTTCTACTGAGAGAAATATAACTGTCGTTCTAGGTGTCATTCTCTCCCGCAAATTCTAATTTAATACTTATCCGCTCTCGAAACTCTTTTGGTTTTATTCTTGTGTCATTCCAATCATGTGCTATGTGTTAGAGAAGGGTGTGCATGAATATACGGGACAAATCACGTGCCATATTGATTCATTAAAAGGACCGTGCCTTTTATTTTTTTGATGCAGTGTAACTGGTATTTTACGGGACTGGTGTCAAACTATTCCTCTCCGTAGGCTGGCGATGGAAACTGTGACGCCCGTTAACACACTGCTGTTGAAACCACAAATTTAGCTCAGTCTGGGTACAAAGACATTTCAGCATAATGTTTGACGTTGGCAGCATTTGCTAAACTGAAGGTGAACATGATTGGCGCTGAGGCTAACCATAGAGTCAATGTGACGAACTACCTTACTCACAGGAAGTTGCACCCATTATCATTTCTACAGTAGCGCCCTCAAGAATGAGGTGGATAGACACATTTGAAAGGATACCCAGCCCTAACGTTGGAGAACAGGCAGCCATGTTGGATTCAGAAACTTTAAAGTCTCAGTTTTAAGACGTAGATCAAGTCAATGATTATCAGCTGATATTGATCGGAGCATCCCTAATGACCTGTACAGACAGACAGAGGGTTTACTGTTAAGATTTTAGTTCTGTGCCATGAATGAGCTGCATACTGGAAGAGTGATAATAATCATATTGACGACGACGATGATGATGATGATGATGACACTGAGCAGTTCAATAAGAATCTTTTTCTACTGTTTACACCTGTTGGACTGGCCACACTGTGTGTATGTATGTGTGTGTGTCTGTGTGTGTGTTTGTATGTTATGTGTGCGTGTTAAACACAAGGCCAGTTAAGCCCCTCCTCCTCCCCCATTCTTCCCTCGACCAATAGGCCACCAGGACGACGACAGACGGCAGCTCTGAGAGATTCAGCTGATTGGCTGGAACCAATCAGAAAGCAAAATCTTCCCTGCCCGTCTGTGATTGGTTCTCCTTGACACACAAGGCGACCAATCAGCTACCAGGAAGAAGCCAAGCATGCCCCCACCCGACTTCCCTGCCCCCCCCCCCAGTAACAGTGATCTATTATGCTAATCGATCGGTGTGTTTTTTGATTGACTGTTGTCAGTTTTCTCTGTTTGTTTGTTTGTTTGTTTGTTACCATGGCGACTGAACCTGAAAATATGTAAAATAGGTTAAAAACGGTTCAGTCCCGTCGCTGTTCACATCGAGACCATCAAACCCTGAAAACCTTCACCTCATAACCACGAAAACGATGTTACACGAGAAAAAAATCCTGATGAAACAGGAAACCTGTGACAGTAAATACCTGTGTGTGTGTGTGTGCGTGTGTGTGTGCATGTGCGCGAGCATGTGAGCGTGTGTGTGTATGTTTATTTTGGAGTGATGTCAACATCTTCCTGCTCTCACCTCAGTCTGAACTCACTATTTAAACTGGCCAATGAGAACCCTCCCTCAGCGCCAACCACCAGTAGAAACCCTCCCTGAGCTCTAACGACCAATCGCCCTCTGCTAAACGCCCTGTGCTTTGTATTGGAGCGCTGTGATTGGCTGTGACTGTGCAGCAGCTGTGAGCATCTGGTTGTGGATAGTGGTGAATCTGAAGCAGTGCTATCATATAGTTAGCATGTGGCTAGCAGACGCTGAGCACAGGGCTAGCATAAGCCTAACGTGGCCACACACACACAGCATAAGGCTAATACTAGCTGTGGTTACCACTGAGCAAACTTATGTTCATCATTTGGTAAATATGTGGTTAGCATACACCAAACATCTAGCCAAGATACCTGTTAGCACACTGCTAACCCAGGGCAAAAACGGCCTAACAAAGACAGTGTACGGATAACACACATTGAGCACAAGGCTAACACAGGGCTAACATCAGGTAAACACAGCTAGTATTTAGTTAGCACACAGCTAACACGGAGCTAGCATCTGGTAGACATTGCTAATAGTTGTTTGGCATACAGCCACAGCAGGGCTAACACCTGGCTAACATTGCTAGGTGTTAAAATAGGGCTAACACCTGGTTAGTACACAATAGAACAAGACTAACACATGGTTAACATAGCTAATATAAGGTGAGCACACAGCTAACACAGGGCTATTAGTCTATATGGATAGCACAGACTTGAAACACAGCCAAGATAAGGTAAACAGCTAATATCTTGTTGGCACACTGCTAAAGCAGGGCTAACACTTACATAACTCAGCTAGGTGTTTGCACAAGCTAACAGGGCTGGTGTGTGGTACAGATGTACAACAAGGCTAACAGGACTTAAACCTGGTAAACAGAGCTAATATTTACTGTAGCTCACAGCTAACATGGGGCTACAACAGGTATTCAGTTAGCGCATGGCTAACCCAGGGTTAACGCCAGGCAAACAAAGCCAGTGTATGGTTGCGCACACCTAACACAAGGCTAATATAGGGCTAACATGTGGTAAACACAGCTAGCATTTAGTTAGCACACAACTAACATGTTAGTTATCTAGCATATAGGTAAAGTAGGGCTAGCACCTGACTAAAACAACAGGTATGTGGTAATTGCACATTAGAGCAAAGCATAGACACAATAAACAAAGTTAATATCTTGTTAGCACACTGCTAACACAGGGCTAACAACTAGATAACACAGCTAGCACAGACCAAGGAAGAGGCTAACACAGAACTCACAATTGGTTAAGGGAGCTAATATCCGGTTTAGCTCACAGCTAACTCTGGATTACTACTATTGATAAGTTGCCACATGGCTAGCAGATAGCTAACACCTAGATAACTTAGCTGGGTGTTAGCGCAGACATAGAAACAGGCTAACACAGGACTAACACCTGATTAAAAGACATAATATTCACTTTAGCTCACACAGGGCTATCACTGTTAGTCTCTTAGCATATGGCTAGCACTGGGCTAACACAACCAGTATTCAGTTAGCATATGATTAGCATTCGCTATTTCATGGATAACTTTGAACTTTGTGGTCGGTAACTGTGAGTGGTAGCTTTGTTAGCGCTGTTAGCATTCCAGCGTTCACCTGAGAAAACTGTTCCACCAATGGGAAAAGGCCACAGAGCTGAGGGGGCGTGGCTTCAGAAGGGTTTGATGAGCGAAATCTAAAGCCATACACACTGTGTTTGTGCGCAAGTAAAACTGCTGTGTGTGTGTGTGTGTTTGTGAGTGTGTGAGTGTGAGTGTGAGTGTGTGTGTGTATAGCATTGCAGGGATTTGCACTCTAGTGATTCACCTCAGCAAGACATCCGCCCACACACATGCACGCACGCACGCACACACGCACACACACACTCTCACACACACACACTCACGCATCGCACTGCCATTTGAAATAGTGGGTCAGATTAGTTTCCATGTAGCTTCACCAACCAACCAAACTGTATTTTTCTTTAAAGGAACAGGGATGTTGTAAAGTATTTTTGTACAAATTTAATACTTTGGTAGCATGACGTTCCTGGTGTTTGTCCTGTCGGGCTCCACTGCTCTCCTCCACCCCCCCTTTGTATGGACGACTACTGAGCAACAATAAAGATGAAGACCTGCTGGGAGGGCTGGACTCCATGTTTGTTTTTAACAAGGTTCATGAATTCATCTGTCATTTTACAGCGAAGTGTAGGGCGAGCTCTTTGAACATTTAATCAGTGGTGGTGATAAGAATTACAGATATCAAGGATCGCTTTTTGACTCCTTAGAATTCCAAGCATCCGTATTGTAATATTGACCAGTAGCAATTATTATTAAAAATACCTACAATTTATTTCTGACTAGTGGAAATGTAATTGTTAATATCTGTAACTTGATTACAACTAGTCAGCTTTTACCACTGCCACTTACCACTTCAATTCAACTCAACTCACATCTCATGATGAGAATCTCCCGTTCCAGCACATCCCAAAGGTGCTCTATTGGACTGAGATCTGGTGACTGTGGAGGCCATTGGAGTACAGTGAACTCATTGTCATGTTTGAGATAATGTGAGCTTTGTGACATGGTGCGTTATCCTGCTGGAAGTAGCCATCAGAAGATGGGTACACTGTGGTCATAAAGGGATGGACACGCTCAGCAACAATACTCAGGTAGGCTGTGGTGTTTAAACCATGCTCAGTTGGTACTAAGAAAATCTCCCCCACACCATTACACCAGCAGCAGCAGCAGCAGCAGCAGCAGCCTGAAGCGTTGATACAAGGCAGGATGGATCCATGCTTCCATCTGAATGTGGTTTTTCCAATCTTCTATTGTCCAGTTTTGGTGAGAAAACCCGTGTGAATTGTAGCCTCGGTTTGCTGTTGTTAGCTGACAGGAGTGGCACCTGGTGTGGTCTTCTGCTGCTGTAGCCCATCTGCTTCAAGGTTGGACAAGGTGTTGTTGCTTCAGAGATGCTCTTCTGCACACCTTGGTTGGAACCAGTGCTTATTTGACTTCCTGTTGCCTTTCTATCATCTTGAAGCAGTCTGGCCATTCTCCTCTGACCTCTGGCATCAACAAGGCATTTTGGCTCACTGGATATTTTCTCTTTTTGGGACCATCCTCTGTAAACCCTAGAGATGAAGCTTCTTGGGTTTGGCAGGCTGGTATCGCCGGTTTGTGCCCCAGTTTGCAACCATTGCAGCTCCACTCACAGTACTGACCAGCAAGGACCAGAGGAACCCAGTAACCTGGTCAGATGACTGTGAAACAGCCTTCAACACATTGAAAGCCCACCTCTGTTCTTCCCCTGTCCTCAAAAGCCCAGACTTCAACCAAAGGTTCCTGGTACAGGTGGATGCATCCACAGTCGGCCTTGGAGCAGTCCTGGCCCAAGGAGACCCTGGGCAGGAACGTCCAATCCTGTACCTGAGCCACAAGCTGCAGCCACATGAGACCAGTTATTCCACTGTGGAAAAAGAAGGTCTGGCCATTAAGTGGGTGCTGGAGAGTCTGCGGTACTATCTGCTTGGATGGGAGTTTGATCTGGAAACTGAGCACCGGGCTATCACCTGGACCAACTCCATGAAGGATCACAACAGCCGCCTTACCCGGTGGTATCTCTCCCTCCAGCCTTTCAGATTTGTCATCCGTCACCGATCAGGCAAAGCCAATGTGGTGGCATATTACCTTTCCAGGTTGCCGCACAGCGCCAACCTCCCTGAGGAGGGGGAAGATGTCATTCCAGTAAATACTCAGAGCAGCCCGTCTGGCACCAACAACCATGCCACGTTCAAAGTCACTTCAATCACCTTTCTTCATCATTCTGATGCTTCGTTTGAACTTCAGCAGCTCGTCTTCACCATGTCTGCATGCCTAAATGTTAATGAGCTGCTGACACCTGATTGGTTGATTAGATATTTGTGTCAGAACAGTTTACTTTTGGCCAAATTTTAAATGAGACAGAATAAAGCGGGGTTTGTTTTTGTTTTGCTTTTGTTTGTTTTTATGACAGGAGCAGTCGTAGAACGTGATGTAGTCTGAGTGGGTGGAAGTTCGCTGCATAGATCAGCCTCTCATTGGGCGGAACGAGTCACCCGCTGAAGTCCCACCCTACCACCTCCAGTTGTGTAGCAGTTTTCAACACATCCTTTACTAACTTTTGCAGTGTTTGATCTTGCGGGGATGTAGCCATTTTCCTGCCATGGTTCGCGTCATGTAGGTGATATTTTTGTGGGCGTGTTACACCAAAACCTGTTTCCCCCGGCAATATTTTTGCAAGCGCACCGTTGCTGTGGCACTGCCCAGAACGATTGTGATTGGTTGAAAGAAATACAAGCAGCCGGGATGTTTTTTCCTCCAATCTTAAAGTGAAAATCGGCCCAGGTGAGCGAGACTAAACGTGATGTGACCAAAGACTGTTGAAAATCCAATGATAATTTCTCTTGTAGTTTCTGGCTGTGATAATTTTGCCATTTAAAAAAAAAAACAAAAGAAAACACACCTTCCAAACTGCAGTTGTGTTTCGAGGCTCTCTTTAAAAAACTGTGGTAAAATAAATAGAAATACAACCATTTAAATCTGTCTGTTGCTCTCCTCAGACAAAATAAAAAACATAAGTTCCTCCCAGGAGCTTAAATAATTATCTGACATACCTCTCGTTTTTTGCAGCACCACCCCTCATAAGTTAAGAACAGTCCCTAAGCACAAACAGTCAATGCACACATTCAAGCGTTAATAATTTAATAGTTTCTGTATCAGGTTGAGCGAACAAACACGGAACAAACAGATGTAAAATAATAGAAATACAAGGAAATAAAAAAACAAATGTCGACAACAGTTTAACCTTCAATCACAGACCTTCCTGCTCGGTGCTCCGCTCTCCTGCCTGCTCTGCTCTGCTCTGTGAATCGGCGGTGGATTGCTTCGGTCTGTTCTCCGGTGTTTTGTCGCTGTTAGCAGCTGCCGCCGTTTCTCCGTCACGTTTTTGGATCCGTTTCACCACCAGCTAACCGGGGGAAACATTAACCGACCTCTCTGCTGGATTAATCACCGCGGAGCCCGACAGGAAGCATGTCCACCGCCCTGGAGAGCTACATTAACCGTATCCTGCTGCTGCTGCCACCGCTAGCTAGCTAACATGCTAACTGCCCGTCTGAATGAATGGCAACATGCTAGTTAGCTTAGCGCCCAAGCTAGGAGTGTTTTGTTGGTTATTTATGAACGTACAGCGGTGTAGCTCCTCTGTGTAGTGACACAGGAGTGTTGATAGAGTTAACAGCGCAGTGTGTCATTATTTTTAATTTAATTATGTTAATTTAATGAGTGTTTTGTGCAGGAAAGTGTGTTGTTGCTTTAACTCGGTTGATTGAGGCACTGTGGCCATCATCACCTCAGACGGCAGGATGATTGTGGTGAGTGCAAAACATCCCGAGCTACCTGCAGCGCTACGTGAAGTACTGAGATCCTTATCTGCTGTGAAAGTACTGCATGTAACGTTACTCCACTACATGTAAAACACATGCATCAAAATACTTAAGTAGAAGTGTGTGTGGTGCAGTAAAATGTTCAGAGTTAACTGTTTGTATGAATGTTGCTGCCACTTTAATGCTGTAAGTCAAAGCATTTTAAGCATAAAAGGAAAAACTCTCGTGTGTGTGTGTGTGTGTGTGTGTGTGTGTGTGTGTGTGTGTGTGTGTGTTCAGGGCACTCTGAAGGGCTTCGATCAGACCATCAACCTGATCCTGGATGAGAGTCACGAGCGAGTGTTCAGCTCCAGTCAGGGGGTGGAGCAGGTGGTGCTGGGACTCTACATCGTCAGAGGAGACAACGTGTGAGTCACGTTTCACCTGTCAATAATCATTAACGTGTTCATCCATCACATCAGCTCCACTTCTGTATCAGACAATAAGAATAATGGACATAAAATAGGTGGAGGTAGTCTTAAAATCCTTTGCTCAAAGGGACAGTTGGGATCTTTTAAAATGGGTTATAATGAGCTACTTGACTGTATTCAGTGTGTTACATACAGCAGATGTAAGTCAGCACGCCCCTAGCTAGTAGAAGCAGGCAGGGAAACTGACACAGGAACTCAGCAATGTCCCTCTGTGGAGGGGGGCAGCAACAACACACTACACACTATATTTAGAATATTTTCACCTCTTTACTTTGCCATTAGACAGCCTGATGTGACAGGAAGCTGTTAACAGCGTCACCTCCCCATCTATCCTCTCTTCAGACTCCATTGAGAAAAACAGTAATTTAACATCAGTGGACACAGGAGCTGCTGCTCTACTGCTGCCTCCATCCGTAACTGTGTTTGTGTTATTGTGTGACTTTGGGGTTTCAAAGGGTTTGTTCAGATTCATGAGTCACACAATAACACAAACACAGTTACTGATGGAGGCAGCAGTAGACCAGCAGCTCCTGTGTCCACTGATGTTAAATTTTTGTTTTTCTCAATGGAGTCCGGCTTTGAAGAGAGTGATGTAACAGCCTTTGTTTCTCATTGGAAATCACTCAGTGTGTCACAAGTGTATCTACAGTTGTAGCAGGACGAGGACATTTAACTGGCCTACTGTCCTTGTCCCAGTACACAAGCACGGGAGGTGAATCCATTTATTGAGCCAAGTATGTGCGACTCCTCTACGATAGGTGGAGATATGCCCCCTTTCAGCTTGTTAGTATTGGACCTTTTTCCTGTTGACCTATTACGTCACAGACCAAACAATGGACAAACAAGTTAGCTACGGTTAGCTAGCAGCTAACTGCTACCATGGTGGACAACTTTACAGCTCTGTACATTTGGTCCGTCCAAAAAGTCACGGCTCTGGATGGAGATTTCTCCACGTTGTTACCGGCTTCTTCTTCTCTTACACATTTAATGCTATTGGACTTCAGGGTCAAAGCCCGGGGCGGAAACTGTGGAGCATGCTCAGAGCGCCTCGGCCAGTTTGGGTCTGATTGACTGTATACATGCAGAAGTCACATGATCTGGGTGTGTTAGTCCCACTGTGACACATTCACTGCAGGACCATTTCACTCACACTGACATGTTTACAGGGATTTTAAAAGTCCGGTTTAAGTCACACTAACATGTTTACGTGTATTTTGAAAGTCCAGTTTAAGACGCACTAACATGTTTACGTGTACTTTAAAAGTCGCACTAACATGTTTACATGTATTTTAAAAGTCCGGTTTAAGTCGCACTAACATGTTTACGTGTATTTTAAAAGTCGCACTAACATGTTTACGTGTATTTTAAAAGTTGCACTAACATGTTTACGTGTACTTTAAAAGTCCGGTTTAAGTTGCACTAACATGTTTACGTGTATTTTAAAAGTCCAGTTTAAGACGCACTAACATGTTTACGTGTACTTTAAAAGTCGCACTAACATGTTTACGTGTATTTTGAAAGTCCAGTTTAAGATGCACTAACATGTTTACGTGTATTTTAAAAGTCGCACTAACATGTTTACGTGTATTTTAAAAGTCCGGTTTAAGTCGCACTAACATGTTTACGTGTATTTTAAAAGTCGCACTAACATGTTTACGTGTATTTTAAAACTCTGGTTTAAGTCGCACTAACATGTTTACGTGTATTTTAAAAGTCGCACTAACATGTTTACGTGTATTTTAAAACTCTGGTTTAAGTCGCACTAACATGTTTACGTGTAT
This sequence comes from Cromileptes altivelis, assembly GCA_013133815.1. NCBI lineage: Eukaryota > Metazoa > Chordata > Actinopteri > Perciformes > Serranidae > Cromileptes > Cromileptes altivelis. The sequence continues at coordinate 34,442,471 of CM023152.1, read as the reverse complement.
TTTAAAACATGTTTATGTGTACTTTAAAAGTCCGACACAATAAATCCATTTTCTCTGTTGTCATGGAAACAGACTGAGTGTCGGGGGGCGGAGCTCAGTTTGAACTATTAACTAATGATTACTCTCCGTGTGTTTCAGGGCCGTGATCGGGGAGATCGACGAGGAAACAGACTCCACCCTGGATTTAGGAAACATCAGAGCCGAGCCGCTCAACTCCGTCGTCCACTGACCTCTGACCTCCCCTCACTCTGTCTCCACGGCGACAGATGACAGCATGACTCAGCTGTGTGTCTATGTGTTGCAGGAGCCTGTTTACTGATGCAGGTTCACTGAGTGGTCTGGACCAGCTGAGACCTCGAATCTGCAACACGGACTGAAGTTAAATTAAAAAATGTTCCCGGAGGACTCAGTGACCCTTCGTCCGCTAACAGACTCCTGCCCCGACGTTCCTCTGTTTGTGTTTTTTTATATGAATAAAGAGCTGATAGAGTAGTTAGATGAACTTTTTATGCTTCGGTCAGTTTGTGGCAGATTGAGATCGTTTAAATAAAGTTTCATTTCTCACATTTTGACAAAACCTGTTTCTTTGTTATTTAAGGAGGTGGAAGGAGTACTGATGTTTTATTGGGTTCCTCCTGGTACAGTGGGCCCTGTGTTCCTCCTGGTACAGTGGGCCCTGGGTTCCTCCTGGTGCAGAGGGCCCTGTGTTCCTCCTGGTGCAGAGGGCCCTGTGTTCCTCCTGGTGCAGAGGGCCCTGTGTTCCTCCTGGTACAGTGGGCCCTGTGTTCCTCCTGGTGCAGAGGGCCCTGTGTTCCTCCTGGTGCAGAGGGCCCTGTGTTCCTCCTGGTGCAGAGGGCCCTTGGTTCCTCCTGGTGCAGTGGGCCCTGGGTTCCTCCTGGTGCAGAGGGCCCTGTGTTCTCCTGGTGCAGAGGGCCCTGGGTTCTTCACCTCATCATGACTTTCAGTGTGTGTTTTTGACGCCCCCTGCTGCTCACACTGCTGCATCACTTCACCTTTACACAACAAATACATGAAGAAACAACTCTGACTCCTTCATTCATTTAGTCATTCATTTTTATATGTTCTGCTCATGTTCTAAACAACAAACAGATTGACAATCAGAACTGACGGGTTAGCCACAGTAACAGAGGAGGGCGGGGCTTAGTAAAGGGTCAGTCACGTGATGATGGTGTAAAGATGAATTACTGAGGCAGCAGTATTTCTCTGATTAAGCTCTGTTTGACTTTGTGTCCCTGAGCTCCCAGAGTCAGAGCGCTCTGCAGGCGACTCATCTGGTCTGGGGTCGGGGACGGATCTTCATAATGGAGCCGCAGCCAGGGGAGGCCTGGAAATACACACAGATCAAACATCATCATCATCATCATCATCATCATCATCATCACCATCACCATCACCATCACCATCATCATCATCATCACATCATCATCATCATCACCATCACCATCATCATCATCATCACCATCACCATCATCATCATCATCACCATCTGCATCTCACCTTTCTCGACCTTCTGCTCCAGTGACACCAGTAGCTCCGCCCCCACGCTGTGATTGATAGGTTCTCCGGCGTTTGATCGGCCCGCCCCCAACTTATGAAGCACCTGAGCCAACGTCATACCGTCGACATCGACCACGACACCTGCATGACGTCACACAGACAGAGAGATGTGTTCAGTTGTGCTGTGTCACATTAAATCTGATCAGTGTTAACGATCTGAGTAATCCGTTTGTTAGGGTTTATAATGTCACATGTTCTTACAGGAAAATGATTAAATACATCCAGATGAAGCTTTATAACTTAGGGCTGTAACTTTTATAATTCTTTGCATTGATTTCTCCAATACCATTGCCGGTAAGTAAATATAGATTATTTATATGTTATTAAATATATAAGTGCACAAGTTACAAAAACAAATATGTAAGTATGAAAATAAAACATATTAATAAAGATATGAGTAAGTAATAATGCTAATAAGTGAATAGATAAATACATTAGTAAAAATATATGTTTGTAAAAAAAGAAAAATGTGAGTAATTAAATATAGAAGTTCTTAAGTAAAAGTATTTTAGTAAATATATAAATAAAATAATATCAGTGCATAAGTAAATAAAAATATATGTAAGAATATATGTAAGTACGCAAGTAAGTGAAAAGCAAGTAAATCAATGCATAAGTACATTAGAAAAAAATATGTTTAAACTAAAAGAAAACCTGTGTGTAAAGATATAAGTACATACATATATAAGTGCATGGGTAAAAATATATGTTATTAAACACATAAATGTATGAGTAAATATATATATGTTTGTTCATAACTACTAAACTATAAGTGTAGGCAAGGCAAGTTTATTTGTATAGCACAATTCAACACAAGGTAATTCAAAGTGCTTTACAGAGACATTAAAAGCAACAAGACAATTTAAAACAATAAAAACAGTCGATTAAAAAGGGAAATAGAAACTGAGAAAATACAGTAACATAAAATAAAAACAGGCTCAATACATTAAATAAACATGTCATATATTTAATTTGATGTTGCTGCAGCTTTAGCGATAAATGTAAATGTGTTAACATGAAATATTATAGAAATGTAATAAATGGCCTCAGAGGTTAAAGTTAATTCACTAATAACGACGAAACCTTTCAAAATAAAAGCTCCTCTGTAACATACAGACATCTGTGTGGTGGGTTTGTGTATTCATGTTGTTTTTGTTTGTTTGTTTACCCTCTGTGGGTGTCTTCAGTTCAATCTGATGCTTCGACTTCCTCAGGACACTGTAGTAATCAGTGTGAGCGGAGCACAGTGACCGAGCCGTCTCACTGGCCACCCCCTGAGCCTCCATCATGGCCTGGAACTTAGACAGAGCAGCTCCACCAATCACAGCCTCAGAAATCTGCCGTTTGCCCTCTGGGAGGTCAGAGGTCAAACCGGTCATCTTCAGCAGCAGGCCACCTACACACGCAACAACAAATAACACAGGTTATTTTTCTGGTACATTTATAAGTCAGCTTTCATTAACAAATAGTTTTTCTCCGACTACATTTTTCCAGTTAAGCTACAACAAAGAAATGAGATGTTTTTGGTCCATTCCTAGCCAAGATCAGAGTCCTTTATTTTTTATTTATTTTATTTTATTTATTTATTTATTTATTTATTTTTCATTATTTTATTTCATTGTATTGTATTTTTTGGCCAGCATCAGACTCCTTTATTTATTTGTTAATTTGATTTCATTAAATTTATTTTAATTTTTAATCTAATTTTATTTTATTTCATTTTATTTCTTTTTTGTTTATTTTATGTTTGTTCTTTTTTTTTTTTTATTTATTTATTTATTAATTTTTCATTTATTTTATTTCAGCATCCAGCAGTCCTTTATTTATTTGTTAATTTGATTTCATTACATTTATTTTAATTTTTAATCTAATTATATTTTATTTCATTTTATTTCTTTTTTGTTTATTTTATGTTTGTTCTTTTTTTTTTTTTTTTACCAGCATCAGGATCCTTATTTATTTATTTATTTATTTATTTTTCATTTATTTTATTTCATTGTATTCTTTTTTTTGGCCAGCATCAGTCCTTTATTTATTTGTTAATTTGATTTCATTACATTTATTTTAATTTTTAATCTAATTTTATTTTATTTCATTTTATTTCTTTTTTGTTTATTTATTTTTGTTCTTTTTCTGGCCAGCATCAGAGTCCCATGACCAAATTTCACAGAAATAAACCTTAAATGTTTGATGCCAGTGTTTACATGGATATAATTATTCTTCCTCATTGTTAATGGAGGGCCTATACTTATTTTTTTTTATAGAAATATTTTTTTTTTAATTTATTACAATTATAATTCATATGACTTTGCTGAATTTATAGGTTGGTGCTGCTTATTATCATTTGTGTATTTACCATTTACTTGTAAGGATTTTTGTACAGTATTTCATTGTATTTATGTTTATGTTTTTGTCGTACAGCATGTTTATGTATTCTTATCAACCTCCCCAGAATATTGTCCTCTTAAATAAAGTTTAAGGGGTTGAATTAAAAGTAACAATGGTAGTTAAATGTTGATGTTTTAATTGCAGGACAGTTTGGTCCATAATTTAAGTGCTCAGGTTGTTGTCATGATGTGTGGACATGAACTGAGGCTGTTGGCCCCAGAAAAAACTTCCCAGGTCCTTTGAACTAGCCACCGGCTCCGTTTGCGCTGGAAGTCTCCACTTTCCCAGGTTTCATGAACCCGTCACGGTGTGCCCTGACGCACCTGTGTTAAATTGTGAGACAGGTGAATGGAGTCTGGTGCAGCGGAGTTAGCTTCAGGCTCCGGACAGGTAGGCTACTGATGGGGTGAGCTAACGTTAGCTTCCGACGCTAGCCAACTCGCTATGTAGCTATTGGACAAGTTAAATGATCACACGGTGTTGTTCACCAACATTAATCAATAACAGTCACTGTCACTGAGTTTTGTCCTTTTACTGCTTCTAGTGCTAGCTGCTATATCGAACACCTACACCTGAATCGGTAACTGTTTTATGGTTTCAGTTAACCAGCGTTTCCTTTAGTGATTAATCTGCTTATTATTTAAGTTTATTACATAAGTTGGTACATGTTTAATCATTTGAAATATAAATTAATGATAGAACATGTACACATGACAGGAGCTGCAGTGTTGGCATGTTTTGACATCTTTTAAAATAACTTTGGCTAAACTATTAATTGGTTATGAAAATAGTTACAGAATAATTTCCTGTCATTCAACTAGCTGACTAATTATTGCAGCTCTAATTAGACGATGAGCTGATTACAAAAGTGTCTGCTTTTAATTATCAGTTAATCATTTTAATTGTTTTGAAGCATAATTGCCAGAGAAGACAGGATGTGTTGTTCTCATTTGACGTTTTGACTCTTTGTCAGACAAGACAAATAAGGAGATTATGACATTTTAATATATTTTCTGACATTGTACACGTTAAAAGAATAATTAACAGTCAAACAGTTGTCAGATTAACCAGTAATGAAAATAATTGTCATGTTCTGCCTGAGTGTGTGTGTGTGTGTGTGTTCCAGGTTTTTCTCCTCACTGACTTGGTCAATCCATGTGAAATTTGGCACAGTGGTAGAGGGTCATGGGAGGATGCCAATGAAGCAATATTACATCAATTGGCCAAAGGGGGGCGCTATAGCAACCCATTGAAATGTCAAACTTTGAATGGGCATATCTCATGCCCCGTATGTGGTAGAGACATGAAACTTTGCACAGAGATGCCTCTCCTCATGAGGAACACATTTGCCTCAAGAACCCATAACTTCCGCTTATATAGATTTTCCACCATTTGGAATTTTTTGAAAAACACTTCAAATGGATCTCTTCCTAGGAAGTTTGAGCGATCTGCATGAAACTGGGTGAACATAATCTAGGGAGCAATATCTAAAGTTCCCTCTTGGACGTCATATGTGGACGTGGAAAGTCCATGACCAAACGTGGACATGTGACGAGGTTGGAGTGAGACATGTTGTCTGTCCCATGCTTGTGAACATGGTATCTCAAGAACGCCTCAAGGAAATTTCTTCAAATTTGGCACAAACATCCACTTGGACTCAACGATGAACTGCTTAGTTTTGATGGTCAAAGGTCAAGGTCACTGTGACTTTGTTTCCATCTAATTCTCGTGGACGCAAGAACAGCTTGAGGGAATTTCTTCAAATTTGGCACAAATGTCCAATGGGCATGAAAGATTTTGGCCACCTTGGTCAAAATGTTCTTTACTGTGAACAGTTCAGTGAGTAGTAGAAAAATTGATCTCTAAAAGGCACAAGGTTAAAGATGGAACATGCTTTTTAACTCGTAGGCAGCTGGACTTGCTTGAGCTTCTTGAAGACGTTTCATCTCTCATCCAAGAAATTTAGGGTACAAGTGAGGAAGGATATTAAGTGCTTAAAGAAATATTATAGGATAAGACAAGTGAATCTCACAGCTATGTCAGAATTACTGTTTTTAATTTACTCTTAATATTTCTTTGTACATATTTCTTATTGCAACAGATAGAGGGACGAGGCAGCGTTCAGGGATCATGGCGGAGCAGCAGCACCGACAGTCACAAGGCTTCACAGGTGAGGAGGGATTTTAAGCTGTGGTGGAAAGAATACTGGAAATCTGTACTCAAGTAGAAGTACTGTTATATTACTGGAATATTACCCAACTACAAGTTAAACTACTGGTGATTAAAAAAAACTTGTACAAATGTACACAGTACACTTCTCAAAAACTAAATGCTGATTGGACAGATGTTTTACTTGAACGTGATGTCACTTTTTGTTTTATTAAGTCATAAGTTGGAGCGATCTGCATGAAACTGGGTGAACATAATCTAGGGAGCAATATCTAAAGTTCCCTCTTGGCAAAAGTTGGAAAACTTTCTAAAACTGAGCTTCTATAAGGCAATGAATATTGCGGAGGGCGTGGCTCATCACATAAAGGTGTAGAACATCTCAAGGGTTTCACCCATCACCACGCAACTTTGTAGGCATATGAGCACACATAATCTGAGGGGACCCCTCCATTATTGACCCCATCAAACAAAATGGGGGCGCTAGAGAGCTCATTTCTTATCTAGGCCTAACCACCATATGGATTTTTACTAAACTTGGTAGATATGTAGAACAGGACGCCTCAAGGTGACTGGAGAAATTTAACTCTAATTGGCAACTGGGTGGCGCTATAACAACAGAAAAATGCTTCAAAATGGCTAAAATGCGACCGATCGCTGTGGCTCCCCCTGTGGACCAATGTTGGTGTTGTTTTCTAATGTTTGGTATGACTAAGTCATGGTATGGTATGCTGTACATAATGGGAATGGACTAGTGTTTTATAATATGATATGCAGCCTGATCTCAAATCTCTGAAGAGCTCATAGAAACCAAACAGGTGTTTAGACTGAAATATGAAAGTCAGTTCACAGTATAGAGCTCGGTAAACAAATTCACATTGTTTACATTAGTGGGCAGTAAATTAATCTGTGACTGATTTGATGATCAGTTAGTTAGATATTTAAATCAGTGACAAACTGATGCCAAATCATTACATGTGTGAATTTTTGCTCCTCATTGTCTCGTATCACAGGAAACAGAATATCTTTGACAGGGTTGAAATTATCACCAACCAACAGCCAAGTCCTGGAAAAATTTGCCGGTAGCTGCCAGATCAGCTTCACTCAGCAGCCAAGATAAATAATGGTGATGTATTGTGAGGCTGGTAGATTTTGGGATCCAGCCACAGAGGCAGGTGGACAAATATGTTAACTTCCAACCCTGTGTTTGGGGGATTGGGTCAGTTTGACCAAAGAAGACATGTTGGACATCACCCTGGGCTTCTGGAACATTTTTCTGACATTTACACCCTAAAACAATCAGTTAAGAAAATAATCTTGAGGTTGAACTGATTCCAGTTTCTCAGTTGTGATGATTTTCTTTGTTTTTTTTTGTCTGATGTTTAATTAACTTGGATCTTTTTGTGTTTCAGACTGTTAATGAAACAAAACACGACATGTGAAGACATCACCTTGGACTCCTGGACAAGATAGTAGGA